>OZ020276.1:13016129-13354846 GCA_963971205.1 Aethes cnicana
GTCTATTAAGGGCTATACCCTCCCTTAAGACCATCCTTCAATGCGCCCTTTAGTTAAGATGAATGAATATTTATTGGATATCCTGAGATTTAAGATTTTTTTAAAGAAACTGTTTCAGTGACGTAACCATACTGAATGGTACATGTAAGCAATTGGTAGTAATTTCGTCTGAAGTTTTGTTTCCGAATAAACGAAGAGCTTAAATCAGTCCCATTCATCTGAATAAATATTTCGATTGGTTTGAAATAGTAAACAATATAATCATTTGGTTAAAAAGTAAATATTTAATCTCACATTTCCATGACACAATAGCTACAATTTCTTAGTAATTTGATTCCACTCTTGATTTTTATTAAATACTACAATGTACCTACAGGTAAATATGCGAAATTATTATATTAACTAGTCCCTCTATATTGTCGACCCTCGCCTTCTGCTCGGGAGGACAAACGAGGACTCATGAAGAAATGACGAGATATTTGCACTTGCATCAAAAATATCAAAATACCTACACTACTAAAGTGGTAACACAAATATAACGGGGTTTTATAAACGATTCGATGTGCTATCCATTACTCCGCGATGAATAGCGTTCCTAACGAATCCCAGAAATGAGCGAAAGTGATTTGTTGACGAATCAACTTTGTTAAAGAAACGTTGTAGGTAACGGAAAAAAAATTGTTTATTTTTCTAACAAACGTTAACTACATTATTATGTAGCATTCGTTTTTGAAAAAAAAGCAACGATTTTGCTTGATTCATGAAGTTACCTACGATAGCTCGCTGAAACCGTAAAGCAATCTAAAATCGATTTAACCCAATGCTGTGTTTTATCAATTCATTCTTTATAGTCTATAGTTTTGAAAGAGATGTTCCAAGCAAATTGAGAGAATAAACAAAACTAATGGCTCTTTTGTTGCAATAACCGCGTCACTTTCTCGAAGCATCGAGTGAAATGATACCAAATTTAAAAAGACAAATGGTTCCAAGTGAACATAGGATTGTTGCATCATCTGTGGTAATTATAAGAGCGTCCATCCGTCATATTTTCTAATAACATTTACTGAAACAGTTACTACCGTGTATAATTGATTGGTGGAGCTTTAACACGTGAAAAATACGGTTGGATATGATATGAGTAGGTAACTGGCCAAAAGAATGTTGCGTGAATAGCATTTTCACAAAATTGTAGGTATGTAGATTTATGTTTCTAATTTTTTACAATCTGTTTCATAAATATAAAAGAATAGTACGTCAAATATGCCATTTTCAAACGCAACCGATGCGTGAATACCTATGTTAAAGAGCTGTTTATTAATCCATTCAAAAATCATCTAGGTAGGTACTTAGATGAATTCTTGAATAAGTTTACTCGTACGTTTCGTTTCCCATAGTATACAAGTTAGTAAATCCTTATCCTTACTAATATTATAAATGTGAAAGTGTGTTTGTTTGTTTGTTTGTCCTTCCTTCACGTCTCAACGACTGGACCGATTTAGATGAAATTGGTATGGCGATAGTTTAAGACCCTTAAAATAACATAGAATCCCGATATGTCCACGGGAAAGGGTTTTCTACGGGTCAAACAAGGTTTTTCAATACTTCTATAACTACTACTACTACTACTACTACAGCCTATTTGCGCCCCACTGCTGGGCACAGGCCTCCTCTCGTCACGAGAGGGCTTGGGCTATAGTCCCCACGCGGGCCCAGTGCGGATTGGGAACTTCACACACATCTTCGTCTATAACTAAACTAACTATATTATTATGTATAGTATCCTTCGGTACGCAAATTCCAAGTCCACGCGGGACGAAATCGCGGGAAACGGCTAGTTTTTTTATATTTTTTTTCTTCAGACTAATATGATGGTTTGGTCACAAAAAACCTGAAAAGGTTTAGATATAGACAAATGTAAGTACATTATCATAAAACGTGAAGTGAAGCTATAGCTGGCAGTTCAGTTTGTGCTAATAATGTTTGCCCCAACACAGAATTAAAACACACAATAACATTGCTAGAATTAAGACCTACAGCGTCAGCCCTTTCTATGAACCGGTCTATCTAGGCTGTAAAAATAATCTGGATTCCTAGGAACAGGGCTAGATTGTGTTACACTAACGGAGCTGGCGACGCAACGTGCCATATATCGTGACCGCTTCTCGATAGCTAGACTAGACGGTGGTATCGGCATCGGTTACAACCATACAATCATCTGCAAAATTCTACGTAAGTAAATAAAAAACCGGCCAAGTGCGAGTCGGACTCGCGCACCGAGGGTTCCGTACAAACCTGCAAGGTTTACAAAGTTTATATTTATTAAAAAATATATATTTTGTAATGTAACTAAAAATTTAAGGTTTTCGGAATTTTTCCTTTATGTGTGCTATAAAACGTTGCTTCATGCCAAATTTCAAGATTCTAGGTCGACTGGAAGTACCCTTTAGGTTTTGATTCCCTTGCGAGTACTTGCGAGTTTCAAAATATGCAGCTTAAATTGCTGTTTCTTTTGATTGCGTTGACATAGAAGTTTGATTTTGTTACAGCTTAAAGGTATTATAGACCTGAGTATTTGGTATGAATTTCAATTTAATACCTCTACGCGTTTATGAGGAAATGGGTAGTAAGGTTAAAATTATTAAAAAAATATATATTATGTGATGTAACTAAAAAATTATGGTTTTCGTAATTTTTCCTTTATCTATGCTATAAGACGTTGCTTCGTACCAAATTTCAAGATTCTGAGTTCACGGGAAGCACCCTGTAGGTTTTGATTCCCTTGCAAGTGTCGAAAATTTGCGGCATAAACGGCTGTATCTTTTGATTGCGTTGGCTTAGAAGTTTGATTTTTTCACAGCTTCAAGGGACAGTAGACCTGAGTAATTGATATAAATTTCAGCTTCATACCTCCACGCGTTCCTGAGAAAAAGGGTCTTGACAGACGGACAGACGGACAACAAAGTGATCCTATAAGGGTTCCGTTTTTTCCTTTTGAGGTACGGAACCCTAAAAATGAATCGGTTAGAATCCATAAATGGGAAAGTAACTCTGTCTGTCTGTTACCTCTTCACGCTTCCACCGCTGGACCGATTTAAATGAAATTTGGTATGGAGATAGTTGGAGTCCCGGGAAAGGACATAGGCTTTTTATCCCGGAAAAGCGCATAGCTCCCGCGGGAGCGCGATAACCGAATTCCACGCGGGCGAAGTCGCGGGCAGAAGCTATATTATATATGTATCGCATCACCATCGGCTGTGTTATCAAAGTCAGATATTTATGAATTTTATTATATACTAGCTGACCCCGCCGACTTCGTACCGCCTTAAACCTCACGGAGCCCGAGACCTTTCCAACGAATGCAAAAGCGTGGAAATCGGGTCGTGCGTTCTGGAGTTATAGCGTCAGGAAGGAAAACCCGACTTATTTTTATATAGTAGAGATTATTAAGCAAAAATCTGTCAAGCCCTTTACAATACCTACATAAGTATTTTTTTTCATTGGTGGTGTACCACATATAATATTGCAAAGCTTTGCAATATTATATAAACTAGCTTCTGCCCGCGACTTCGTCCGCGTGGAATTCGTTAACAGCCTTCCCGCGGCAACTATGCATTTTTCCGGGATAAAAAGTAGCCTATATGTTGACCAGTGTTATAAACTACGCCCATACCAAATTTTGTCGCAATCCGCCCAGTAGTTTTTGAGTTAAATCCGGACATTTATACATACATACATGCACGTAAATTTTTCTAAAAATCGTTATTTAGTGTTCAGTATCGTTTACATAGTCCCCTCGACTTGATTCTTTTAATTTCCAAGTTTCAGACTCTCCTTCTTCTAGTCTTATTATTAGTTTAAATTAGTAAGTAGATAATTCTGTTTAGAGGTGCGAGCCGGAACCGAACCCCCGACCCTCGGCATGAGAGGCGGTAGGTCAAACCACTAGGCCATCTAAGTTTACTTACGTGCGAAATGACCTTTTCGGTGAAGGAAAACATCGTGAGGAAACCTGCACGCATCTGCGAAGTAATTCAAAGATGTGTGTGAAGTCCCCAATCCGCACTGGGCTCGCGTGGGGACTATAGCCCGAACCCTCTCATGATGAGGGGAGGCCTGTGCCCAGCAGTGGGACGCAAATAGGCTGTAGTATAGTAGTAATTCTGTTTATCATAAATGGATAGAAATAAGTTTATTTACAACAATAAGGCGGAGCTGGGCCGATAGCCGCGTAGAGCCGAACCTGCCCGCACTTTCGCTCCTTGTGCGTAAGCGCAGCCTTTCTCGCAATTTAATCAATTTTTATTGACATTCCCTGCCGTACTTTAATTAATCATTTTCGTAACATATCTAAATGAAAAAGACCCTAATTGCGAATACAAAAATACATGTGTTAAGACACGTTTTGCATTTTAATGAACGGAATGATTAATCGATCGAAACTTGATGTTTGGAAATCAATATCTACAAGTTTTTTTTTAATAAGTGGTGGTTCTAAAATCGATAAAGCGTGTAATGTAAAAAATGCTCTTTTAATCTAATATATATAAAATTCTCGTGTCACAGTGTTTGTAACCAAATTACTCCGAAACGACTCGACCGATTTTTATGAAATTTCGAGTGTACCTATGTTCAGTAGGTCTGAGAATAGGACGTAAGCTTTTATCATCCAAAAAAAAGGCGGTACGAAGTCCACGGGGTCAGCTAGTATTTTATATTATGGAGGTACTTACCTACTTTTTATTGTATAAAATGGTCATAGGCATTGCCTTATAGCGAACTATTTGAATCCCAGGTATACACAGTCTAAAGCATGCAAAATAACACTATTTTTTACCGAATACAATAATTTTACCATTTTTCCTTACAGAAAATTAATAGGTGAGAGTTTTTTTTTTTTCAAATCTAACTAAGCCGACATAATTTAGGATCGCGAAGATCAGGCCGGGCAACCCCTAGTTTGGTAACTAATCAAAAATAATATGAAATTAATCCTTTGGGATTACTTCCCTTTATAATAAAACTATAATTGAATTTATAGAAAAAGCAGAAACGTTTAAAAATATTCATCAAAAAAGTATCATTAATTTTTCTATACATCAACTTAAATTAAAAGAAAGTTAAGCTTGATAATTTAAAAATCAAATGCAAAACAGTTACACGAATAGGCGTATAAGGCATGTTACCTAATTTAAGTGTTGCCATTCTAAAGTGTAAAAATCTATAAGTAACACTCGTAGAATATGTGTATCCTTTTAAGTCCTTAACTGTAAGAGCGTTTACGGACAGAGTCCAAATTGTAATCCGAGAATTTCGTTTCGAAGTGTCACTAGTAATATTTTTATGAGAACTCGGATACGGTAAATCGGATCTTGAGCTTAAGGCCGTTCATAGACCCAGCTCTGCCGTCACTGTCACTCGTGGGACGAGTGAAAGAGAAAGCGCTACGCACAGAACGCCCGATTTAGTTACTTTTTAACACGTTTTAATTTCTAATAAAAATACCGTCTAAAAACATGGCATTTATAAATCTGTCAATGTATGCATATAATATGGATATTTTTTCTGTTATATTTAGTTTTACACTGTTTGATATAATAAACTGGAGTAAAATTGGATTAAATGTCCGAGTTAGAGGTTACTTTGGAATTAAATTGTATCGAGCGAAGTTTCATGAAACGTGTAACGAAAGCTGTCAATGTAAGGATGATATAATCAAATATAACATATGTTTTTTTCATATTTTTAACTTTTAACATTTCTTAGAAAAGTATGATCTTAAATGAGCAATTTGACGATGCTGAGTCAGGGAAGGGCCTTAAGCTCTTATATATAGTAGGTATAGTTTAGTTAGATTAACAATAATTAGTATTTCTTCATTGGGCTCCGCGATACAGGCCCAGAGTCTAGTATGGAAACCGCTGCCAACTAATGTAACTTTCGTAAACCAACTTGTTGTCCTATTATTTCTATGACTGTATTCTGCATATTTTTCTGGTAAATAAACATTATTATTCTTATTCTTAAAAAGAAACGCCAAGACGTAGCCTGCGTTGCAGCAATTTTCATCCTGCCTTTATTTTTAGCTATAGGAAAAAAATAGCAAGAGATACGTCGAAAAGGTCGATTTTAACGAAAATTACAATCGTATTTCTGTAAGTAAATATTTGTTCGTTTTTTTTCGGGTGGTGTTTAGTCGCATTTTTATCCCTTTAAGTCTTGGCGTGGGTCTTGGGACAAATTGTAATAATGTGCACTACGGCTACTTAGATACATATCTATATATATAAAACAAGAAACTGACTGACTGACTGACTGATCGATCAACGTAGAGCCGCCGAAAATACTGGTCGTAGAGAGCTCAAATTTAGCATGCAGGTTCCTTTAGGGAACGTAGAGGAGCACTAAAAGAGGATTTTGCGAAATTCCCGCGGGAACGGGAAAAAAACGGGATTTTACATTTTAATATTTCCGCGCATACGAAGTTGCGGGGAAAAGCTAGTTATCTCATATTCGAATCGGATGGCTGGCGGTTCGTAAGTTCCCTAACCGTACTGTAGAACCGGATTTGGTTCACATATACGATTGAAGTCGCATATCGGTTTCGATAAAATTGTGCAAATACGACCAGTTTCAAGTGTCGAGTCGAGCCATATTTCATAACGGCGTTGCCATATTCTCGTAATGAGTGCATGCCAAGTTTGCAGCATAATAATTAAATTATGATAGCGACTTCTCAGTTGATTGATTATTGTAATCGAGATAGCCATCAGCAAGATGCCACGTAATTTAGACACGATTTTTTAGTTTTCAAAAATACCTGTTGCATGAGTCATATGAAGATAAAGAAGCATGAATCGTAAATAAAGTAAATCAACAATTCAAATGACATGCAAGCATAACTCTGAATCATTTAAACATTACAAATGAGCTAACCAATTTCTAAACGCACCAAAAACGGCGTCACAATACACAAAAACAGGAAAGCACGTTTCTCTACTAGTAATAGAGGCCTGTCAGATTGTCTGCGCATAACGTAACGATCGCCACGCGCACACCGTCTTACAAGAATTTCCTGCACCAAAGGACATTATCGGCTTAAGAGATAGGAGTACAGACTAGAAAAATCCAATTTGCAAGTATCTACACACAGTGAAATAGGAATCAAAATATGCTGGCCACGCACGTTGAATTGAATAAAAAATAAAATCTTATTTGAAATCATGCCGAAACTATCATGTCGTCGACGTAGGCTATTTCGGTATCTCGGGAAAGCTAAGCAATATGGGATTGGGTGGGATTAGGTTAAGCTATGTTACATATCTATCTACAGTAGACGGCGGTAAAAGAGATAAACTTCCACGTCATTGCCTCCATTGACTCTTAACTTGAATCTTTAGCCGCTTATATATAAACATTCAAGTTAAGAGTCAATGGAGGCAATGACGTGGAAGTTTTATCTCTTTTTGCTCCCAATTAGAGTCAAGGAGAAAAATATTAAATCTGTCTGAGTCGTAAACAAGTTCTGATACAAACGGTGATCCTAAGTTATCATTTCGTACAAATAGATAGGTACATTTGACCTACAAAACCTACCAATACTGCACATGTAACCGTAAGGTCAGAAGAAAGGCTTTCGCGGACTTTCTCGATTGCACCGAGCCCTGCAAGGTGTCCTCTTACTTTCACCGCTTTACTTGGTATCACTCAAATCTCGTCTCATTAGAATAAGGCTCCGAGGCACAGAGTCAATCTTCCTAGATACCATCTGGTTTATGTGGCAAATATTTGTTCTAACGTTGAAGTTACGCAGACGCCCTTAGGATAAGAAAAGCTAGCATCTTACATGTTAATAAGTACCTAAAGGCAGAGTAGAAATCACATCGCGTACGTCCGTACGTGGTATCATCATTTCCGCCGAAAGACGTCTACTGCTGGACATAGGCCTCCCCCAAGGCTCGCCACTCAGACCGGTCCTGTGCCACTTGCTTCCACCGGTTTCCCGCGACCTTCACGAGGTCGTCGCTCCATCTTGTTGGAAGCCTACCGACAGCTCGTCTCCCGGTTCGTGGACGCCACTCGAGAACTTACCAGCCCCATCGGCCATCGATCATCATACGTGGTATATAGGTTAGGTAACTGCAACGTTTTGACTTACACATGTTACTCTGTAGCCGTGGTAGCCTAGTGAGCTATGAGAAGGAAAACTGTCATTCAGAGAGGTGTTGAAATTGTAACCTTGATTTGACTCCCACTTCTTCGCCCGCAAAATAAATTCACTCACAACTGAGATGTTAGTTTTTTTCTGAGTTTGTTTGAGCTTTCCCGGTTAAGGATCGTGAAAAAACTTGAAAGTATCTGCGAAGCAATTTAAAAATGTGTGTGAATTCTCAAATCCACACTGGACCTATGTAGGGCTGGTAGTAAGCTATAACCTAGACCGGCCCTTAACGGGCCCAGCAGTGGACCCATTTTGTAGTAAGTTACTTGGGAAATACTTACCTACATGATTGTATTATAGGTATGATATCTGACAGTGCACCGGAATTTTCATATGCTTGTTTATGTTTGCAGTGTGGGTTTTATGTTAGCTACGGCAGCTTTATTGCATGATAATGAAGCTTTTACTTTCATGAAGCTTATGTTAATTAATAATGTTTTACTTCGGCTTAATATTGATCGATTGTATTCAATATTGAGGTTATGTAAACGCGGAAGTCATAAGCTCATTAAGGAAAAAACTTAGATATAAAATTTGCAAGTTTATGGTCTGATTTCACATATTTAGGTATAATAAGATCAGTAATTAAAATACTCTTAAATAGTAAATGTTTTTGCTCAAAAACTTGGATCTTTTAGGTTATTTTTGATGCACCTCGCGTCAACCTTCTACGACGTGACATAACGGCTGAATCTGTCACGAACTCCGTTCTCGTAACAAATTCTAGCAATTTAGATAAGATCTGGTAATGTTTGGCCAACGCTGCGACCTTAGGTACGCAATGCGTATAACGTGACTATGTTCAGGCCACATGTCCGTGACCTGTACGTCCATTTTGTGACAAATTGTGCTTCTTTTGTTTCCTGCTTGAAGTTACCGGCCTCAAATATAAATAAGGAACTCTCCGTCGTTGTTTATATTTTATTAACTAGGTTATATATCACCATTTGGCTGCGACTTCGTATGCGCGTATAAACATTAACATCTAATAATCCCATTTTTTCCTTTCCCGTGGGAATATAGAGAAATCCTCTCTTAGTGCTCGCCTACACTCCCCAAGAATCTACGTGCCAATTTTCAGTACACTACGATCAGTAGTTTCGGCTGTGCGTTGTCATCAGTCAGGTAGGTACTTAGTACCTATTATATCTATACTATGCTGGTAGTCAGTCTGTCAGTAACGGAAGAGTTATCAATTTTATGAACTGAATATTTTTCTTTTTCATTAGAACGAAAGGACTGTCAAAGTGACAGCATAATCATACCTACCTAAGTGTCCTAAGTTGTAGGAAATAAATGCTGCAAGAAGAAGTTTAAGTAAAAAAAACACCAATTATACCTAAGTACGAAACAATTTTCTTTAGTTATATCTTATACTAGGTATTTTCTCCTAAAGCCTAAAGCTCTGTTAGAAATAAGCGCTCAAATTACTTATCTCATGTTCTTCAAACACGGTAATTGTAACTTGAGTTTATCTTAGAGCTGTGGGAATAAGAGCATGTCACACATATGTATACTGACATATCGAATTATTGTAAAAAACATATCGAATTCACTGTAAAGGCTCTACGCATGGGTGGCGGCGAAATATCCATAAACGACAAGGTCATGTCAAAAAACATGTCAGTTTGATTTACATGAGCAATGTGTTCATATTACTAGTACTTGCCTACATTAAATCTAAGATGGCAACATATTTTTATTACTGAAAGAATAGAAAAAGAAAACATTTTATAAACACTTTTCGTCAAACTTTTTTTTTTGTAAACTTGAAGAAACTGAAGAAACACAATGAACATGGAATATTTACATATTGATGTTGTGTTTCTTCAGTTTCTTGTAATAACCCGTTCGAAATTTTCGAGATACTAATATTATCATATTACTTATTTTATGAATTTATCGTCTCATTAACAATTTACTTGTCCAAATATCCACAATTTATCAATTCTTACATAATATATTTTCAAACCGTTTCATTTCAATTTCAATCACGTTCGCAAATGTCACTGTCGGTAACTGCAATCAACTGCCGAAATTGTGTGCACAATTTCAAACCGCATGGTCTTTTGTCTTTGATTTAGCAATTTTAATTTGGCAAATCGAGTTAGCGATAGCGTGATAACACAATTCGCGTGTGTTTTCGCTAAAACACAATTTCAATAGTATCCAATGCGAAATCATTGCGATTTGTCGCATTTGCTGAGGTAATTGAATTCAAGCTAAAATCAGTAGGTACTACGTGGAAACAGTAACTTTACGCGTAGTTTTCAAATTTAGGTTGTTTGGATTTTGTCTCCATTTGGATCGTGAGTTTTGTTTAGTTGATTATGAGACATTTTTTGAATCTTCAGATAAAATTTATTCCTTATCTATTATTGATACAAATTTTGAATTTGTTTCACGAATAACGACTTATTACCTATCTGACGGCGACTAACTTCCCTACTTCCCTATAGGTACATACCTTAGTCCTGCGAAACAATTGAACGCACGGTTGATTAAAATAACCAATTCAGACACACTCGGAATGTTAAAATGGCAGGTAAGAGTATCAGACATAATCAATAACATGAATAGAATTATTCTAGATGGGTAGATATGTAAAAGAAATATTCAAATTTCACCATGATTCTATTTATTGATAAATTGAAGTTCTACAAATTTTGATAATAATATAATTGTAAATATTATACACACGTACCTAGTCATTATAATTTTAGCAAGGTATAAGTACCTACTATGTCTGTCAGTTCTTCTACCACATACGCATCTCACATTTAAAATACATACAAAATGATGAAAGTGGTAATTAGTGGTAAACTACTGCGGTGTCGTAAATAAGCCAACTTACCTCACTTGGTTCTGTTTGCTTTAAAACGTTATGTTTAAGTAAAAGTGTTACTTTCTTGGTGGAAAAAGTTGCTCCAACGATGCTCGCAACTTTGTATGAACACTCTATGTAACTATCTATTGAAAGTTAGAGTTGTTTCTATTTAGATAATAGGTATATTAAGTATTACCAAAGCATTTTGACTGTGGTACCCAATAATACTAGCTAGTATATAAGATTTTGATGATATAAATGCTACAGCTAAAAAATGACTTTGTTGCGCTGTCTTTACAATAACAGAACTAAAAGTAGGTGAACTTATGCTACATTACTTCTAATTTCTAATTCTACTTATCTTCTATAAAATGTACTTAAGTAAACCAAGTAAATTTTAAGGCGTCGTACTAAAAGATACCCATTTTATTACAAAGTCATATCCGTCTACTTTAGCACAACATTGTTGCACTTTCCTTCCCGCTTACACTGTACTCACTCACCCTACATTACATCGCATCTTCCCAAAGCCCCTCAGAAAGAGGTGCAGTCAGCGGAGTCTTATCTCAAATGCGACGTCTCCTAGTCGACCTTGACAGCCCGTCGATACTCCCCCATCGAGCGAGATGTTTACAGCCTCACGAAACGACTTGGAGTAGGAATTTAAGTTACTATGAGCAACAATGAATACTGTTTAGGAACGGTTGAAATTTGACATTTACGCTACAAAACAGGTCAAATAATAACTTCAAGTATACGAAAGTAGAGGAGGTATATTTATTTATTGTTGGTGTAGTTTTTATTGCGATTAGTAAGCTTAGCGAAATTTAAGTTTTTACGGGTAGGATAGGATATTATATTTTCCTTGTTATAAGATAGGTATTCATGTATTGTTTCTTGTGACGACGACCAGTTTAGAACATACTATTTTACGAGTATACATATGTTGCTCTAACAACGTCTGCTTATCCTCTCGTTTTACCAACTCACCGACTAAATTTTCAAACTGTCAAATCGAACGCCAACGTTCCATTTTCAAAAGCATCATCTTTTTAAATGCCGTTTATCCGTCGCTCCTAAAGCCAGCCAGCGCCTCTGTGTGCGTACTGCAGATGCGATCGATACGGCCGTCTGCACGGCTGCGGCACTGCGGTGGTCTGACCTTGCACTTGCTATTTTTAGACACACTTTTTTTCGGTTATTATTTTACTTTTGCCTTAGTTTCTGAACGCGTCAACGGGGTTACGGTGTTCTGAAATGCGTATTTCAAATCCGCTTTGTTTCGAAAGACCGCTCCGTTCAGAATTAATCTGCCTAAGGATTACTTATTCTGTGCCTGTGAGTAATATTTAAATTGTAGACAGCATCTAAATGAAGAACAAGCTTACGAGTATACTTTACAACCTTATTGATGTTAAAATACAAAATAAATATAAGTATTTGTATAAGTATTGTGTAAGACAATGGGAATTCTTACACTGTAAATGAGCTATATGAATATATTTATTTACAAACCATCTCAGAAACGGCTGTAAGATTTGGACGGAATTTGCAATATAGGGGTTTACAGGTGCGAATAAAAAACGATCTAGTCTCACATCTGGGAAAACTCATTTTTAGCTATTTTCACCTGACCTACTGTCATAATTAAACACGCATTGTATTACAAAGCAAGACAATTTATTTCTACGTTTCATTACTCATTAGTTACTTATTTTTGCGACGCCGGAATAGTTCGGTTTATTAATTATTAATTAAGTGTGTATTGTAGAAACTTAATAATGAACTTTCTCGGAGTTTATGTCTAATAAACTAATATAAAAGGTTTCTAATATTATTGTTTATATTCCATTTACACGCTAAACTAGAAACTAGTACTTTTCGTATTCCTAAATATTTTCCAATCTCCATGATTTTTTAGTACCTATGTTATTGATACAACGAAATACTAGGTTTATAGGTTTAAATTTTTTTTTTGCAAGAACTTTGAATCCATTGCAAATTAAAAAATAATGGACTCGTTTTGTATGGACGCGTACCTACGTACTATCCTTCACTCTCAAGCAAATTTATTTATTGTAGAATATATCCATCGAGCTACAATAGGTAGGTACCTAATTGAAATAATAAAAAATATAGTAAAAACGATATAAGTACATTTTTCTTTATACTTTGAAGAAAAGCAGTCTGGTACATTTAAATTTTAATTTTGACGACAGGTTGGCTCAGTTGGTAGTGACCCTGCCCACTTCGTCGCGGGTTCGAATCCCGCTAGGGGCAAACTTTGTGTGATGAGTAGCCGATTCATGGATAGTTATTATTTATATATGTATCTATTTCTCTATGTAAGTATTTAAATCGTTAGCACCCATAGCTCAGGCTTTGCTTAGTTTAGGGCCACGGCAATTTGATTGAAATGTCCCAATATATTTATTTAATTAAGCTACGCAAAATAAGTAAACATGATGTTATTATAAAACTTCAGAGTAGCTACTCGTAAAATACACCTTTTAATACCGTGTATTTTCTTACATTGCATCACGTGTAACATAATGACACCTCATTGCCAAGGACGGCAATGAGTAATCACATACATAATCCACTTCCCACGAATCTCCTGATTACTTTTACGTCGTTTTTATAGCTATAAATAGGATAAATAGGGCTAAACACCGCGACATAAAACAATGGCGGTCACGCGTCGCTTCCCGCCGGCCTTGGCCGTGGTTCCGTCCTTTGGGTGACTCATGCAGTGCCATCTGACCAGCGCTGGACTGCATTTCTATTCCATACTAGCCGATGCCCGCGAACTTCGTCCCGCGTAGACTTCGCGTACCTGATGATACTATACATATAGACAGTTATAGTTATAGAAGTATTCAAAAATTGGTTTGACCCGTGGAAAACCTGTTCCCGTGGAAACATCGGAATAAAAAGTATCCCATGTTATGCCCAGGGTCTCGAACTCGGTCCAGTCGTTTCGACATGAAGAAAGGACAAACAAATAAACAAACACACTTTCACATTTATAATATTAAAGTATGGATTGGAAACTGCATTTCCTGTTGAAGGACAATCTAAGGTGGTCCACTTTTTATTGTCGACCTTGACTCTAATTATCTTATTGAACTGGCCAAGTTTTGCATAGAAGATATTGCTGCTTTTTAGGAGACGTCATTTCGATCAGTACATAAAGAACTAGCTTCTGGTCGTCGTAGAATTACTGAATTGCACGATATAACCGTATACGATGCATTTATTTAAACGGATTAACCGGGACTCGAACTACCTCCGAATCTAAATTTCATCTAAATCGACACAGACGTCTGGGCGTGAAGAGGTTCTTAACATATACAATTTTGTGACCCTAAAAAAAGTGTGAGATGAATAGACTGATATCAAAAATTACTGAACGTATATTCTAACAGCCTCACGTGGAAATCAGTTTCCGCTTGACCGGCTCTGGAAACCGTGCCCGAGTGATTAATGTTCCCGACTTCTCTAGGAAATATTTATATCGTAAATCATTGCAAAAACACACGACAATACCTACACAAGTTAATAAGAGGAGAACGTAACAAATATATACCTACATACAATAAAGCAGCTGGGCGTCTGTACATTAGAACTAAAGTGGAGAAAAATAAACTAGTCGCTCTGAGAGATTTTTTTTAAATTTTGTATCCCCAAGGCATACCATTTTGAAAAAAAAAACTTAATCGACAATTTTTTTTAAATAGACCCAGATTTCTATTAAAAAATCTAATTCAAGTATATACTTATAGTTAAGTCGAATAAATTAATTGTTAATAATTACTTTTATTCATCAAATTGGCAACATTTGAGATCATTTTACTCTTCAAGCATATACTCTGTACTTAATTCCAAGATCTATTCGGAAAATAAGCCAATAAACAAAGAGAAGCTATTACAACAAACCATTTACGTAGCGTTCCAGCTTTTAGCGAAGAGCTGACAGAGGGCGCTTGACGGTAACAGCACTAACAGCCCGGAGTCGCGCCAGCTCGAGTGCTCGCAGCATTCGCAGGGAGCATTGTACTGCGATGTACGTATAGCACGACGCAACTTAGAAGGCACGCGGTGAAACACTTATGCCGTTGACGCAAAGTCCATTATTGCCTAATCCACGCGCCTTCTAAGTTGTGCCAACCTGTAATGTCTTGTTACAAATCTATACTACTTACTATTAAAAGGTCTGCAGAAGAAGTCGCGTCTGAAACTCAAAAATTAAAAGAAACTATCAAGTCGAGGGGACTACATAAACGATACTGAACACAAAATAGCAATTTTTCCGGATCCAACTCGAAAACTACTGGACGGATTGCAACAAAATTTGGTATGAGGGTAGTTTATATTATAACACTAGTCAATATATAGGGTACTTTTTTCCCGGAAAAATGGATAGTAGTCGCGGGAATTCTATTAACGAATTCCACGCGGCCGAAGTCGCGGGCAGAAGCTAGTATTACAATAAGGCTGTGTACAGAATAATATAGGGTTTGTTTCTTGTTTCCACCACCTCCCACAACAGTGTACTTACGTCCCATGGGGTTAGGGCATGATACAATAATATACTTCGCCAGGTATGACAGTCCGGTATTCTGTAGAGGAGCCCTAACCCCATGGTCTAAGAAAACAAGGTCTGCCGATCCGGGTGGCGTGTCACCCTAACGTCATTCGCATTTCTGTGTGTTGCAAGTGGTGTATTAAAATAATCCCCAACCCCCATGTATCCTGTGTGTTTCGTTAAATTATTACGTTCATTTGTTTTTAAATTGTCCCATTTTGTATGCTTATAAACAAGTAAATGACAATTGTAATGCGCAAATAATTTATTTTGCAGTATAATGGCAGATTTATTTTCCTTCATTTTTGTTTTATTGCAATAAAATGGCAATTCGACTTTGACGTACGGGTGTCACGCCACCCGGATCGGCAGACCTTGTTTTCTTAGACCATGGGGTTAGGGCTCCTCTTATCACGAGAGAGTAGTCTCGGATTGGGAACTTCGCACGCATTTTTGTATTAACTATGGTTTACACGGGTCGGGTAGTCACCGACTTCAAACCAAGTCCACCAACAAGTTAGCGATTGACATCGTGTGCATCGTCGCCGAGTCAGCGCTGACATGGAAATGCTTTCACGATATTTTTTCAAGCAAGTCGGTCCTTGTTAACTAACTGACCCCGTGTAAACAGAGAATCTTCACGATGGCTGGCTTCAACGCTCTTGAAAAAACTCCGAGGTAAATTTAAATTACGATTAGCTACTTGTTCCAATTACATAGGTAAGTTACTTGTTGAAGGAAGTGGTTGAATACAATAAAGAAAACATTAAAAGATATGCCTTTTAAGTAAGTAAAAATAATGAATTACACTTCGGTTTTGCACAAAAGGATGACAAAGCAGAACAGACAGCGCCACAAGCGGCGAAAATATGAGTTAAATGCTAAGTATTGCGTTCCATTTTAACAGTTGTCATTGATAAGCAACTAAAACTTTTTTAGTCAAATAAAACATTGAAGAAGTTTATTCATTTCAAGCGGTCAGTCCGTTGCGTGCGCGCAGTAAAAATAAAGACTTTAATTGCAAAAGTGTGGGAAGACACTTTGATTTCTTATGCACTTCATTATTATTTTATTTTTTGGTCATCGAGTAGGTGTAGTCGTAAATAATCTTGCATCGCTAACTTAGTGAACTATTTTTTTAATCTAGTGTATTTATGTAAGTAATTAAATATCTCGGAAACCATGCTGCTATTAGGTAGAGATCTTCTACTATCTAAAATCCCGCGCCGACACATTTCAAAACGCTTCAATGTATTTAAAAAGCACCACCAACCCTCTCAACACATGTGTGCGTGCTGAGACAGCCATCAACTATGCCTTGAGAGTGTTGGTGGTGCTTTTTAAATAATAATAAAAAAATTGAAGCGTTTGAAATGTGAAGGCGCGGGACTTTAGATAGTAGAAGATCTCTAACAGAATTCCGACTGTATGTGGCGGGCCTAAGTCTCTTTTCAATAAACATTAAATTAATTAATATGTATATTACTTGGTGTAACTTTCAAAATGGTATTATGACATTTTGATTTCGGTGGCCTTACTTCGTTACTGTAGTATAGTTAATAGAGCGTAAGACTAGGAATTGCACGCATAAAAGTGGCGACATCATATTTAGACGAATTGGCTTTATCGATTAAGAAAATGATCAAATATGATCGCCAGTATTTTAATGTTTTAAACTGAGCCCAATCACGTCCAACTACCATTTTGCACGTTTCCATTCCCACTATTCATTCAAGAAAGGAAAATAAAAATAAAACTCAATCCGATAAGGTGTAAAATCATAAAATATTTGATATTATCCGATATTGAACAAAAGGTGTGAAAAATGCTATCTCTTCCCACGCCACTCTCTCAAATCGATTCCATTTTTAAAATCACACAAGGCTTCTAACTAGAATCTTGAATCTTATTTTTACCAAGCTAAAGTCCTTTGCAATAAAAGGAGAAATGGCAGAACTTTAAAAATGTTACTGGCCATCGAGTCGGCAAATTCGCCTCGCAATTGTCTTACGACCGTATTTTTCTTCCGAATGCAACTAACTATAACAGCGGGAAAAGGTCAATGACTGATGAGCTAACGTGTTACTAATGTTGTGGAATACGAAAGTGAGTTGGTGCAAAGGTCACAGTGTTACTACGATCTCCTAATCCGTTAAAAATTAGGTCTTCCGGCAGATTTTTCAGATCGAAACTAGATCTTTACCATCGTGAAATTGGAAGTTATGATGACCCGAGTCATTATACTTTTGCGATCCTAATATTCAAAATATTTAAATCATATTTCGGTATGTACCTATGTCAGTAATCAATTGTTGTTCTAAATTAATCTCTCCAGTATTCGCAAGAAAATCCCATACCAGATTGGACTACAAATGATTTAAAATATACCTACATTTCTCATCCCGGAAGAACAGCGTTCCCATGGGAAAGCGAAATATAAAAGGACTTTAAATAAAACCGCAATTGTTTTAATAACACAGAGCTTGCCAAGTTTCCGTAATGAAGTTAACTTAACTGCAATTTGGTACGAAACGGCACGGACTTGGCGGGCTTGCTTCCGGGCACGATGTTTATCGGCCGTTGTGACTTGGCTGCGCACTAGCCTAGGGCTTGTTTAGTTATTTAAGTATTATAGATCCCATTTTAGCCGTAATAGCTAATCTAGATGAAAACCAAATTTTTTTAAAAGTACGATGGCGCAAGTCGCGTCTTACTTGATAGCCCTGTCTATGGAGTGTGGAATGTGTCTTGGTAAGGAGCGCAATCTATGGCAAAACAGTTGAAAACGTGTCCAGCGGATTTGATAAGCAATAAAACAAAACACACTCGCCTCACAACCGTTTCGCTGCGTTTTCGCCTCAGCAGCGCCATCTGAAGGTGCTACTGCAGACTATCCGCCTAGGTGGCTTGACTGGAGTGACAACCGCAATGCCCCCAACCTACCCGATTTGGTGTCCACTTTTGGAACTATAAAGATTGCGCTCCTTTAGAAGAAGAAGAAGAAGAAGAAGAAAAAATATTTATTTGACAAAAACGACAAGTTTAAGTAAACAGTTTACATTTATAAAGTCAACAAAAGTGATCGCCGTTCGAGTCAAATAGGAGGTAGCTCAGCATAATGCTGCGACGTCGGTCGCGGCGCTTTACTTCAACCCTCCTTAGCCCTGTCTGCTGTGACTAAGGTATAGACAAAAAACTTAGCTAAATGACCCCGTCTCGTAACGACTGGACAGATTTGGATGAAATTTGGTATGGAGATAGTTTGAGACCCGGGCAATAACATAGGATTTTTATCCCGATAGTTCCTCGGGAACGGGTTTCCTACGGGTAAAACCAATTTTTCAATACTTCCGTAACCATAACTGTCTATATGTATGTATTATTGGGTAAACAAATTCTAAGTCTACGCGGGACGAAGTTCGCGGGCATTCGGCTAGTTAGTGTTATAAGTATGTTCTATTACAATTATACTGTATGGAACTGACGCTGATGGACGTTCAATTTCGATTAAAATATTCTTACATAAATATTAACTAGTCTTCCGGATACTGTCACTGAATTTTCAACTTTTTTAATCATAAGCTTAAGGTTTATTGTTCTTGTATATCGCTAACTTAGTATACTACGCGCATTACCATTTGGCGCCAACGCTATAGTCACGCCAAATTAGATCTGTCAGTTGAGCAGTTCTATATTTCAACTGGGGGAGGATTTGTGCCCTACAGGGGGTGGGAATTTAATAAAAAACTGCCCAGAATGCGGGGGTGCAAGCATTTGCAGATTGCATGCTTGGGATTTATAGAAAGTGGGATGTGGTGAAAGCTTGATTAATTTAGGGTGTTGAATGGCTAGCTACTGACACGATTTTGATGAAATTTGATATGGAAATTTTTAGTGTTCCGTACCCAAAGGGTAAAATGGGACCCTATTACGGACCCTATGACTCCGCTGTCCGTCTGTCACCAGGCTGTGTCTCATGAACCGTGATAGTGAGACAGTGGAAATTTTATAGGTTTTCCTTTTTTTTTAATTTGCATATAAACCTAGTGTTTCATTGTGTCAATAACATCCCAACTAGCAAAGTAGTCCTATAACCAAAATTATAAGAGTACCAATTCTCATAATAGTCTAGTAAGTGCACTGAGAAAGACTTTCGCTCTTATATTGGCATTCCACAAGTCTTGTTATACTCAAGATCTCGTGTTCTTATAAATAGGCTTGTAGTGTACTACAAGGTTAAGCTATAAGTCTTGTTACACTCAAGATCACTTGTTCTTATAACAAAGCTTTATAGTTTACTATAGGAGTACGTTATAAGACAGTTATAGGATATGGTATCTTATAAGTGCATGTTACAAGACAAATAGTCTTTGTTATTTTTCAGCTCCAATAGTAGCATTCGGTGAGAGTATAAGGTTTTATTACACACTTGAGCAGAACCTTTATAAGAGTAAAAGCTCTTATTAAGAGCGCTGTGAGAGCAATAACTCAAGATCACTTGTTCTTATAACAAAGATTTATAGTTTACTATAGGAGTACGTTGTAAGACAGTTATAGGACATGGTATCTTATAAGTGCATGTTACAAGACAAATAGTCTTTGTAATTTTTCAGTTCCAATAGTAGCATTCGGTGAGAGTATAAGGTTTTATTACACACTTGAGCAGAACCTTTATAAGAGTAATAGCTCTTATAACATTCCTGAGCAGACCCTTTATAAGAGTAATAAATAGCTCTTATTACATTCTTGAGCAGAACCTTTATAAGAGTAATAGCTCTTATAACATTCTTGAGCAGAACCTTTATAAGAGTAATAGCTCTTATAACATTCTTGAACAGAACCTTTATAAGAGTAATAGCTCTTATTACATTCTTGAGGAGAACCTTAATAAGATTCAAAAACGTATCTATTCTTGTTTGATGCTATTATAAGAGTTGACCCACTGAATCAAACGGGAACTTTATTAAGAAAGGGTCCAGTAGAATTAAATAATTTAGATAATTTAAGTGAAGATGAAAATAAAAAAGGTGAAGATTTCGACAAAGAAAATTACACAGAAGAAGATAACGAAGAAGGTGAAAAAGATAAAAATCTCTGGCCCTGAAGTATAACGTACCACATATAATGTAGTCCTCAATGAACTGTGAACTTAGTGTATGAGAGCACTAAAGAGGATTTCTCGAAATGCCCACGTGAACGGAAAAAAAAATTAAATACATGTTAATGTTTACGCGCATACGAAGTCGCGGGCAAAATCTAGTACCTATAATATAAAGTCAGTCAGACAAAACATTCAAGACCAAAAATAACATTTTTTTACGATTTATAGGGATTTACTACATTTTAAAATTATAAACTGTAAAAAAATCATGGGTTAGAAGTGTTTATATTGAATTTATGAGGAACCCTAATTAATGTCAACATGGAGGGCATGATGTTCTTATAATAGTTTGAATAAGCGCTATTACACTTATAATAGACTTAAAACGCTCTCATTTAAACCAGTTTATGTTATGGCGGATATTTATTGCAATATATTGTAATAAACTTATTAAAAGAATGGTGTAATGATGAAATTTTAGAGGCGCTTTTAAAATATGTTTATAAAATACTATATTTTAACAATGAATATCACTTCCCCACTAATTAATTCTCTATTAACCCTATATTCACATCCCTACTTCACCGGCTACGATAAATATTAGTATTATGTCAAAAAGATATTGTACTTACCTTTTTAATCCCAAAAATCACTCACAACACAAACACTAAACCACATTTGCAAGATGTACTGACATTTACTATTTTAATCTTATAAAGAGCTTGTCACAGACACTTACAAGAGCAATTGTACTTATAAAGGTTTTGAGTATACATTATAGGACTATTTGTACTTCTTCAACGCTATTACGAGCATATTATAGGACTTAATAGCATTGTGTAAGTAGATTATAAGACTGTTACAAAAACAAATGCTCCTATAAGTGTGCCCAAATCCAGGTTTGTAGATAGCTACAAGTACTTTATAAGTGCAATAAAAATAGGCTTGAAGAGTACTATAAGTGCATAATTTGCTAGTTGGGATAAGTACTAAAAAATGATGGAGATTGGAAACTATTTAGAAGTGGTAGTAGTAGCAGTGTTCCAAATAACTTTATTGGATTTTAAATCAGATTTTAAATTATTTATTTTGTTAACTTCCATAGTTTTACTATATGCCGCCTTAGTAAATCAACAACAAGCTTTTTAAAAAAAATACCATGAATTAGTTCCGTAACGTGAGACCAATAAGTCATTTTCTATGATTATCCGCGCGTAGGAGTCATGAGATGTCATCGCTTTGATCAAAACGACCCCAAAAATTGTATTCAAATCGATTATCCGATCTTAATTGAATTCGCCAAAGGTTGTCGATGAGCGATAGTGAACATGCACCTAAATTATAACGAGAAATCACATACTATTTTCCAATTTCTTAGCTAGTGGCTGACGCGTACGTTCTGAGATTCGCAACCTTTTGCTCTACCATTATACACCGCATTTGGAATATTGTCCGTCGTTTAAATATAAACAACATTTATGGAAATTTATTCAAACATATTACACAAGGATTATAAAAGTACCAGTTTCTTCTTTCAACTTTAATAAAAACAACAACTTCTTCTCAAAGGCTCCAGTCAAGTCATCCAACCCTAGTAGGTAATATCCTGTAAAATTAAGTAGGTCAAAATATATATCTCTAAAAAGAATACCCTGTAGGCCTGTAACTGTAAGGCCGTCATTACGATTCAAGGACGCTGCGCGAGCGCCGGACGCGATGCGTCCAGGGATTCACAACCGTTGGTTCAGCCATTATAATCCACATTTGGAGGCTAAGCCGCTAAACCACGACCACTTATTAGGGCACATGGATCAACAAATAATAGACTTTAAGCCAACGGCGCAAGCGCTACATCGCGTGCCGTAGTAGTTGTGTACTTATATTGTATTAGCATAAACGGTATTTGCCTCTTTATTGTACGCGGATGTGAAATTAAGCCTTATATACATTTTAGGCTGGGCGTGCTTTAGTTACCTAGTGCTTTATTAGTTTTATTAGACAGTATTTGATATGCCATTCCAGCTTTTTCTATTGAAGATAGTAACACAAAGACGTGAAAAATAACAAATACAATAGACACTTTAGTAGTGTCAATTACCAGTATTGATGAGTTAAGACCTTTAGGGCATTAACTTGGATTAGGTAAGGGTCCTTCCTAGCACAAAGTCAGGAGTTTAAAGCCCGACGCGAGCTTGGTAGTGCCTGCAAAGCCTGATTGTTCTAATCTGGCCTTAGACAAAGATTTACGATCCGACTATCCATACTAATATTATAAATGCGAAAGTAACTCTGTCTGTCTGTCGGTCTGTCTGTCTGTTACCTCTTCACGCTTCACGCATATGGAGATAGTTGGAGTCCCGGGACAGGCCATAGGCTACTTTTTATCCCGGAAAAACGCATAGTTCCCGCGGGAATGCGTCAACCGAATTCCACGCGGGCGAAGTCGCGGGCAGAAGCTAGTACTATTATAAACTGAAAACGAAAGTAGGCAGTAATTTTAATTAATCTTTTAGTCAGTCACTGATACGTTGTTTCCTCTACGTGCATAGATAATTTACAGTGCAACCAACAAGCATAGATGAGATTTAAAACCGCCCTTAAGCGTATTAAAATAAAACCCACCGAACCGTCACGTGTTGTGCATGCCTGTACCTTTTCACGCAATCCCCTCACGTGTCATGATAATGTGTGTAATTATAATACTTAATTAGATAACAAAGGTTGACCATGACAGTTCGGTCGAACTTTGAATCCATATGCCCACAGCTTCGCTCACGTGGTAATAATGAAAAGACGTCTAGTGTCCTAGATAAGGGCCTTTTATTCTAACTTTATGAGACTAAATTACCTGTAATTGATTTCGAGGTTAATATCCATTAAAATAAAAATCAATCAAATCAAATAAGTTTATTTGGCAAAGAAAACATAAACTATTATGCAATGATGAAAACAGAAAACAATTTAAGGGAAACTACTGTTATACCTACTGGTATACTTTTAAGGATTACAAACTGTAAGTGAGTGAAGACTATAATATACGGTATTGCTTGTTAAAAAGGTCTTCATTCAGCTTTGGTGACCCAAATGAAATTTCCTGTTTCAGGACGCTTTTTCAGTAAAACGAAAAGTGAACCAAAACAACAAAACAGTCACATTTTTTGAGACTGAGTTTTCTTTTTTGCGTTACATACAAAACATTATAATAATTAATATTCTACTTTTACCATGTGGATTTAATAAAACCATTTAGGTATTTACTTACCTACTTAACAAGATTTATTTAACAAACCCATTGAACGACATCAAAAATTTATGATACCATCAGAACAAAAGAGAAGCGAGCGTTGGCGTTTTGTGTTTCCAAATTCAAACATAGAAAGTGTTACCATACCATACTTTTACCGTAACATTCAACTTCCTCGTCTCTCCTGCCAGTACCATACCATTGCTTTTGCTTGTTCGTTTTTGGAAAAACCTCTAGAAAGATGTTTTTTTTTTTCAACTTGGCAAATTGTTATTATACTTAAAATCTAGGATGAAATGGTTCGAAAGGTCAAATGTGAAAATTCTTAGCGGATATGGAGAAGATTTGGCTGTATGATTGCGGCCGGTAAAACCGTACCATTAGACTGCTTTAATGAATGGGACCGAGGTGTGATGGTTCATTCACACACGCACGCCGCACTATTATTTAATCTGTGACATTTGGGGCGTGTTTCCATTGTTCTAAGAGTCGTGGAACTTTATTTAGGTATTTTATAAGTCTGATTATCAGAAATATACATGTAATCCTTAATTTTGTTTTGCGTGGACGATCTACCGTCTAACTTAATACATCAGGGATATTTAAAAAGTTATCATTTCACCATGCTTACTTGTTTGTGTTATCTGCGAAGTAATTCAAAGATGTGTGTGAAGTCCCCAATCCGTACTGGGCCCGCGTGGGGAATATAGCCCAAACTCTCTCATGATGAGGGGAGGCCTATGCCCAGCAGTGGGACGCAAATAGGCTGTAGTAGTAGTAGTATGTTAACTTCGTTGTTATTGGAGTAGGTTGCATCTACCATATTTGAAGGACCGGTCAAAGTTAAACGTGGACATGGCCACTGAGCCAATGGAAACACGCACCAAGTATCACGACACGGTACACACGATGAAAGTGATATTCGGCACCCACTCGTCTCGTCTCTGATCTAGTTCAGGCTAATCTCGCTCTAGGCAGCAAAATAGGCCGCTTTTTATTGCTTTGTTTTGCAAATGCATTGTCTATGTGAGTGATGAATTGATGAGCCACTTTTAAGGCATTCGAATTTGTATATGGCCAGTATGAAATGAATATGATTAAGGGGCTATATTCGAAGTCTTAAATAGGGAATCTCCTGTTCTCTATAGGATCGCTCACGCATCAAGTTGAACTTTAAATCTAGCTGCTTAAAGTTCCCGAGCGATCCTATAGGAAATAGGGAGATCCCTATTTAAAGACTTCGAATATAGCCCAAGATTATTCCTTTTTTGTTAACAGTTTTCTTGGTTGCCGGCACGAGTTTCGAGTAATAGTTAAGAATTTGGTATCTATCCTTTTGAGGATTTGAGGACTTTGAGATCGATAAATCAATTCTTTACAGGATATTGACGATGACACTTTGATATAGCTCTTTGAACTACGGTTTGAGTAATAAATAACAAGAAGCTAGGACTAAAACAAATCGTTAAGCCAAATGTTAAATGTCCCAAAGATAATATGATACATACCAGAAACAATGAGAACAATTCGTTCACCTCAGTTAAGAATAAATTGAAGACCCAAATGATGATGTAAAAACATTACACTCATAATGCAGCAGTTACACAATCGGAATTGGCGCTTACACCGTTATAATGGACAATGGTCCAGTGTGGCACGACCTTAATTCCCAAAATGGCCGTGCTGCAATTTATGCCGAAGCACGCGATCAGTTTAGGAACTAGGAGGAAGTCTATGTGGATTATTGTGGATGACGTGGGTGCAATGTTCGACCGACGAAGTCGCATAAGTAAGTCTTCAAAGGTTTCTGTAGATGTCGCTTCAAACATTATATGCTTTTAAAACTGCACCCATCATAATTGCAGCCGAAAGACGTCTCCTCCTCATCATCATCATCATCATCATTTCAGCCGAAAGACGTCCACTGCTGGACATAGGCCTCCCCCAAGGCTCGCCACTCCGACCGGTCCTGTGCTACTTGCTTCCACCGGTTTCCCGCGACCTTCACGAGGTCGTCGCTCCATCTTGTTGGAGGCCTACCGACAGCTCGTCTTCCGGCTCCTCCTACTACAGCCTATCTGCGTCCCACTGCTGGGCACAAGCCTCCTCTCATCACGAGAGGGTTTGGGCTATAGTCCCCACGCGGGCCCAGTGCGGATCGGAGACTTCACACACATCTTTGAATTACTTCGCAGATGCGTGCAGGTTTCCTCACGATGTTTTCCTTCACCGAAAAGCTCAGTGGTAAATTCAAATTGAAAGACATCTACTGCTGGACAAAAGCCTCCGCGAAGGCGCGCCACTCAGACCGATCTTGTGCCATTCGCATCCACCGCCTTCCCGCGACTTTTACAAGGTCGTCACTCCATCTAGTTGGAGGCCTACCGACAGCCTCGTCTCCCTGTTCGATGACGCCACTCGAGAACTTTCTGGCCACGTCGGCCATCAGGATTGCGATGCTCGGGTGTAGATATTCGAAATATGAATATTGAAATACGGTCCATGTCTGTGCTGATTACTTTTTTTCTAAGAGATATGTAATACCATCGGCTACCATACCATGGTTGTCAAGGAATAAATGATTACTGATTACTGAAGACGGGCCAGCCAAAGAGATTCATTTGCCAGTACCCGTTTTCGATATCCAGATACCTAGTTATTTATCTTTTCAATAGTTTGAAAGAAAAGGTAAAGAAGTGCAAATCGAATTTTAAATGTCTGTCGATGTTACAATTATCATTGTTATTATTTGTTAGTACATTTACATGTCATGGGGAGCCGGTCATTCGCATTCATGGGGCCGAAGCCAACATGAAGAGGATTTTGGTACCTTTTACTAGAAATGTGAGATGGCCACAACTGTGGAGATCTGTCCTCCAATTCAACATGAGGCTGTACTGGCGGACAGTCCTCCCCAGTTATTATTAGGAGCCTCTTTTGTCCCACTGCAGAAGTTACAATAATTTGAAAAATTCGCGTGTCGTTAATTCCTCGGGAAAATTAATCGCCTTCGTGAGATATTTGAATTGTAAACTTTGAGAAGTTAAAGTGGATATTCAAAATTCAAAATTCAAAATTCAATCATTTATTCAGCAAATTGGCCACATAGGGGCACTTTTACACGTCAGAAAAGAATTTACTAGCGCTTCCTAGACCCATTGCTTGAGAAGAAGCGCCGCAACAAACTCAAGCAGAAGGCCTTTTTTCAAAATTTACACATAGTTATAACATTTACATTACATGTATAAAATATACATATAGGTACGTACTACAATTACATTGAAGGGATGTATAGTCCCTAACTTAAACTTAAATCTAAGATCTTAGAGATGTATAGTCTCCAAGGCTCCAGAAAAAAAAATATTATGGAGATGGCCTCCATTGTCAAATAAATATAAATTCCATAGATGTCGACAGTCTCAAAATGTCAATAAATAATGAAATACATCATGTATAAAAGAGTTCATTAATACATGTCAATAAGAACATGATGAGGTCTCTCGCTTAAAATGTTACAATCCTATTCCACATGCACTGGATACAATACAAAATTTGCTGAATAAATGTTTATATTATAAGATATTCCTAGGTAACACATTACAAATTTTACATAAGACAAAGTAGAACCTCGAAGAAAGTTACTGCCTTGACGTTTCTATGGAGTTTATAATACGCAGGCGTTATGGTCATAAAGAACGTAGCGGAAGCCGACTAATTATATAAACTATCACACATTTCCACGGGACAGCTTTTAGCGATCTCATTTCCATAATCGGTGCTTTTACCTGAACGTATTGCGCACTTTCGCGATCTTGCGCGTCGTTATTAACATCGCTGTAAAGCTTATTTCAGTTTACACAGGATAGGCTAAAGGTACGTTACCTATTCGTGGACACTTTGCTACAATACAGTTTACATCTTATTACGTAATTTTCATTTAGTGTTGTTGTCGTGTTGATAGTAAAATTCTAAAGGCCGTTCCATTTGTTTGGCGTCGGTCAATTATTTCGCCAGTATTTGCAGCTCTATTTTATTGTTTATCTGTGTGTACAGCTGTTTTGACGCGGACTGCGTAATGTGATGTAACGCCTAAACAATACATAAACGCGAGGTCTGTAATTCAAGCTGCTTTTTGTATTGTCACTTGACAAACCAAGCTGTGTTTGCTGATACAAGTATATATTTACTAAAATCTTCAATTAGCTTAATGAACACTTAGGTTCTGGTTCTTAGGTTATGTTAGTCTAGAGAATAAGAATAAAAGAATTTATTTGTCAAGCATAGGTACAGGTTTACACAACTTAGAGGCGCGTGGATTTAGCAATTATGGACCCTGCGTCAACGGCTTAAGTGCTTCGCCACGCGCCTTCTAAGTTGTGTCGTGCTGTATCTAAGCGACGAAGATCGTGTCAAATTTGATTTCACGACGTCGCCCGTCCAGCGATTCTCAAACCCGTCTAAGGACGCGCCTGATGCAGCCTCGTTCTCAAAGTGTGGTCAAGGGCCGACAGTCGTGAAAATCGTTTGTTCTCCTTTAAAACCATTGTCTTTTGTAAAGCCGGTTACGGCTTTAATTTTTAGTATGGCATTAAGTTAACAATTCGGATGCGTAAAGCCTTGACTTCGATTTACTATTATGTAAGTTCTCGTAGGTCGTAGGTTTTACTTAGATCTTAAAGCCATAAAGTAATGGTAGTCTATTAGTGGTTAGACTTAGGCTTAAGTACCTCCTCCCATGCAGAAGGTCGCGGATCTATGTACCTACTCTACTTTGAAGGCGCGCGGCGAAGCTCTTAAGCCGTTGACGCTAAGTCTATTATTGCTTACCCCAAGCGCCTTCCCTTTAAACCTGTATGCGCGAACTTCAATTTGACTGATTCAATTTTACTGATATGGGGGAATTCCGTTGATTTTAAAAAAGCATTTGTTGCGCAAAAAAAATGCATAAAAGCTGTATGTAACGCACACTTTTTGGCCCCATGCCGACCCCTATTCCAGGCTACGAAAGTATTGCCTCTACCCTGCATGTACATAATGCAAATAGCGTGATTCGTTTGGGATAATCTACATTACATCAGAACTCATGCTGATGTTTTTCCGAGATCAACTCGATATAGACATACATTACATCTCCCATTGGCAAAATCAGATGTGTATAAAAGAAATTCTTTTCAAATGGCTGTTCAGATATACAATTCCTTACCGAAACCTATCCAGGAGAGCCCTTCGAATCATTTTAGTAAAATTATAACAAAATGGCTCTTGGACGAATGTTACTACTCTATTCAGGATTTTTTTAGGCCCGGTTCCTATATCCACGAAACGCCTCGTTTTGCCTACGGACGGTTGATTTTTGACATTTGTTCCATAGAGAATCTGTCAAATTTTAACCGTCCGTAGGCAAAACGAGGCGTTACGTGGATATAGGAACCGTCCCTTGAACAACGTAATGCTTAGTTATAATATTTAAACGTATTAAATTTATTTAAAATATTGCATGCCTTCACTTGGTAGAACATATAAGCACAATTTGTAAAATATATGTAACAACTTCTGTTGTACTGTGTTCTGGCAATAAATAACTTTGACTTTGAAACCATCGAGTTTTTCGGTGAAAGAAAAATCTGAACCTCGAAAAACAGGTAAATAAGAAAGTATCGACTTCGGGAATTAAAATTTAGAATTACGATCAAACTTTTAAAATGTGCAACAGTAAAGTGGCCTTTTACTCATTTGTAACATGAAACTGCACCGTCTTGCACCAAATACACAGGAAGGGCATTGACCTCGCTCGACCCGCAGCCGTTTCAAAAGTATGAACTAAGAAGGGATTTCTCCAATAAACTCTTACTGGCAATAAATTGCTCATACATTTTCATATTTCGATAAGGTCGCAACGGGTCAGCGAATGAAATTCTCTAGCCCATGAAAAAGTGCTATTATTACACGACAACTTACCTTTGCGGGTAACGGTGGCGCTAGTGTCTATGGGTAAAAGGGAAGTGTGTTTAAAGAATGCGTTAGTTCCGAATTTGGCCGCGGGTTTCGATAAGGTTGTGGTGCTATATGTGTTGTGTTATGACACTTAATTGTGCTATTGTGAGTGGTTGCTACACTAACGCCGTATATGGATTGTGAGATGTTACATGTTACCTCTATAACGTTTGAATTCTGTGATGAAATCCTAGGAATATTGCTAATTGTTCAAATTAAAAGAAGCAGTGTGAAGCTGTGGTGGCATCCAGAGGGTCGGGGCGAGGTTTCGATTCCGGCTCGCACCTCTAAGTTTACTTATGTGCGAAATTCAATTTGAATTTACCACTGAGCTATTCGGCGAAGGAAAACATCGTGAGGAAACCTGCACGCATCTGCGAAGTAATTCAAAGATGTGTGTGAAGTCCCCAATCCGCACTGGGCCCGCGTGGGGACTATAGCCCAACCCTCTCGTGATGAGAAGAGGCCTGTGCCCAGCAGAGGGACGCAATAGGCTGTAGTAGTAGTAGTCGACCCGGTGAACTTCGTACCTATAACCACGAAGGCGATTCCCATACAAAGTTATTTTTATTTCCTTAGCATATTACCTATGCCGTAAACAGGCTGTTGTAGTAGTAGTAGTATAAAATTTTCTTCATAATTTTTCATTTTTTTTTTTGCGTACGTTTTACGGCATTATCCTGAATAACGTTTACATGGAAAGTTTGCTAAAGTTTAAATTTGTATTGAAACATTTTGCAAGGTCTGGAACCTGTGGTTTCACGAGATATACCTAAGTATTGTACGAAAGTCTGTTATGTACTTACCTAAGTAATTAATTGACAAAGAAAGCTTCATTAGAGACCAGACGGTTTTTTATTCCCGTCGACGAACTTCGCACCTGTTGCTATTCGAATACTGTGAATGCAGTCTGGTTTGCCATTCCTTTCTTTCATTTAATTAGACATCCCATGAAAGGGTATTGTAAGTAATGATTAATTAAATGAGATCTGGAATAATATACATAGAACAGATTTATTGATAACTAGCTTCTGCCCGCGACTTCGCCCGCGTGGGATTCGGTTATCGCGCTCCAGCGGGAACTATGCGCTTTGGCCTTATGTCTTTTCCTAGTTCGGGCTATGTCCATGACAAATTTCATCCAAATCGGTCCAGCGGTTGAAGCGTGAAGAGGTAACAGACAGACAGACAGACAGAGTTACTTTCGCATTTATAATATTAACTAGCTTTTCCCCGCAACTTCGTATGCGCAGAAATATTAAAAAGTAAAATCCCGATTTTTCCCGTTCCTTTCCTTTATTAGCGGATGCCTACGTCATAACATCTACCTGCATGCCAAATTTCAGCCCGATCCGTCCAGTGGTTTGGGCTGTGCGTTGATAGATCACTATGCCAGTCAGTCAGTCAGTCACCTTTGAGTTTTATATATTTAGATTTAGATATGGATATGGAAATAGTGGTTACTATATGTGATTCCTAAGCTGAAGTCACAAATCACATTTTATCTACCTTTGTCTTATTTATGATTCTAAACGGGGACTTATCTTTTGGCTTCTATTGTATGCTTATATTTATTACGTAACGTTTTATGTATAATGTGAACTCAGTTACAAAAGATGATTTAACTTGTACACGATCTATTGTTTGTAAAGGAATGTATCTTTTAGCTCCCATTTGAGGTTCGAGTTGCAGCAGTAGGTACACCATAAAACTAATAATACTCTGCAAGAATGCAAGCGCTCAATATTCATTAGAGATCTTCTACTATCTAAAGTCCCGCGCCTTCACGTTTCAAAACGCTTAAATTTTTTCATTATTATTTAAAAAGCACCACCAACACTCTCAACGCATAGTTGATGGCTGTCTCAGCATGCACACATGTGTTGAGAGTGTCGGTGGTGCCTTTTAAATACATTGAAGCGTTTTGAAATGTGAAGGCGCGGGACTTTAGATAGTAGAAGATCTCTACCTACTACGCGACTTGTGTTTGTCCCATAACTTCACCTCTGGACATCAGTGGCCTAAACGGCAGACTTCTTTTTTAAATTATTGAGCGATCAACCATCAGGTCTGTTGATTATTGATGAACGCCGGCTGTGCTCACGAAAAATCATGACTCAATAGTAGCGTTGTGTAGCGTTACGTTGCGTTGCAGCGTTGCATTGTAGCGTTACGTGACGTTAGCACGTATACAATTATCGTTCGACTTTACAGACAGCCAATTTTTTTATTAGACTTCTTTTTTAAATTATTGAGCGATCAACCATCAGGTCTGTTGATTATTGATGAACGCCGGCTGTGCTCACGAAAAATCATGACTCAATAGTAACGTTGTGTAGCGTTACGTTGCGTTGCAGCGTTGCATTGTAGCGTTACGTGACGTTAGCACGTATACAATTATCGTTCGACTTTACAGACAGCCAATTTTTTTATGTTCCCTAGTATATATGTACCCCGAATCAATGAGTTTACCCGGCGTCTGGCGACTTTTGACACTCGGTGGCAGGTAAAAAATTCGTTCAGCCCACGAAACTCGTTTTGCAATTTTAAAATTTCATTCATTTCAAAAATTTCTTCCATTTCCATCCATATTAATTTGAAATTTTTTGAACGGGTTCCAAAATAAGTAGGCACTTATGTCGATTCTTATTTTTGAATTTTTCAAAATGGCGAAGCTATGGGATTCAAAATGTAAATACTTGTAACAGCTTTACGAGTAGGCTTTGCAAAGATAGACTCGCGTGATTCTACATTCACAGCTCACAGAACCACAAGTATCTGTAGAGATGTTACGTAATTACTAAACATCCATTCTTCTAAAAGTACTTACCTACATTTTCGTTTTCCCACAGAGCATGCCAGCGCCCCCGCCCGCGTAGGATGAGCGGCCGCGGCCCGGGCGGGCAGCGTTGCCAGCTCATGCTGCAGCGCTGCCTGGCCATCCAGCTCGCCAAGCCTGGCAACGCGCCTGAAGACTTCTGGATGTATGACTCCGGCTACCTGCTGTTCCAGGTAAGACCCCATGATCACTGCCAGTGTTTCCGTAGCTGAAACAAAATTGACTCCTTCAGGGGACTCTTGGCGTTGAAAGCGTTAACGACCACCTGTCAATAAGCGTCGCATGTTAGTGGTTATGCCGGTTGGGCATCGTCCACAAGACTACTACCTATGATACTACTATGTGTTACTATCTACTCTATCTCTCTACTATCTACTCTCCATTTACAGAGCTTTCGAAATCTTGATATAAATCAGATTGAAGCTAACCTAACCTACAAAGTGGTATCATGATCACTGCTACAGTGGTCTCTGGCAGTATTTTAGCACGTGATGCAAAATTGACACCGTTAGCGACCACTTTTTACAAGCTGGTTGATATAGTGGATGCTCTCATGCTGCATACTTTGTTGCTATCTTCATACTACATTTTTTAAATCTAATATAAGAATAATTCGATTCCTAACAGGTTGAATTTTGGTAAAGGCCAAATTTTATGTCTTATAAGATTGACTAGGCTCTCATTGACTGCTGACCGATTTTTTTAATTCTTTGAACTGTGTTCATCCGTCACCTCATTCCACCCACGGAGACAAATGAAAGTACGCGCAGTAATTAAATGTAAATTAGTAAGATCGAGAACTTGCCTGCATGCCTATAAATGGAAGAGAAACTCATCCTAGTTCCTTGTTCACTTGGTCTTTGTGGATCCTCCAGATTCCGCTAGATTGCCTTACTATTTGCAAAAAAGTTCAGAAATGGATGCTGCTTAACATTATTGGTATTGAGTTTCAAACGCCACATAAGTACCTGTTATCGTAGGCTTCTTATAATATAAAGGAAAAAACTAGGCAATTTCGCATTTATTTGGTATTGTATTAATGCGTGAACTCCGAAACGAGTTCATGTCTTTTTCACTTTGTAAAAATACCTTTCTAATTCTACATAGTCTGGCATGGCTATAAACTGAATAATATTAATATCTCTATTATAAATTCCAGCTATTTGAACTTCTTTGTGCTTTGACTACAACGAACCCACTAAGCGGTTTTATTTTGTATCAAAAACGGGAGACGCTGGCACTGAAAGTCGAAACATCTCGTTCACGCAATTTGTAAACATTTCACCTCGTCTATAAACACATTGATGGGTTGCGTATGGCGTCTTGTTTATCCTGTAACGGCCTAATTAGGGCCACCGGGTGAATGTTTGGTCAATTCAGTGCAGTATTATATGTCTTAGAACCACTGGCACAAAGCCGCTCGGATTAGCCTCTTAATTTTTTAATTGCATCAACTCGAGTGGTCCTTACAGAACTGTTTCACAGCTCAGATTTTACGTGATTGGTTGAGTTCAAAGTACTAAACGCTACGATAAATCATCTAGTTTCTAAACGAAGGAATCTTACAGTCATAACTTTATTTTAGATTCAATCATCACCTCATACTTAGGTCACCAAGCCGTCAATTTCGGATTAGACTCTCGTGTTTAGTTGTATCAACTTAAGGCCTTGGAGTGACGACCTTGTAAAGATCGCGGGAACGCGGTGGATGCGAGTGACACAGGACCGGTCTGAGTGGCGCGCCTTGGGGGAGGCATATGTCCAGCAGTGGACGTCTATCGGCTGAAATGATGATGATGATGATGAACTTAAGCCCTTAGTTAATCAACATTTGATTCTTCTTCGACTTCTTGTAATTTTATATCAAAATACTTATTTTCCAGAAATATTTTCTCAGTGCTTCGTTGTAATGAGTTCCTGATTAATGGTTCTATGTCACTAGGTAACGTAATACTATGCGTTTTCTCTCAGTCAGTTAGTATTTAGAGATTTAAAATCAGCTTTAATAAGTGGAACGATTACATTTTCTCATAAATAACATCTCAAGAGTTCAGTGTTGATTTAGTATAATTAATCAACGCAATCGTAGATTATAAATTAGCAATTCAAGCGTAGCCTAGTTATTTATAGCCTGCCCATATATAAACATCCAATAACGAGGCCGCCCTGGATAAATCAAGTGCATTCAGCTGCACCGCACATTAGCTCCATGCAATAATTAATTGAATTGTGCCCAGAATAGTCAATATTTGTTTACCACTATACAGTCTACGTTGTCCCGTAGTACGGCCATTGTAGTATTAGAGATAATCTACTATAGGGAGACCCGCACCTCCACAATTCATAACTACTACTACTACTACGGCCTATTTGCGTCCCACTGCTGGGCACAGGCCTCCTCTCATCACGAGAGGGTTTGGGCCACAGTTCCCACGCGGGCCCAGGGCGGATTGCGGACTTCACACACATCTTCAATCAATTCAAAGCACCACCAACACTCTCTCTCTCTCATGTGTGCGTGCTGAGAGCTTTCTACGTCTTCTTCGTCGACTATGCGTTGAGAGTGTTGGTGGCGCTTTTTAAATAATAATAAATACATTGAAGCGTTTTGAAATGTGGAGGCGCGGGAGTTCCTATAGAGTAGATTATCTCTAATTAGGTATTGTGCTTACTACTAGTCTTTTTAGTATAGATTGATTTGATGATTGAGAACTAAACATCTTAGAATGAGTTCGAGTTTAGTGGGTTTCTGTAGATCATTTTAAGCATTGCTTATCTATTTCTAATACTCAGTGACTATGCAATAGGCAGAGTAGTAACCTCCCTACTTTCACATTAACAATATCTAGTAAATTCATGGAAAGTGTGCAACCTATTCTGTATTTTATAAATTCACTAGAATTATCATTGTATTGTTAATATTATGGCAGGTACAATTATATAAATGACACAGAAGTTATACGCGAGGTCAAGTAGCGATGGTAGGTACCCATGATTACAGTAATCTATGGGCTACGTGATGAAATAGGGTTAGTGTTGTCTGAGTCTGAGGTGAAGCCGTGTTAAATTATGAGTTTGATGTAACTATCTAAATAATGCTTAAAAGCTAAAAGACTTCCAGTGACCATAATGCTGGCTTTCCTCGATGAAAGAATTGCGATAGCCATTCGACGAGGGAGCGAAGCCAGCATTAAGGGCACTCTACCCGCAGTTGTGTGATTTGGAGGGACTTCTGTACATATGTATATAATAGGTTAAGATATTTATTATTATTATTAGTTTATTTACTACTATTATTATTTTTAGTACCTACCAAGATAAATAATGAAAAAAAATGAAAAAAATGCTTTTTCAATGTTATATACCTAAAATGGTATATATTTTGAAAGAGAACTAAGAGTATATCTGCTTGACATAAATGGTGATGTACATTACTTACATAGTAGGACAAGGGTCACTAAAATAGTCCAAAGAATGGCTGAGATTAAATTACAGATGGGAGCACCAGTGCTCGCAGAATTGTGTGACGGACCTAAAAAGTTTTATGACGTCCATGTACCGGGAGATGTGCTGGCAGTAGGCTTCCAATAAGTAAACCTTGGCGTCATTTTGGCCCTTCAAAAAAAATGCAATTCCAATCAGTAGGCACCTAATTTTTTTGTCCTTTGATCTCACTTGCTTTTAGCTACTCAGATCTTAAGTATGAGCTCGTTACATCTGTTTACTTATTTATCCTAAGGACATCACTAGTCATACGCTACCGTATAGAAAGTGCACGTACTCAGTACTGACTCCCAGGTCAATGTGGTCTATATAAATCAGCCGCTTCTTAAGGCCACGACTCGCGTGACAAGCGACAGCGGCGAGCGTTTTGATATATTGCATGATCATGGGCTTCGTAGCTACGCTTGTTCGTAGTGGTTACTAAGTTCGTAGTGGGTGCTGGATGCTAACTATAGCATCCAGCACCACCATGACAGCCTCCTTTCATCACGAGAGAGTTAGACTCCAATTTAGATCAGAGCTTCCCAAATTCATTATGACTAGGATAGCCATCTCCTAAAATGAAAAAGCCCAGACTCTACTCTATATAGGTAGAAAATGTTCCCTAAAAGCCAGACATCAAAGTTTTAACGGCTTCACCACGAACGGTTGAGCCGTTAGCAGCAGGCCACACATATTGTAGCTCTTTTCCTCGCTACGAGCGCTAACTAAAAACCTGAAAAAAGCCGGATAGGCCGGACACGACTTAAAAAAGCCAAACATCTACCTACCAACCTTAAACCAAACTCTAACGCCCTTTTGAATTTGAATATTCATGAAGGTTTCCTATAGAAATTTTCATTTACAGTAAAATCAGTGGTAAATTTAAATTAAGTTTCGCACATAAAGATACGAGTCAGGATTTGAACGACTCCCATGCAAAGGTGAACTTCAAACCACTAGGCTTACCCGTAATCCATATCAATATTAAAAATGCGAAAGTAACTCTGTCTGTCTGTCTGTTACCTCTTCACGCTTCAACCGCTGGACCGATTGAGACGAAATTTGGCATGTTGGGTCTTGGGAAAGGATATAGGATACATTTTACGCATAGTTCCCGCGGGAACGCGATAACCGAATTCCACGCGGGCGGAGTCGCGGGCAGAAGCTAGTGTATTGTAAAAACGCTCACCGCTATCGCTAGTCGCGCGAAGCCCTGTCCGTACCATTATGAGTTATGGCCTTATTACGTTTACACGACGATCCATGTTGGTACAATACGACCAATGTTGGCCACAAATGGCTTATAGGATTAGATTAGGGAGTCAGTAGGTCATCCTGTACATCTTGGAGATTTATTGACCCGTGGGTGGAGCAGGGTTTGAACTCAATAGGATGCTTTATATGATTAGGACTATCCTCCTTCTCGCGTCGTATCTCTTCAATTCTGAGGGTCTATAGTATTCTATATATATAACATGAAACTGACTGACTGACTGACTGACTGATCGATCAACGCAGATGCGAAACTACTGGTAGTAGAGAGCTGAAATTTGGCGTGCAGGTTCCTTAGGGAACGAAGAGAGATTTTGCGAAATTCCCACGGGAACGGGAAAAAAACGGGATTTTACATTTTAATATTTCTGCGCATACGAAGTTGCGGGGAAAAGCTAGTTTCTTATAAATGCGTGGGATTTGATAAGTAAATACAGTCCTATACTTTTTGAGGCATTAACTAAAAATACCAAAATTTTTAAATAAAAAAATAAAAACCGCCTTCAAACTCCGACAGACTACGATGTCAATGTCAAGTTCACTATATGATTATCATTTCTTTGGGTCGGTTCACTTGACACCGACTTCGCAGTCTGTCGGAGTTTGAAGGCGGTTTTTATTTTTTTATTTAAAAATTTTTTTTCGGCTACAGTTTCCAAACATTACTATAGAAGTACATAAGTAACTCTGAAGTCCTCGAAATTGACACCAAAATCATCTACGTGCTAGCAAATTTGGAGGAGTTCCCTCATTTTCTCATGGATCCCATCATCAAAACTGAACCAAATTAATATGGGACCAACTTGGAAGTACCACCTTTCGAACAAAAAAAGAATCATCGAAATCGGTTCACGTTTACTATTTATTTTTGGTGAACATACATAAAAAAAAAAAAAAAAAAAAAAAGATTCCGACGAATTGAGAACCTCCTCCTTTTTTGAAGTCGGTTAAAAATGGGAAATTACTTAATTGACAATAGAGGTGGGGTCAGATTTTTATGCGCATATCACATTATTGCGTTATTTTAGCCTAGATAGAATTATAATCTTATGTGGAAAAATGACAACTATTTGGCACAAAATGTGATACTTCTACCATTCACAATATCCTGTCTGAGAGCAGACGGCGTAAGAAATAGATCGGGGCGCACAAAGGTATAAATCTCCAGGCTGTTTGTTTGTTTGCCTGTTCCGATCTTTTCCGGCAGAAGCATTTCCGCTAGCTTCTTATGAGGATGCTTTTAAAATTCTTTCTTGGCTTTGTTTCAAACGCCATTTATTGAATAAACTTTGGCGTTGATGAGAGTTTGTGAAGTGGACGAGGTGATAAATATAATTTACGGGTGATATTAAATAGGTTTAAAATTAAATAACTGTAAAAACCATTTACGTCACACCTGGCCGAGAAGCGGGATTTACCGCCCTCGGGCGCGACGAAAAATTCCTCTTCACGGCCAGGTGGTGACGTAATTCATATACTCACCACGGGCGGCCTCAGACCGTTAGATTATAGCCCTCGCCTCCAGCTCGGGCCCCAATTACCCACGATCTGAGACTTTCTTTACTTTACCACCCTAGGTGTGTAATGTACTATTACGATGTTATTAATGCTCATGTAAGATATAAAACATTACTTACCTGCTCAGAACAAGCTTAATGTAGGTCTCCAATTAACGAATTAAACATTAAAGAAAGGATTGATTTCATCTGAATTCAGTCATCAAATTACATGTTTCAATTAATATTTAATTCATGGTCGAGTCCCATCTTCGAGTTTTAACACATTGGTCTTTCATACAATAAAGTTACTGGCATCTACACAAACTTTCAGTACTACAGCACACAGTTATGTTGTATTTCGCAACGCAACATGTGTGCTAACTTAAACATTACCTCACTTGGACGCAGTTCTGCAAACCAGATCCAACCCACAGCATGACAGTTTTGAGAAAGAGCCGTTTTTGTTAAAAATGTGTGTACAAAATTTTCTATAAATATTTTTAATAAAGTTTGAAAGCACAATTATAGAAGATGGCTAGCTCTATTAATTGTTATGTTAATCTGTTGCAAAAAGCATTTATTACCTGATTTAGAACCAATAAATGGGGATGGATCTTTTTAATAAAAATGCGAATGTGGGTTGGATCTTTGTTTATTTAATAAAAAAATAAGGGAAAATTATATTTACACGGTTTTTTTAAATGAATTTTAATCAAAAAGGGCACAAATACTAAGGCAAACTTGTAGCGTGAAAAGATTTTAGCAAAAACAAAATATTTCATACAAAATTTTCAACAGAGACGAAAACTGCAATACTTTAGTCATAAAGAGAATTCGAACAAAACGTATGAATTAATCTGTAACTTTTTATATATAATTTCCAGTTTTCGTGTTAGTAAATGTCTTCTACTTCAAAGTTAGGTTGTCCTGAAAACCCTTCCAGGTCATCATCCTTCAACCGTTGGTCTGGAATAAGTTCAGTGTAAAAAAGGTGGTATTCCTGTGGAATCAGGTCAAGGAGAGTTTTCAAGTCCTTTAACTTGGCTTCGGGCATAGAATTCCCACAGGGCAAAGTACCTCTACTTCTTTTTTGTGAGAATAGCCCCTAAGTGAACGTTTTTTTTAAATATATTTGTCCACCAACTCTTCGTCAAGGTTGCTCGCCTGTAAATTTTGAACATATCCTGTATTTTAACTATATCCCTATCTGCAGCCGTGGCAGCTTATTCCCGTCTATAGTTTTCTTCCTAGTTGTTCTCTAATTGTATTGAAAATAAAAAGTAGGTATAAAAACGTGCAAGAAGACTTCAGTTTAAGATGAATGTTCACCGTTTTAGCAAAAACTACTTTATATCATCAATAAAATTAGAGAAAGTATAACTAACAGGGAGAAACTACTTATAGACGAGAATAAGGCTGCAGATTAAGGAAATAGAGATAAAATAACCGGATAGGTATCCTTCCAAATCTAAAATCCAAATTTTGAACATAGGTAGGTGCCTATGTTCAAAACTTACATGACGAAAAGTTTGTGGTCGTAGATATTTTAAAAAAAGTTAGTTCGGGAGCTACTCTCACAAATGAAATAATGGAAGCACTTTGGCCTATGAGAAAACCTATTCCCGAGGTCAAGTTAAAAGACTTAAAAGCTCTTTCACCTGATTCCACAGGCATACCACCTTTTTTTACACTAAACTTATTCAAGAAGAACGCTTGGAGGATGATGACCTGGAAGGATTTGCAGGACAACTAGACCTTGAAGTAGAAGACATTTTCAACAATGAAAACTGAAAAATCTAGAAAATAATTTACAGATTAATATATAGGTTTTTTCGGATTCCTTTTTTGGTCTGATTTTTGTACAAAATAAGTAAATACTTTATTTTTGCTGGATTTTTTTCATTCCACATTTTTTGCTATTGTTGCCTTTGTATTATTGCCATTTTTCTCCAAAAAAAAAGCGTTGAAATGTTTTTTTTCCCTTATTTGTATTAAGAGTATTAAGACCCTGTAAATCAACAAGGATTCAACCCACATTCAACATTCTTACTTTTTTATTGAAAAGATCAATCCCCTTTTATTTACCGTAAATGTAATTAATACTTTTCGCGAAAGAATATCATAAATCCACAACTCTGTTATGTTATAATCCACAACTCTATTTAGTGAAAAAGATTACGTAAAAATACTTCCATGTGTTAAAATATTTTCAATATGGAACCAAGTCACATGAACCCTCATAAAATTGAAAAATTTAGGCTATTTTTAATATGCAAACAAGATTCAAGATATATGGTTTCATATAACTGTGAAATCTTTATTTTGCAAACGGGATCCAACCGCGCTTGGTCTCTTATAGAGTTATAAAATTATACGTCTATGAGGTACCATGTGAAATGAATCTTGTTTACAAAATATGGATTTGCTGTTTTGTGGAATGGTAACTTTGTCAACATATTGTTTTGATAGGTTAAAATGGTCAGATCATTTTGATTTTTATAGGGAAGGTGTAAGGTGCATTTTAAAACCTATCTGCATATTTAACTCAATTTTGACAGGTGTGTGGGTTGGATCTGGTTTGCAGAACTGCGTCCACTTCAGCTGAAAACTACTTTGTGGAATTTCTTTTGAAGAACCAAAAACAATAATGTTGTAGAAGTCTATGCTTAGGTAACTCCGTGCAATGATTTATGACAAGTTCAAATGGATTGCTAAATAGGATTTTACATGGAAAGTAGAGCACGGGAAGAAAGATGAAACTCATACTAATAAAATCTTCTTTTCGATCTATTTTACGACTGGCGTAAATAGGTGTTGATCTTAACAATCGCTTAATGTGGTTGTTATGATAGCTGTAAACTTATAAAAAGTCAAATTAGGCTTTTAATTGTAATTAGATTGCTTTTAATTAGACTGTGAGATATTTATTTGTCGCTTTGTTGGTGAATCAACTTTCAATTACTCTGTGCTTCCAAAAATATTGCCAACGCAAATTTCATGCTACAAATTATTTCCTAATTATTAAAATATCCTCAAGGACACGGCATTGTTTTTAATTTCACCAGTTTTTATAGAGTATTGAATAATTTTACGTTAATGAGAACATTGTCACGGTCTATGATTGTTTATGGATCGTTACAAAATGGCGGCGGTTGTGACAGTTAATGCGCGACGGATCTTTCAATCAGCGAAATGTTGGGTCAAAATTAAATGTCAAGGTTCAAATTAATCTGTGACAATAAAAAATTAAGAGGTTACCATTGTAGCCCAAGCTTTGTTTCAGCGTGGTTGCTAAGAAAAAATACCAATAAATGGGCAGAAAATTCCGTAGAGAATCTACCTATCATTTTTAGTAACTTCATTATGTCTAAATGTATGGGTACTTCCATTCAAGTGTATCCATTTTCTGCCTTTTCTGGCATAATTTTCCTTGGTATTAATTATCATTATTAATTGTTATTAATTTATTCTTAACAATAATTACAATCTCCGGACGCAGGAAGCAGAAAAGGACTGCCGCTACTCCATTTGGATTTGTGACCTAGAATCTAGATTTTCCTTATTGCATCATTTTTTTAAATAATCTCGATGTATTCCTAGATTTACGAGTGACAGCTGGTATTTTATATATTTTAGTTCCTTCTTGTATTTTTTTTTAAGTTTATGACTGCTCCATGGTATTTTGAACCGTGGAAATCCTGGTCCTGTGAAAATTACAAGATAAACTGTAGCGCTATTTTAGGATGTAAGTATAATCAATAAATTGTATACTCGTATAGCTATAGAGTTGATAACGAAAGAGTCATACACCTATCTCCAAATCTACTCATTCCTTTTTTTAGATTTAAATCCTATTTACTTATTGTAAATAGGTTTTAAAAAATTCGATGCATGTCACAGATCGACCGCAGCGGTTATAATATAACGCTCGTTTATTTCATGGCATGCATTAAAAACGACAAGTCAAATTAGCCACAGTTAAACTACGATCAAGTATGTCCAATTAATTACTTTATTTCGATTTTATCTGTTTTATAAGCGGATTAATAAGCCTTTGTACATTTAAATGCCGTACATACTTTCGATTTTAGTTCATTGCTTTGCGATGTAGATAACACTTGTAGAAATTATGTCATCGATTGTATCATGTATCGAATAGTCTATAATCGTTTAGCCGCTGGCGTTAAGGGCTTGATGGGGTGATAAAAATGTATTGTAATTCTTACGGTTACAACGTTTATTCATATGTGTGTAATGGTCTGTCTGATGATACAATAACAGAATGGGCGGTCGGGGATAGTTATTCAGTTTACCTGACTTATAAAACTCACTTTCATTTTGATACTTAAGTATAAAGAACTGAAAATGAAGGTTAAATTTGTGCAATGCGAGATTAATTTGTTAATTGTTAAGTTTGAAAACCATATGGTACCAATTTTATCCCTTGGGGGGGATTGCCGTAGTCGCCACGTTTGGCAGGCGGGTTGGCGACCGCAGTAAGATTTGCGCAGTGCGCGGAGGACTCGCCTCTTACGAAACCCACGGGAAGAGAGGGGGTGGTGCAATTCTTACCCGGTACCACACGGGTTACCCGGCACCACACGGGCCGGAAAGTTCTCGAGTGGCACCCGCGAACCGGGAGACGAGCTGTCGGTAGGCCTCCAACTAGATGGAGCGACGACCTCGTGAAGGTCGCGGTAAACCTGTGGAAGCAAGTAGCTCAGGACCGGTCTGAGTGAGCTTTGGGGGAGGCCTATGTCCAGCAGTGGACGTCTTTCGGCTGAATTGATGAAGTTTGAAAACACTGTAGCTTAATGATTTTGTTTTGTACTAATTTTCAATTAATAAAGAAGGGATTCTGTTATATTATTTAATTACATCACCCTTGGCCATAAATTGGGATTTTCTGTCCGCTACGCGGAGAGAAAATCTCAGTTCTTGGCCAAGGCAAGACGTAAAACTTTACGGACCAACCACGGGCGGTAATTCGTAAAGCCCCAGATTGCATATTTATGCACAGAAACCTGCGATCTGGAACATTTACGAATTCGCCACCTGTAATGTACTATTGTATCTTTTAGAAGCTTCTGAATAAACATGATTTATGCATATAAAACTTGTAACTAAAGCCAATTCACCGTATTATTTGGTTTCCTTTTTCTCCTTCAGCACTTCGTCAGTTTGTCACTTTTTCTGCTGGCTCTGCGCAGCATCCCTGTCTGCTATATTGCCAATCAAAACCACATTACTTTTCAATTGTTATAAATCTTTAACCAATTGACCATTTCCTTTATTAAGTACATACGTAACCACATATTATCGAATTCGTGGCCATTAGCGATCTAACAGGCCTCTGATTACTCGTAACAGTCTGATTCTTTCACTCCAAGATATTAACGATAATCAAACAGCCTCTAAATCATTGAAAATATTGATCTGTTATCGCTTACATCAGCGTAGGACGCCACACCAACCGCACAGTCTCTTCAATCGTTTCTTGAGCTGCAGATTGTTCCATAATTGTGAGGTTTTTTTGACGTTTCGACTATAACATCGCCAAGAACTTAGATAGGTTTAATGTAGTGACTATATAGGTATTACTGGAAACGTAATTTCTGTAAGAATGTCTATTGTGAAATTGTAACTGACATTTTGAAAAACAGCTTTCTGCTGAGTTTGTTTGGCTGTTTTGCTCTCAACAATGAGATAGCAAGCGCTTGTAGATTCATTTCATTTCCTGACGTGTTTCGTGTAAGTGCCCGTGTGTCGCCAATTTGTTGAATAAATGATTGAATTTTAATCGACTGACATATGTAGCTCCTCTGCGAAACAGATTCCCAAGCTGTAAGGTTGATAAGCATCCGACTGTACTTAATATCTCGTCTCATTCGTTAATATTATAAATTGGGCACGCATGATACAATGCAGCGAATTGCACCGTTTAGTTGCGCAAACGGCCCTAAAATCGTAGTTTACTGCCAAACGGAGTCGAACCTTAATAGCTACTGTCATTTCTGGTGATTTATTCTTATTGGTTTTGACAGTTAGCTAATGATTGGTTAACTTGTTGCGTGGGACAGAAACAAGTGTTAGTTAAAAAGGTAGTACCTACCTATTTAAGACTACTAGACGTTGCCTGCGACTTCGTCCCGCGTAGAATTTGCGTACCCGATGATACTATGCATATAGGTAGTTATAATAGTTATAGACGTATTGAAAAAACTGGTTTCACCCGTAATAAAAGTATTATATGCTATTCCCACGGTCTCAATCAAATTTTCATTCAAATCGGTTCAGTCCCTACGACGTGAAGGAAGGAACAAACAAAAACACATTCAAATTTACAATATTACTTAGTAAGGATTCTCACCGCAAAGCAAAGTGGCGATGCCATACATTCGTACACTAATAACCAAGTTGTTCTGTGAAGGCTGACATCGATTGAAAGGATACACATTCATAAAAACCATTCGTTTACACTCATAATTATGCTACTTTACATATACTTACATCCTGATAGCGTTTTGGTCAAAACACATTTTTTTTTCTTAATTATAATTACCACAAGCTTTCGCCCGCGACTTCGTACGCGCAGAAATATTACCATGTAAAATCCCTTTTTTCCGCGGGAACATCGGAAAATCCTCTCTAAGTAGTGCTTCCGTACACTCCTTAAGGAACCTACATGCCAAATTTCAACTTCCTATGACAAATATTTTCTGCTGTGCGTTGTCATCAGTCGTCAGTTAGCTGTTACAAGTAATTGAAGGTGAGATAGTAAGGGTGAGTTGATCCAAACCGTCCACTAAAGTTAACGTTAACGTTAAATATTTTACTATGGGACAAAATGACGTTTCTGTATGGAATCGGCGGATCGGCGGCCATATTTAACGACCAGGAGTCCGTCAACTATGCATGAATCAGCTCACCCTAAATGATGTATAGTTAGCGACTGAGTAAGGGTGTAGACATTAGTTTTATGTGGGTACCTTCTCATAAGGGCATAACTGGCAATGAAATTGCAGATAAAACAGCCTTTGAAGGCACAAATGCACTTGACGTTTCTAATGCAATGTTTGTACCTTTGACTGATTATCATAGTCTGTTGAGACCATCTATAATGTCCCTGTGGGAAGAATTATGGAAGAAGGATCAAGAAACAAAAGGAAAATGGTACGGATCTATTCAACAACACTTACCAGCAAGGCCATGGTACGACGAACTCAAAGAGTGCAATCGTGACTTCATCACCATCATGAACAGGCTTCGTTTCGGTCATAATGCCGCGCCGTCACATCTAGCAAGGTTTAAAATCATCCAAAGCAATGTCTGCACTTATTGTGGGGACCCAAATGCAACAGCTGATCACTTTATATTCAAATGTCAAAATTTCCTGATTGACCGATTAGTGCTAGCGAGTGATTTAAGTGAAGTGTTTAAAAATAACAGTGTTTTTCTTTCCCGCCCGCCGCCGCTTAGTGAACTTTTGAAGGACTGCAGAACTTACAAATCGATCTACAAATTCATTAAGAAAACTATAGAAAAAATTTAACATCAATACCGTAAAACTCAACCAAAGAGGACTCCAAACCCAAAATAAAATAAGACGTGGCTTAAAGGACTCGCATCCAGGCCATAAATCTTAAAAAAAAAAAAAGTTAGCGACTGAAACCACCGCCCGGGCCTGCGCGAGGACGACACCTAAACCGGACCTGATAAGAGGTTTTGCTGGCAGTGGTGGGACGTCTGGACGGTTGTACCTATAGGTAGGTAGTAAGGAAATTGAATGGAATATCACAAGGCATTACATAGGGTTCTTTTTGTTCTTGCTGTTCCTTTTCCGAGCTACATATTGAAACAACTAAAACCAAGTTTGAAACGAAGATGTACGAAATAACTGTCGTGATGATTATCATCACGTTCACGTCAACTGTACGAGTTGGTAATTAAGCCAATGGTGATTGGAATGGCTTTTTCGTCACGACTTGGTTTAAAGGCAATTATTATTACAACTGTATAGATTTTTTATTTATTCAAAGTTCTATAAAACTAGAAGCACAATTGTATACGCTCTTAGTCATTGGTATATTTTTAAAATAATTAGTAAGTATTATGTATTTACTAATTGTGTATTTTGAAAAATGCTCAGCATTACGTTGACCGCTCCTTCAAATGTACAAGATGCAACTCACCCTTTTTCCAAGATTTTACTATGTTGATGTAATTTGTACCGGTAATTGGTTAGGGCAGGACTACAATTTAATTAAACATGACACTCGACTTCAAGAGCCCTCATTATACAACCGTTGTATAAAACAGAGACCAATCAGTTAATTTCAGATTGAACCTAATTGCTTCGTATTAAAATTTAATTAATAATACCTATTATTGGTGCATCCAGGAAATTGACCATTTACACCAAGTTACACACTTGAACAGTTCCGTCTGCTTTCTAGATGTGTAATTAGTCTATCAACTACATAATAGTTCTTTAATGTTCCCATTAAATTTTAATTACGCTATTATCAATTGATTGCAATCGGCTGTCACACTTATAATATGTTCAAACGAGAAAATACTAATGCCGGAGCAATAGGTTAGGAATGAGATGTACTCACATTCTTTCTCTCTCTCTTTCTAAGACTGTTGGTCTACTACCACCACCACACATACCTATCTTCTTTCACTGCGGGGCTCCTCATCTCCTCTCAAAGTAGAGAGGGTATCGGCTTTAGCCCCCACGCGGGCCTAGTGCGGATTGAATACTTCACAAACATCTTTAAAAATTACTTCGTAGCTACCAGTTAGTCGTAAAAGAATTGCGAATCTTAAGTGGCAGTGGGCGGGACACATTGCTCGCAGGACTGATGACCGATAGGGGCCAGAGTTCTCGAGTAGCGTCCGCGAACCGGGAGACGAGCTGCCGGTTGGCCTCCAACGAGATGGAGCGACGACCTGGAGAAGGTCGAGGGACCACGGTGGAAGCGAGTAGCACAGCACCGTTCTGAGTTGGGGGAAGCCTATCTCCAGCAGTGGATCTTTCGGCTGAAATGATAATACCAGTTTAGTCTAGTGTGTTTACCTACCGGCTCAGTACAAGCAAAAGCGTCGACCGCGATCATAGAAGTACTTAGGGTGGTTGATTCAAACCATTCGTTAAAGTTAACGTTAAATATTTTACTATGGGACAAAATGACGTTTCTGTATGGAATGACAGCTCGGCGGCCATATTTAACGACCAAGAGTCCGTCAACTATGCATGAATCAACCTACCCTTATTGTCCCGGTCGTCACGTCACCATAAAGGCGATGATAGCAACACTGAGTATGCCTATATGTGCTAAAAAAAATCAAAGCTGTGTTCGAAATTCTCAATCCGCACTAGGTCTGCGTATAAACTGTAACCCTTAAAAGGGTTTACTCTGAAAGTTGGCAACGTTGCAAATAGCTGTCAAATATTTCGTTGTTTTCATGAATTTCTGAATAGTACTGAATGAAAATAATTGATGAATTATCGCTCTATGGTTGAATAAAACATTAAGTATGGATTGCAACAATTATCAAAGGAACATGACATTTTTAGGATTATGGAAGTACAGTCAGCAGCAGAAGTAGATTAAGCTGTCCAGGTGTTCAAAATGACCTACACACGACCTTATTCTGCGTGTGTAGGTCATTTTGAACACCTGGACAGCTTATCTACTTCTGCTGCTAACTGTACTATCTTTTGAAAACTTTCCATCGCATTTTTCATGCGTTTTCATGTAATCTTATCATTTGAATGCCTAACCAACAAATATAAAATGAGACGCGTTATTCAACCATCGAATGATAACTTTTTTTTTAATTCAGTAATATTGAAAAATTAATAAAAACAGCGATACATTTGACAGCTATATGCGACGTTGCCAACTTTCGAGATAAACCCTAAGTCTAAACCTTCCTGTAATAGAGGGATGTGCCTGGCAGTGGACGAATAGGCTGTTGTGGCACAACGATAACTGTCAATCACAGGTAATTCACAGGTTCAGCATTTAACCCCAAGGCCACACCTGATTCCCTTTACAAATAATCTCTTAATACGCCATCAGTTATTAATCATAATCATTTACTCTGACATTATACGGAGAAAGGTGTTGCGTAACCGCTTAGTTAATTATTACCATTTTCAATTACGACTCTGTTCTGGCCAAAGGTCAGGATTCGTGAATGGCCAGTTTGCTTTGTTCGAAATTTGAACGTGGAGTTCGAATTTTGAATTCAATCCGCGAATTCACAAAAGGTGAACGGCCTTTGTAGTTTGATTTGAAGCGTTTTGTTTCTTGACACTCGAAATTAAATGCGTAAATAATCTTGTTGGGAGCTACTTTGAATTACGTAATAGTATGACAAAGATTACTAATTAGCCTTATAGTTTCTTTACAGTAGTAATGAAGTCATTTAAGAGACTTTTATAGGCCAATCGATGGGAACCACTTAAATAATGGCCGCTTGCCAAAGTATTAATACAATTCCGCTCTCCAGAATTTTGGCTTCCGCACTTTCATTACTTACTACTATTACAGCCTATTTGCGTCCCACTCCTGGGCACAGGTCTCCTCTCATCACGAGAGGGTTTGGGCTGTAGTCCCCACGCAGGCCCAGCGCGGATTGGGAACTTCATACACATCTTTGAATTACTTCGCAGATGCGTGCAGGTTTCCTCACGATGTTTCCCTTCACCGAAAAGCTCAGTGGTAAATTCTAATTGAACCTCCATGTTTGATAACATCTGCATCCGAACAACGAATATTTTTGACTCTCTATGTGTATCGCAAGTCGGAGATGCATGGGCGAACTGTCATTCAATAATCGATATTTTGGGTGTGAAGTGAAAGTGTAATTTGCTGTGTAATTATGTTACATTACGATTTGCGTCTTTAGAACTCGTCTCACTATAGCAGTTAGTATAGCTAGTAAGTGAACAGCTGTCAAATGTTGTCTCGCTCATGAAAATTACAGTTTTAATGGTACCTATTGGCTGGCAATCAATCGAGCACAAAAGCGACATGGGGCCTCGTTCGAGTCCATACGTAGGGATATAGGATTTCCCATATCCCAAATAAGGATATACAGTCTCCCAATTTTTGCAAGAGAGCAAATTACTCGTACAATATAATTTCAAGAAGCACACTCTTTTCATCCGTGCGTCTTGCTTATACACGTTCACGATTGGTCTAGGCGGGGTCAGCTATTTCACTTTATGTGCAGAACGACGTTTGCGATTGGGTTTTACTGACTCACTAAGCAGTCACTTTTGACGTCCCGAATAACAGGTTTATCCGAGAAGCGAAGGGGAGATTCCTTTTCCATGCGCTATAGAGTCACTGTGGCTCATGGACGTTACGTTATAAAAACCTATAGGAATTAGGTGAACTTGTAAATAGTTTCTTTTTTCTTCGAGATCGTAGAACCACATCCGTTTCTAAACAGAATTAATCAAGATTTAGCATACAGGCGTAGACGAGTAGTTTCTTCAACTAATTGCGGAGAAGTGGGTTATGCGGTTGGTGCGGTATTTAAATATAAACATAATACGGGAACTTGGTTTGTGGCTGAGTCGACACGTTCGCTGTTTAAATAAGAGAAGATTATTTTCTTTTTGAACTACTATTTAATATAGTCGCTTGCGGTTATGTAATGATAGTATTAAGCAATCCATATTGAGCCTAATAATTTTTATTCAGCGGAAACTTTTGCTTTTTGCGTCCCACTGCTGGGCACAGGCCTCCTCTCATCACGGAAGGGTCTTTTTTACCCAATTACATTTTTTAAATAAAATAAATAACATTAGACGTTCAACTAGACATCATTTGTATAGTTTTGTTTTTATTAAAGTTTCAAAAGCGCTAAGATGTATGGCCCACCGTCTCATATGGCTTCTCGGCCTTTCGGCTAAGATCAAGTGTAATATCGAACTGTGGGATAAGCCGAACTCTATCAAAGTTTCAAATCGTTCCATGACTACCAAATAGTGCTGCAATCTCGCATTGGTTCAATTTATATAAAACCTTATTTTTGTAGTATTAGAGCCCTATTTGCACAAATTCAAACATCTTTGTAAATTGCTGTCCGTTACATTAAGTTGGCGGGGTTCCCAATAGCGACTATAAATTTTGCGGTCCTAGTCGAATTATTCCGAAGAATATGAGATAGAAGTGTTTGGTTTAGTAGACAAATATGAAAAGTAATGTAGTTTTAGCTGCAGCTTACGCCCGCGACTTCGTTTCGCTAAACATTAATGATTCGGCTCCGCTGTCGACGCGTCGATGTCCTTTTCGCTCTTAGTGCGTGGACAAGCTTTTTTTGTATCGGCTTTCTTTCACCGTTTCCGCGTCGATAGATGTGGAGAGACCCAATCATCTTCTGTAGGTTACTTCTTGTTAATTATTTTTCTAAGTTATGCAAAAATTAATAAACTGCAGACAATTAAAATTATGGTTGAAAGAAACCTAAATTACGAACAAATAAATTTCAACTAATTTACAACAATAACAACATTTCTCTTTATTGAACACCATATACAAAACACAGGAAATATAGAAAGGATACACAGTTAATAGGTAAACATGTTATCGCTAAGCAGCAATCTCTTCCAGTCAATCTTAGGGAAGTGGAGTATGCGAAAAGAAAAACAATTATGGGTGGTGTAAAATTGTTGAAAAAAAACAACCGATGATAATCAAAATAATCCAAGTGTAGATACATACAAAATATACACAAACATTATATAAGGTATAGCGGGGTAAGATCGGACAGGGTGTAAGACCGTATGCATGAAAAAACTCCTAAATGCGACCATATTTTTTAACGGTGGCAACATGATGTAGGACCTCATTTTGTCCTCTATCGTTTACTAGTTCCCGTTTACTGATACGACGATGCGGACGTGTGCTACGGCGGATTTTAGGGAACAACGTAATTTTCGTCTTTTTTGCTTCCATCCGATCTTTCCCTTGCACTTTTATTTAATTATTTTGGCGAAAATATAGCTTGTTATATGATTATCTCATATGGATACTGATTTTTTCGTAATGATGGCTAAATTGATCTAATTTAAGACTCTCTTAAGACGCCTATTAACTGATATCCGGTGTTCCCCCTCACGGGTGAAGATCGAACGAAATCATCCGGTCTTTGCCGGAATAAAAAGAAGCAAGTGGTTCTCAAACATTTTACTTCATGAATGTTTTATTTGCAAAATATTTAGAAACCTCACTACATTCGTTTTTAGTGATTTTTCATTCACTATACTTACCATTCTGTCTTTGTACTTATTTGATATTAAAAAAATGGTCAAAGCTGTTTTTTACCTTTGCTACATCACAATAGCGCATATATATTAATTAAATTTAAGTATAATAAACCAACATAAAATCTGTGATGCAATTCTTCATTACGTATTATTATTTGACATCTTGTATATGACTACATAAATGTGGTACGAAGTTCGCCGGGTCACCTAGTATACTAATACTATTTCAACCCACTCTGGACTATTTTATCATTTCTACTAAACTTATGCATCAGAATTACTGTATCTCATAAACTCGGCCAATGCGCCCATGCCCATTTACACATCTATACTTCCATATTTTTATATTGTAAAACGAGAGTATGGGGAGTCCTGGGCAAGTCTACTTTTTATCCTGGAAATATGCATAGTACCCGCGGTAACGCTATAAGCAAATTCCACGCAGACGAAGTCGAGGGCAGAAGCTAGTACGTAGTATATGCTTACACTAAACTTTATACTCCATATCATTAATTTTGACAAAAGTCGAATCCATCCGACCTTTCCCTCGTAAAGCGAATGATTCATTTATGGCGAGACAAAGTTTGAGAACCCTAAAATGTAAAAAAATCAAGGTCTGGGGTAAGATCGGACGCAAAACAGTACAAAAATAAGAAATCGATTGGAACATTTGTCATCAAAGTTATTTCATGCTGGTTTTTTTATATGTTTTAGAGCGTTAAACATCGGATAAATCTCTTTTATGCACCTTCTTCTCAAAGCGATAGAAATGGTTTTAAAAATACGTCCGTTCTTACCCCCGAAGGTCATTTTTTTACTATAGCCAAAAAAAAGTTAGTCTTGTTTTTACAAGCTTTAAAAAGAGAAACTATTGAGTTTACAAGAATACACTAAATTTACATGTGTGTGTCGTTTTTTAAACTAACGATTGCTCTTTATTTCATTGATTTATCTTAAATAGATGTCGAGAAAATAAAAATCTTTCAACCCTTGTTCAATTGGTCTCGAATCCGTCCGTTCTTACCCCGCTATACCTTACACAATACTACTAATACTACTACTACAACAGCCTATTTGCGTCCCACTGCTGGGCACAGGCCTCCTCTTCATCACGAGAGGGTTTGGGCTATAGTCCCCACGCGGGCCCAGTGCGGATTGGGGACTTCACACACTTCTTTGAATTACTTCGCAGATGCGTGCAGGTTTCCTCACGATGTTTTCCTTCACCGAAAAGCTCAGTGGTAAATTCGAATTGAATTTCGCACATAAGTAAACTTAGAGGTGCGAGCCGGAATCGAACCCCCGACCTTTTGCATGAGAGGCGGTAGGTCGAACCACTAGGCCACCACGGCTTCTCAATACATATAAATAAATATATAAACATAATATAATACATATTTATATAATTTAAAACTATCAAATTTCTATTTGTGTGGCAGCCGGCATCACTGTGGCCTCTTGACCCCCGTTATACGGCAACCGCATTAAGTTGGTTCCGCTAAATCAGCTGTTTACCGAAGATTAATCGAGTGCGCTTAAACCCGCCCGTAATTAACTGTGTATATGCGGCGTGATTTATTGACAGTTCGACTACTGTTGTTATGGTTTTACTGAGTTATACCTAATTACTCTTTTACATAGGTAACTTACGTAATTTGTAACCATATCTTCGAACAGAATAGACTGAATTTTATTACAGAAATAAAATAACGTTCCTTGTGTCTTCGATAGGTGCTAATATTATAAATGTGAAAGTAACTCTGTCCGTCTGTCTGCCTGTTACATATTCAGTCTTAAACCGCTAGACCAATTTAGATGGAATTTGGTATGAGGACTCTTGGAGTCCCGGTGATTTAGGACATTATGCTATTTTATCAAGGAAAAACGCATAAGCGGTTTAAGCTTGAAGAGGTAACAGACACATAGACAGACAGAGTTACTTTCGCATTTATAATATTAGTATGGATTTTGTAACTATTTTCCTAGCTTTACAAATAACTGACTGTAGAAAGCGCGATGTCTGTAGGTCTGTAAAAATGACAGGTATCCTATAGAAAATGATGAAGTATTTAATATCTGTTTGTATGCAACACTGGAGGTACTATAGCCAAGCGGACTCTATTATTATGATCGTTTAGTTACAATTTTATTTAGAGTCCAAAAAAGATAAAACGTATCGTTGACATTGCTCTACTTTCTATCGATTTTGGGAAATGAAATCGAAGCCAATATTTAATTAGACGCCAAAAAAAAACTTAATCAAAGCAAAAACAGTAGCGAAGTAGGCAACCTCCCACGTCGGCAGACAAAAAACAATTTAGTATCCTCATTAAAATACTGGAGTTAATTACGTTTGAATATAACGGTGATGTTAATTTGCAAAAACTCGCTTGCGCATTCGATTCTCCGTTAGTGGGGTGCTTGACTTTAGGATCATATTTAAATGAGATCAATGCGATAAAGTCCCACGAAAGTTGGACGGGACTGTATATTTATGGACTGTGTCAAACAGAAGAAGACGCGGCATAGTCATAGACCTGGGTTATACACTCAACATCAATGAAATCGGGTCACTTTGTATATGATTTTCCATAGAAAGTGACCCGATTTCATTGCTGTTGAGTCTATTTATTGTCATCAAAGATACTAGCTTTTTTATCGATGGGAAGAAGCTTTTAGGAATATTACCAGATTAGCAGGGATGGCTCAAGTGGTTGTATATCTTAGTAGAATTATGCTTAAGTGACTGTGTGCTAGAAGGAGGGTTATGTTTTTCGAGTATATGTATGTATGCATATTTCTTTGGCACGCTCTGTAGCCTAAACGACTTGATCTTAGCTTGTGAGGTGTCATTAGATTTGTGATAGTGACTCTGGGTTTAACAAATGTTTGTATGTTTTTTTAACCGACTTCAAAAAAAGAGGTTCTCAATTTGACCCGTATGTTTGTGTGTATTTATGTATGTATGTTTGTCCGCGATTATCTCGCGTTTGGCTGAACCGATTTAGATGCGGATTTCATTCCAAAAAGATTGATTAAATGTCGGAATCCACTTACCTAAGACCTTAATAGGATGTGTCATGTGGCGCGCGCGCATCTAAACGGCAGGGAACTTTACCTTCCTATAGTTCCTTAAAGGTGTTCAATAAACATGTTCAGTTTAACATTTAAGTAGCACTTTGACAAAGCAATATGATCTTCATTATGAGCTATTTAGACTCCTAAACAGAATGTAATACTCATACCTTTTGCTCATATTGTTTTGCTCTTAATACACATTGTTATGTTCTTATCTTACGTACAGTTACCGCACAATTACAAGATGTACGCCCATTGTTATAAAGGTCAAATTTAATTGGCCATCGGCAGGTTCATTCTATTGTACTGATGGCTATAATTGACGCCCATGATCAGGTTCTTTCATTTTTTGTTCCCTTTAATTAACTGGATGTGCCCGACTTGATCTAAGTAATTCAAAATCAAAAAATCAAAATCAAATTATTTATTCAGCAAATAGGCCACATCTGGGCACTCCTACACGTCACAATTCCAATGCCGAACTTCATGAAAATCGGTTCAATAGTCTTGTAAAAGTAACAGACGAGGTACAGTACGACACAACTTAGAAGGCGCGCGGTGAAGCCCTTAAACCGTTGACGCAGAGTCTATTTTTGCCTAATCCACGCGCCTTCTAAGTTGTGTAAACCTGTACATAGCTTTACTTCCTTCTAAGAAATCCGCGATGGCGAGCAAATTTCGATCCGTGTGAAAAACCGCAATGCAATCGGGTCACTATATAATATTCAATTCAATCATTTATTCAGCAAATTGGCCACATAGGGGCAATTTTACACGTCAGAAAAGAATTTACTAGAAATAGAAACTCCTATACCTACAAAGTGACCTGATTTCATTGTGGTTGAGTGTATTAGGTTTTACAGAAACTCAGAGTCGGATCTAGAGTATAAATAAATATCAATGTTAATTCAAAATCAGTTTCAGTGAACTCTATTAAAAAAGATAAAGATAAATAAAAGTTTATTCACAAAGCAGACATGCACATACAAACGAAATTCTTAGAAAACATACAAAAAAATATTACAGGCTATGTGACATGCCGCAACTGAAAAGGTCTAAAGCATGTGCTGTTGTCACACGGAGACTATTATACTATTATATTATTAGACTTACAGCTATATTGTAATAACCAATTCAATTACCGGTAAGTTTTAATATTAATAAAATAACTATTGTTTTCTTATTGTTGCCACTTGCAACACAAATGCATAATGCAAAATGTATTCGAAGGCTGTCGAGACATTTCACTGTCATTTCTATAATTATCACGATAAGACAAACCTTGAACAGTCACTTTAAAATATGCTTCGTGACTTAAAATCTATATTATAACACAATCTCCACAATCTTAGATATATCATAAAATCAAATAAAATGACTGTTTGATGTTCTTTTTATACGATTTAATTCTTTGTCATCTCAAAATGATGTCAAGTTTATTTTATATTAATTGGCAATCATATAATATGATTTACGTACACTTCATGTTTTTTTTTAACTTCACGCCATTTTTCTTTTGCACTCGCACGCACAATGTACCTAATCAAAGTGTCTTTTTTTAGGGTTCCGAAGTCCACAAGGAACCCTTATAGTTTCGCCATGTCCGTCCGTCTGTCCGCACTATTGCTCAGAGATGCTTAGGTCTAGAGAGCTGTAATTTGGCATGAATATGCATATTAGTTACGCTGACAAAGTGGTACAATAAAATTTTGAAATATATTTTTTTATAGGGTACCTCTCCTACTCGTAAAGTGGGGATGTAATTTTTTTTTTCTTGCGTACCCCATGGTGCGGCATATCGTGGGTTTCAAATATTGTGGGTTTGTTAAAACCATTTTTTGATTAAATGATGCGTTTGTGAAATATTAAGCTTTAAAGTGCTATTTTTTGTTAGAGTCACGTGTCCCCCCCCCTGCCAGCTAAATGGTGGTATTTGGATGGCTGAAAAAAATCACGGTTGTGGCATATATAACGTAGTTAAAAGGAAAACTATCAGAGCTAAGTAGGCTGTACAAACTTACGAGTAATAGTCGACCAACTTATAATGATGATTTTTCTCGAGCGGCAGGGGCGTCGGGCGGGCACGTCATACCACAGGCTAGCTAGATGCTAATAAGTCTTAGAAAGGTACTGTGGGCATCCTCAACTTCGGAACCCTATAATTTGCGCGTGGCCCGACACGCACTTGGCCGGTTTTTTACTAGCACGTCTTACATTTATTGTGATTATGTACTTACCTATATTTATGCTTAGATGATGATATCGGATGGCCATAGGAGCAGTGGCAGACCGAAGAGGAGATGGCGGGACGACCTCGATAAGTTCGAAGCGAGCTGGTAACAGCTTGCTGAGAACCGAGAGCAATGGAAGATAAGGGAGGCCTTTGCCCAGCAGTGGGATATAAAATAGGCTATAAAAAGATGAATATCTAAAATTTTAAATAGGACATTTGTACATAACGCACTAGCAGAATATTACAGAAGCGCGTAATCGTCCACTTCTTAACTTAGCTTAAAAGAGTAACATAAAAAGAGAACTTTTCCAAGTATTGAGTAACTAAACTAGATACCCAATCGTAAAACGGTAGTCGTTATAGTGTAAAACGTGACCAACGCAATGTCCAGACAGCGCCATTAAATCCAAACAAATCTAACACATAACACTTACGTGCAAGTCTTTTCTAAATTAAAACCAACAATATTTCACCCTTTTCCGGATACGCTATTATGAAACCTCTCCTGTTTACTCTAAGGCCGATTGTCGCCCGACGTCGTGACGGATATAGATCTTCTTGCTATGACTAGGTTGTTAAGGCTAGCACGCAAATTCAGAAAGGTTGATTGATGAGAGTGCTGTACTGTGCTTATTATATTGGTGATATTAAACCTATATGGTGTAATAGGGGAAGATTGCTGGCTACTTTCTGCAGTGATGGCCATTAGCCACTGCTTTTAGAAGAAAGCGGCGATATACAATTATGGAACGCTGAAGGAACGGTTTTTAATGCGCCATATTATATGGGAAATGGGAATAAAATAAATAAAAAGTAGAGAAAAAATACTGGCTGATATGATATGAGATTGTTTTCAAAATTGGAAATGGTATGATCGGTTTAACGTCGCTTTTGGTATCGTTGTAAACAGTTGTAGTCCATGTTCGATAATGAGATTCCCCCGCGCAATGAAACACCAAGCAAAATAAGAGTAGATACTCTTATTTTGCTTGGTACTGCCATATTTTTCTAGTATAATCTCTAAAAAATATGGTTCTCGGCAATCGTTTTCAGCAATACGGAATTCGTCCAAGCTACTTATGAATGGATGCCGGGTGGGCCATTTTCTTTTCCGCGAAGTTAATTAAGTAAGTCCAATGGACTTAAACTCATATGATGAAAGCCAGTTATCCTCAGATTCCCTCGATAGTGATCTCGGTGGAAAACTATTGTTACATACACTTGTATGGCTATTGTACGACTCTCCCAGGCGAACAACCTCGTGCGAACGATTGTATGTAAAGAAGTAACAGGACCGAGTTTTTGTGAACGTTTATGGCTATGTATGAGATTGCATGTTAATTTGCACGTAATTTTGAGGAAGTGGGTTTTGGATTGTGCGATCGAGATTTCCGTTTTCATTGTGTTCAATGGGCTACCTGGTTTCGACCATTTTAAGTGTATGCTTGATTGCTGGTAGGAAACATAAAGAGGTGATTCTACATGCCGCTGAAATAAGCTTATGAGAGCTAAGTGTATTTTTGTAAAGGTTACCTGGTAAGTAATTTTATTGGTACTGCAGTAAACGACACCTACTATCAGTTAATATTTAACAAACCGGTTTAAAACATTATTGAAACCATATTCAGGTTAAAGAAGAATTTATTATCCCAAAAGAAATATACATTTCACTTGAAGAGATATACAATATTTATGCCTTAATTATTACGTCCGTGAGTGATATTTTAAGTACATTAATTATTTACTTATTATATATAGCTACATAATAAGTAAATAATTAATATTTCACTTGTACTACCAATCTCAAAAACCAGCCCAACCGATATGCCACAGCCAACCTGCAGCCACCTCACCCTGTCGTAAATCTGCGCTGCGACATCCGTCGCAATTAATAAAGCTGTCCTGTTTATTAATACAAATTTCACCGCTGTAACTCTTGCGCATAACGAGCCTCCAGCTGTCAAACTGACAAGTTGGCTCGACCGGGACATACTGGCTGGAAGATTTGACAATATACATGAAATTTCATACAACTATACCCAGTAGAAGGAAGAAAAGAAGCATTGTTCATGACAAGGTACACAGAACCAAAAAAAAAAAAAGACAAAGCGGAAACGGACAAAAGAAAAGAAGGGGAAAGGGTGAAGCGGAGTATTGCCATGCGTAGTGCGAATACCCGCAATCCCGGCACCACTAACCATGTATTAAGAGTCTCAAGAAATGCTCGTCTTCGCGTGCGATAAAAACTCACAAAGTTTGGGCAAAAATGCAAACTCCGCTCAGTCACAGTCGGGCCGTTCAAGCTGAAGCTGACAGATGTTTTTTCACTCAAATAGAAGATAAACGCGGTTATATTTCCCATCAAATTTGATTCTTCAAGACTAGTAGGTGTCAAAAAAATCTGCACGCTTGGTTTTCATACAAGCGCCTCCGCTTGTTTCTTCTAGTTCAATAATATTTTCATTTCTCATACTCTGAAAGAAGGTCATTGTTTGCTTAATTAGCGTGCAGGAAGTGGCTCATCGCTGCTCTAGAGCAGAAAAGTTTTTTTTAATGTGACACTGAGTCGTCGGCAACGGCAAAAGTCTATACAGCCACATCAATTCTAATGTTTCAAACAAATAGCTATAATATTTGGTAGAATGAACGCTACTATACAAAGTTTAGAGAAAAAAAACTAAATATTTCTTGTTTCAAACATTAAATCAGCAGGAAGCCGTGTCAAAAATAACTGGCTCGCATTGTGACGTTTAACAAATGTTGCATGAAAAAAAAGAAATTAAATTTAAAACGGGTTGCATCAAATCAGTAGGTGGACTCAAATCAACGTTAAATATGGCGCCTAGGTATCATACCATAGAGAAACGTCATTTTCTCATATTTTCTCCATAGTGAAACGCAGTAGCCATGTTTAACGGGCTCATCGTCGTTAATTTTACTGATGCAACTTACACTAAAAAAGTAGAAATCGAAAGTTCGAGTACTAGTCATGTAGTAGTTAAGTAAATATTTAGGATTTAAAATAATGAATGATGAATCATGAGTGTTTCTGAAATGGAAAACAGTGAAATCCTTGCCCAGGCAGGGCTTGTTCACCTTTTACATAAATACTTAAGTAAAAAGTTTTTCTTCATCTTTACTTCACGTCGAAACGGCTGGACCAATTCTGATGTAATTTGGTATGGAGATAGTTCGAGATGCTGGAAATAACATAAAATAGTTTTTATCCCCATATTTTAATGGAATAGAGTTTTCCATGGGTAATTTTTTTAAATAGTTGTGTTTTATATACGTGGCTTGTTTTCTTTCCTCATATTCGAAATGAAAAGTCGAGTGTTTAACTCGGGTCAAAAGCACCCATTTCTGCCTCGAACTATTGGCGCTCTCACTTCGTTCGAGAAGACATCTCGGCAGAAATGGCTGTCTTTCAGCCGTCGGTTAACAATCTACTATTCTGTACCTGGCACCAATCACTCGGAGGGCCACTAGGGCTTTTCCATGGTCGTAGTTTGTAAGACCCTCTCGTGATGAGAGGAGCCCTGTGCCCAGCAGTGGGACGCAAATAGGCTGTAGTAGTAGTAGTCTGTAAGAGCCAGCCAGAGTAGAGAGCGGAGCCAGGTTGTCAGTAGACAAACTTTGGGGAGACTTTCAGGTGAACAGTGGACGTGTTTCGGCTGGTGTGATGATGATGAGCATATTTCTTCCAATACCAAGCATGTCTTGTGAGGAACAGGGCTGGTTCTTCGTTAATAGATTGAAAAATGAATTAGACTTAATGGGCATTCAAGCATATCTCGTCCTTATTGTTATGATCTACAAAGTGAACAAAAATGAGTGAAAAGTTAATAGCTGGGAGCGTAAAGCTTTTTGACTAGTAAAGGACTTGTTTTTCCGACGTTCACCGCGGCAGTGAGTCAGATAATAATATTCCTAATAGAGCGGAAACATCATAAATCAATCGTTTCGATTAAATATCTACATGTAGCATGGTGATCTGTCCTCGGTGAAATACTGTTACAACTTGTTCTCGGCAGGAGATTACGAAGCTGAAGTAATCTCAATAACGTCCAGTTATTAATTTTGGACATAAATATTGATTTATGTGTCACAATACTATCTGTGCAAATAATTAAATCAGCACTATGACTTAAGAAAAGGGTGAAATCTCTAGGACTAAGTAATCAATGCGTTTCATCCGTATCAGTTTGGCAAAATTAAGCAATTTATCAACAACAGTGAGTGCGCTATTATATGTATACTATTACTGTAAGATGCATGTTATACAGTCAATGTTTATGACCTATTGACTCTTTCCTGACTGTCCGGCCCAGGGGTACCTACAGCGAAAAAGCAAACTGGAAAACAATTTCCGTCCTAAATTATATCTATGTGAAGTAAAAGCACAATCTAAGTCAAAGACAATGTTACGCATTTAGGAAATGAAGTTGATGTGAACCAACTCCTACTTTAAACTTCGCTGATCATATTATATATATACACTCAACATCAGCGAATACGGGTCACTTTGTATGGAAAATGCTATGCAAAGTGACCCGAATTCAATGCTGTTGAGTGTATTTGCCGAGCCTAGCGGTGCGGTCAGCGACCGCAGAGAACTAAGGTTGGATTCCCTGCCCACGCGTCAAGGACGCCTTTCTACGTATAATATGATAAGTTACCGTATCCAATTAAACTGTAATAACAGGTAATATGCAATAACTACTACTTAGTTTAGTATCAATGAATAAATACAGCATTCACTCTTTCGTTTACATTTCAACTACGTTTGTAACGATATTTTAACCACAGTATCAGTTATCGATTCTAAGCATTTTTTTTGGTTTTATTTTTTTTAAGTGAGCCTCAAGCCCCCCTCCATAATCATCTAATTGTACTCGTGACCAAATCTTTATTTATTCGCTCAGCTGGGCCAAGCCAAACAAAAATCCTGGATTCGCCACTATCAAAGTTTATTCCCAGCTACAGCATCTTAGGGAACTTGTTCATTGTGTTGGTGATTGCGTTCACGTCAAGCCCTAGTGTTGAAAGCCAAGTTCCATTTCTAACAAAGATCCCACGGTTAAAACAAATTAAGGGGAACCATAATCCACACAGATTGCACCGTTTTATGATGTCACAGTTCACCAGATTGTGTGCAATTATGCAGTGTGTGCAATTTATTGTGTTCCCCGTCGTGACTTGCCGCGCTTTCTATCAGTCCGCTTACGGCTTTTACTGTTTTGTTAGCAGGACTACATAGGTACTGTAGAAATGTACTGTAGATGTCATAGACTATAACTACAACATTGTTGACTGTAAGCGGGAAATGATATTTGTATACCAAAGATATATAACTTTTGGGAATATTATAAACCGTCCGGATGCTAACCAGATTTTTCAAGAACCAAACGATTCGTATGAATAGTTTATTGCGTTCTATAAGACCTATATGAAGGATTTGTAAAAAAATAACTATAAACGGCTTTTACTTATCTAAAACAGATCCGGCGTCAGCATATGTTAATTAGTAATTTTATTAGAAGTAGTACAATATAACTACAAATATTATATTATTATTCGCACAAACTTTTAACCTTATTAAATAACCAAACAACACTTGACACTCACTACAGTAGGTAAATTGCTATGTTACTAAAACTTTAGGAATTTTAATTTAGAACCTAGACTGACAATATATTACCTGAGCACACTCCCGCGTGTCTGGTCTGTCTACACGCTAACCGCTAAAGTTCATTTACTTTTTAGTAACGATTTGTTATAAAGTATTTGATCTCTAAAAAAACAAATTTATATAGGGGTAAAAATAGTATCCATATGAATTAAAAACTGAAATAAATTATCTATGTAACTCTTTATCACTACACAGTATAAAACAAAGTCGCTTTCTCTGTCCCTATATCCCTATGTATGCTTAAATCTTTAAAACTACGCAACGGATTTTGATGCGGTTTTTTTTAAATAGATAGAGTGTTTCAAGAGGAAGGTTTTCGTATATAATTTGTTACAGTTTAACTTTCAATTCGCTATAACCGGATTCCACGCGGACGAAGTCGCGGGCAGAAGCTAGTTGCCTATAAAAACTTACAACTAACTACCTACTACCTACAGCCTATTTGCGTCCCACCCACTGCTGGGCACAGCCCTCCTCTCAGGGTTTGGGCTATAGTCCCCACGCGGGCCCAGAGCGGATTGGGGACTTCGAACACATCTTTGAATTACAACGAAGTATTCAAACTAAAATATTATACGTATTACAATACTTACTTTATTCTTACCTACATTTTAATTAATACTGAACTCCTGCGCACATATAACACAGACAGTGGACAAGAGACTTATGAATACTTCATAGGCCTCCTGATGGTGAGCAGTCACTGCGGCCCATGGAGATATTGAACCGACCTGCACGTAGCTTTTCTAATAGAACACCCTGGCTGTGTATACAGGGCGTCCCACGGCTGTGCCACATTACCATGACAAAGTAACATGAATATTATAGATGGAACATTTTACTGAAAGAAAATATTATTTTAATTTAAAAACCTATTTGAACTGCATTCATGGATTTTTAATAATTACATGTTTGACCCGGGAATCGAACCCGGTACACGAGTTAAATTTAATTAAAAATGTTAAAGTTCATGGTCTGCCTTTTATTTCTGACACTAAGTTATTTAGCAAAAAATAATCCTTATGATGAGGTATTTCGATCGGTATGATAAAGCTGCAGGGTATTTTTTTTCTCGTGTAGCGGGTTCGATACCCGGTTCAACCATGTAATTATTAAAAAATCTATATGAATACCGTTGAAATTGTTTTTTAAATTAAAATAATGTCTTCTTTCAGTAAAATATTCCATCTACAATATTCAAGGCACTTTTCATCCATGTGACTTAGCCGTGGGACGCCCTGTATAATTCTTTTATAGATTTAAACCTGTGTCATAACTCATAGTGTTTTTACAAACAAACAAATATTTACTTTTGTCACTTCTAACTTATTAAATCTCTGCTATGTTTACAAATAGTATAATTTCTCTTATTTAATATAGGAAATTATCAGAAGAAGATATAAGAAGTCATAAGATTTCCAATGCGTCGCCAACCCTGAGGTCTAAGATGGAATGCCTCTACGAGTATGCCAGTAATTTCACCGGCGGCTGCCTTACTCCCTTGCCGGACCACAAAAGTGCGAGCACTGCTATTTGGCGGCAGGTTAGCGAGAGACGAGCAGTAGATAAGAATGGCTAGAATCCAGACGAACCTTTATTTATATGTATTGTCTGTTAATGTATGTAAGTGTTCTTTTCTCATTATCCACTTTCCTAAGGTCAACTTGAAGATATCGCTGTTTAGTTCCGTCTGTTTTTACCTGTTAACAACAACAACCTCTCTATTCAACTCTTTATTGAGCACCATATACAAAACACATGAAATACAGAAAGGTGCTAGCAGTGGTGGCCTAGTGGTTCGACCTACCGCCTCTCATACAGAGGGTCGGGGGTTCGATTCCGGCTCGCACCTCTAAGTTTACTTATATGCGAAACTCAATTTGAATTAACCACTGAACTTTTCGGTGAAGGAAAACGTCGTGAGGAAACCTGCACGCATCTGCGAAGTAATTCAAAGATGTGTGTGAAGTTCCCAATCCGCACTGGGCCCCATGGGGACAGCCCAAACCCTCTCGTAATGATAGGAGGCCTGTGCCCAGCAGTGGGACGCAAATAGGCTGTAGTAGTAGTAGTAGGTAAACAAGGACTTATCGGTAAGCTTTTAACTGTAAGTATGTTCTTTCTGTATTTTCTGTGTTTAGTTCATAATGTTCATATGGTGTCAAATAAACAGTATTGTTGTAGTTGTCTTTGTATTTTCTCGCCTAACAGAGGTGTACAGCATCTCACCTAGCTCTCGTTCCGTTCGCGTAACCATCGCGTTAACATTTGACCGCCCGTTACGACCTGGCCGCCGGCGCACGCGCAAACAAAGGTTAACAGACCATGCTAATGGTAATTAGCTGTGAAAGTTGCCCTGATGGCTAAGGGATATCCCTGTATGTAGTAAAATAGGGTCTGGGGACAATTTACACAGTTTGAGTGTTTCTATACATAGGAACTATGTAGTAGAATATTAGTATGTATTCTGAGACAGTATGTAAGAAATAGGGATGAAATATTTGTGTCACTCTTATCATGCAAAGTTTCGAACCTACAACCTACATAGCACCGATTGGGTGCCTTGAATTACTTCGCAAAGGGGCCGTTCAAGTATTACGTAAGCAGATTTCTTACCATTTTTTACCCCCCCGCCCCCCTTGTCATCAAAAGTAAGCAAAGCTCTTACCCCCTCCCCCTATGCTTACGTAAACATTTTTAGTTATAAATGTTTTTTATATTGTCATTTTAAAAATAGGAAAATCCATGGAAAGATTAGGTTTAACTGATACACATAGAGTACCTAAGGGAGAAAAATATTATAATCAGAAATAATATAATAATATAATATAATAGATGCATTAATTAGACAAGTGAATAGCACGCTGTAATTTCCCTAATGCGCGGTAATTCCCCTAATCGGTTCTCAAAGCGAGTGCCTAAACATATGCATTATTTGCGGGAATCCCCGAAAATGCGTTTCGTTTTCACGCATAGACAATGTGAGTGTTGCCATTCGTGTAAAAAAGTAAATAACTAACGATGACGTAATCATCATCTAAACCCCCTTACCCCCCATGTCATCCAAAATAAGCAAAACAGAGACCCCCCCACCCCCCCTTGGTGCTTACGTAATACTTGAACGGCCCCAAATGTGTGCAGGTTTCCTCGCGATGTTTTCATTCACCGAAAAGCTCAGTGGTAAATTCAAATTGAATTTCACACATAAATAATTTCAGAGGTATGCGAGCCGGATTTGTACCCGCGACCCCCTGCATGACCAAACGAACCATAGGCCACCACGGCTGTTAGACTCCATCTGAGCAGATTTAATTCCCATTCCCCTTAGCAACAGTATAAAAGTCCTGTGTAAACTTGCAACGTGTTTTACGGCCATTAAAACCCCTAATAGAGCTATCAGACGGCAAATGGCCGCCCACCGGCGGCGCTCTGCGATTATTGCTTATCTACGCGATTTATTCTACCTTGGCATTGAAAATATTTAATCGTTTCGGCAGTTTAGCAGGCAGCGCCAGTTTAGTAAACAAGGAATCTACGAGTAATGTTAGTATCCCTAGGAATCGTCTCCATTGTGTCGACGTTTCACCTATTATTTTATTTCTTTAATCTATTGCAACATAAGAAAGGTTCAAAAGGCGGCCTTAATACGTCGCGGCGTTTCATGGGCTGTCTTTATTTAAGTACCTACTACTACTACTACTACTACTTAACTACTACAGCCTATTTGCGTCCCACTGCTGGGCACAGGCCTCCTCTCATCACGAGAGGGTGTGGGCTATAGTCCCCACGCGGGCCCAGTGCGGATTGGGGACTTCACACGCATCTTTGAATTGCTTCGCAGATGCGTGCAGGTTTCCTCACGATGTTTTCCTTCACCGAAAAGCTCAGTGGTAAATTCAAATTGAATTTCGCACATAAGTAAACTTAGAGGTGCGAGCCGGAATCGAACCCCCGACCCTGTGCATGAGAGGCGGTAGGTCGAACCACTAGGCCACCACTTCCATTAGCCACCATTTAAGCCATTATTTAAGAACCTATTTATTAATAATCTGTCAACTGCAACATCCCATAAAAATCCCCTGTGAATAGGGTACGCAAGCGATTTACACATGAAGATAAAATATTTAGACAAATTTAATTTAGTCAGGAGGTAAACTAATTTACTGACATTTCACAAATGTATTTATTGCTAAGTTTTATTTAATGTATAAAAGTCATAAAAATATCGAGTAGGTACCTACCTAATTTGTGAGTTTATATTTGTGATAAATTATAAAGCTTTCTCCCGAAATACCTACTTGATAAAATTAAACCGAGTACACATAGCCTAAGCCTCAACAAAATCCTTGATAATTCGTCTCTCTTTGAAAATTTCAATACGTTTAACAGAGAAATTGAAGAAATTACCTAGGTAGGTACCAAAGATGGTGGCGTGCTGTCAAGTTTAAGACTCAAAAATTAGATATTTTTAACCCGCCCGTTCATCATCATCAGTTCTGCCGAAAGATGTCCACGGCTGGACATAGGCCTCCCCCAAGGCTCGCCACTCAGACCGGTCCTGTGATACTTGCCTCCACCGGTTTCCCGCGACTTTCACCGTAAGAATTGCGAGCCTTAAGTGGCAGTGGGCGGGGCACATTGCTCGCAGGACTGATGGCCGGTGGGGCCGGAAAGTTCTCGAGTGGCGTCCGCGAACCGGGAGACGAGCTGTCGGTAGGCCTCCAACAAGAAACATGTGGAACCCGCCCGTTACTTATGTTAAAATCGACTCAAGTAAAGAGGCGAATAAAGGATTCTTTATCGATATGTTCATAAAGTCTTAATTATCCACATAGCTTATTAGCTTGCTATATTGTGGATATTTCAGTTAAACTATTGTTTAACTGAAAGTATTTGTATCAGATACTTATACAAGCTTTGCGTAGTTTGAATATAAATTCACAAGAAAATGAAAACGCAATTAACTTGTCAGCTTGTCATAATGCAGGCAGAGTTTACGAAATAGGCATGTAACCTGCAATATTAAAATGCAATATTAATTTACAGTCTGGAAAAAAATTAACACTTAACTCGTAGGTAACTCAATGTTTATGGCTCGTAGACTTACAAGGGTTTCGCGTGCACGCCGGCCGTCCATCATTGCATATTTATCGGAAACTTAAATGCACTCTATTAGAATTTTAACAAAATAAATTAACTAAGTGGGTAAATTACGCAGTGCTTTGTTGGTTGGTCTCTTATTTTTGCACACCTACATAGGTAGGTAAAGAACATAAAATATAGATAAAGAACACTGAAATATTGAAAGCTTAATAGATTTCCAAAAAACCTAATCAGAAGCGGTTGATCCGTTACGGAGCTGCGATACGCCACAGAGTAAGTAACATAATAATAATATCAAACTTAACTCTTTTTGTGTAGGGCGTGATAAAATTAACATCAAGAACATACATACATATCGTCATGCCTATGTTCAGTTGCGGGGTAGGCAGAGCGTTAGTGACCTTCAGGGTCACATCACGCCACCTTTGACAAAGTTTCGAGGGTATTGAGACTATATAACAAGAGAGAAATGTAACAAGGGAGAAGTGAGGTAACATCAGGAAGCTGACAAAAAATCGAAACCCTAATCAATATATCAATATAGGGTAAACAGTGATTCTCAACATAAACAAATCAAGAACTGAAAAACATATCATTGTTTTTTCGAATCTGGTTTTCCCTACATAAAACTCTTCCATTACTTACCGGCTAACTGATTGACTGACTGATGATCGACAACACACTACTGAAACTACTGGTCATAAGAAGCTGAACTTTGGCACGTAGGTTCCTTAAGGAGTGTAAGGAAGCACTACAGGATAAGATTTCCCGATATGATACGGGAACGGGAAAAATGAAATTTTAATGCGTTTACGTGCATACGAAATCGCAATCAACGTAATCATAATCATCGTAATTTTGTCATATAACAAAGTATCTACAGTAAACTTCTTTCAAAATCTACTACCAAACAATACCTGGTATAGGTACTAAAATTTTCATAAAAATAGGTAAGTTCAGTATTTTAAATCTACCTAAAAGAGCTAAGCTAGACAATTTTCCATTGATGTCAAAGTTACCGAAACTGAATGAACGAGAGCATGGATATTAATTTAGTTTCTAGTAAGTAAGTACATTTTCCCCGCGACGAAGCTTTCTCACCCTTTCTGGTATTTGACATTTTGTCGACTTTGTAATTATCATAGAGTGAGTCGAGAAGCTGTCAAGTCTAACATTTTTGATGTTGCGAGCGAAGTTATAAGTAACTGGAGGTAAGAAGATGATACTATAAATAAGTTGCTAAAAGTACAAAAAGTCTGTATTTATTTATACTAGATACTCTAATAATAGAAGCCGTGGTGGCCTAGTGGAGAAGCCGTGGTGGCCTAGTGGTTCGACCTACCGCCTCTCATGGAGAGGGTCGGGGGTTCGATTCCGGCTCGCACCTCTAAGTTCACTTATGTGCGAAATTCAATTTGAATTCACCATTGAGCTTTTCGGTGAAGGAAAACATCGTGAGGAAACCTGCACGCATCTGCGAAGTAAGTCAAAGATGTGTGTGTGAAGTCCCCAATCCGCACTGGGCCCGCGTGGGGACTTTAGCCCAAACCCTCTCGTGATGAGAGGAGGCCTATGCCCAGCAGTGGGCCTCAAATAGGCTGTAGTAGTAGTAGTAGAGTAGTAGACTCTAATAATAATGTAGGCTACTACTGCTGTGTCTACTGTGTGCCTACTGCTGTGTGGCATGTGGCTATAAGTCAGGCTATACAGCTGATAAATTTATGAGACCTTGATGAGAGATGAGAATGTATTTGGAAACAATATTAATAGTATCAAATTAAATTGTTCCCCTTAAAAGAAAAATAATCGTATAAAAGATGTCTCCAAAAATGATGAACATTACAAATGAGATTTACATCTTGTACATGAAGAAATTCTGCTAGTAAGCTAAATATATCCGCTGAACGTCTTTCTTTTGATACATTTTCTTCCCCTTCAACGCTCCAACCCAACGTCGCGTCAGTCTGAGTTGTCAGCGTTTAGATTATTGCAAGCATAGGAAGGGTTGAAACGTCGCTAATCGTTACGGGATTAGAACGGCCTGCTTCTGACGTGTGACGGGTTAGATTCCTGTTAGAAGTATGGAGTACAATTAGTTAATATATAAAAATCTTTCTCTCGTTACTAAGTGACTGATAGATAAGAAACAGCCGAAACTAGTGACTGATCGTAGAAAGCTGAAAATTAGTCTATTAGTAGATTTCTTCATGTAGGGCAGCACTAAGAGAGGATTTCCCGCAATCCCTCCGAGACGAGAGAAAAAATCAACTTTGATGGTTTGAGATGATGGTTTTCTAAGTAAGAAAATAGTTTTTATAATGGTATGCAATGGTAACAAGTGAAACCGAGAGGGATGAAAATTTCGAGGATAATCGGCTTAGGTAACCTAGTAAAAGTTCAGTAAAATTGTATCAGCCCTTTGTCATGTCAAGATCGGTTACTTCGAGACGATTTGAATTTTGACGTGATGACTTAATTCTTACAAATCGATGAACGCCGCCTGTGCGCACGAAAAAACACGACGCAATAGTAACGTTAGATACGGTGCAAGCGATTACAATTGAATGAAAGCATTCAGTTAATTCTTTCATAGATGTAATTATCACATACCTACATGATAGCCTACATGATACATACCTACATTGCATCACTAGTATTTAACTCCATCCCTGTTCATATCAACTCACTACCGTTAAACCAGTTCTGCAAAACGTTACACCAGTGGTTGATTGAAAAATGTTTTTACACTACCAATAATTTCCTACAAAATAGCTCTTGTGTATTTAATAAGTATTATAAGAATGCTAATATACTTAATTGAATAACTTGTAGGTATGATGTATTGTTATTAGGTAAGTATAATTTTAAAACGTAATACGTATTTGTACACCGAAATTTCGGTAGAATATGTGAACCTCAATCTTAAGAACCTGTATTTACCATATTCAGCAAATAAACATTTCCTTTCATTTCATAGATATCTACTTATCACACAAAAAGACAAGTAGGTGCACGCTACTACTATTAGAAATTCCGGAACTTTCTGCAAGTTTCCATTTCAGTCCAATTGAAAGTTTCCAATATAACAGCTATGTTTTCGGAGCTTTGAGAACACTCTCTGAAGCGAGGAAAGCTTTCTCGTTTTTATAGCAAGTTTAAAGCTATAAAAGCTTGATTACATATGCGGCTTAATAGATTAGACACGCCTCTTTATACATGTTATGAATATGTAGCTAGACTAACTTCCTTCAGATTTCAGCTTTACTGAATGATAGTAAGGTTGGAGATTGAATGATTTTAAGTCTACGCTATTCTAAAAACTTACTTTCAGTTGTTATTGAAGATTCTATGGCTTTGAAAGGATTTGTCATCGGAATTAAATTCATCGTTATTTTGAGTTAGTGAGTCAGAATAATCGAATCGAGAATTTAGAATCGTTTGGAATTATAATTAATGTATAAAATTGGCTTCTAAAATTAGGTAAGTACAGTCTTTACCAGACATCAGTCACTTTGATACCATCTCAATTTAGCATTATTTATTCACGAAATCGGTACTGTCATTTGCACACTATTACCTGCTTATACATTTTATATCTCTCTTGCGCTTTGAAATTAAAGTATGACGGCAAATACAGGTTCATGTTTTTTTATCCACTTACCCCACTAAGGTTGCCTCAACATCAATACAAACAAAACCGCTCTCAATATATCCTACACACGTTTTAATCCATGTGGGTCCGATAATGTACTTACATTAGTCACTCACAAAGAGACTGCGCTTGACAGAGAGGGTGCAACCCTAGAAGCGACCACTGTCACTTGACCTGCGCTTATCGAGGAACAGCCCATCAATCACCCATGGTTAGTATCCAGAGAGAGCTGTAAAAGGTCAAGTTAGCCTGGTCTTCATAGCGGTGCTTGAGTCGATGAGAGCTGGATGAAGTTTTTTTTTGTTTAACGCTGCTGATTAAGTTCAATGAATATCGGAAAAATCTGGATTAAGTACGGGTTTCTATTCGTATTATGTATAAGTTTGAGTTCAAACATTAAATAGGTAGGTAAAAGGACTGGTTTACTCAGATACGTCGAGGTTGATGCAACTTAACTTATTAATTAACCGTATATGGCTTAGCAGCAAAACCCAGTTACATGAAGCGTCAAAAAGTTTCTCAATATCTTTCCAATTTCATTTAGCATCTTGTGTAGATTAATCCCATTACATCACCCGTCTACATACATAGTCCCCAAAGTACACTTTAATGACGTTAGGGTTCATCTTGGGCTTCCTGCCTCCCACTAATGCAGTTAACAGGCTCTTTGGACAGCCTTATTGGCTTCTGTCTCCATGGAAGTACATACAATACATCGAATACATGGAAGTAGTAACTAATAACTGGAACTACCTGTGTGATAAAATTTTGTGGCCCCAGAGGTAAGGGGCGTAAAAGGCTTATATCTATCTCTCTTTATCCAACCGAGATAACGAAGGACAAAGACAAAAAAAGGCTTCGGGTGAAATTTTGGGCACGTTCTTGAATTGTGAACTAGAACGACCTTCGGGCTCACGACTTAGCTCAATTGTTATCGATTCTAATTTGACACTTCTCGCTCCAGGTGTAAGTATATAAATAAAATAGGGTGGATTTGTACTAATTTTTATCTCAAGTCTATCGAAAGCCACCGATTTCGTCTACGACATTTCAATTACGCAGCACCCATGTTTCCCAGTGAATTTTCCTTTTGTAGCGGCGTGTTTCCAATCAGCCACTACTTTCGTAGCTATTCCAATCGGGTCCCGCTCGGAGCCAATTGCCTTTTTGCCAATTGTAACCGTTTGATACGGGGCAATAGGGACATTCATGACACCATTGCTGCACTTTATCAGAAGGTCAATGGCCTTGAATGTGGAAATGGCGAATGGCTGAACAACGACGATCACTGTTAGAAAATTTTGTGTAAGTCATGAGCCTACTCAAGCTTCTTTAGTGTGGGCATAGATTTTTTTTTTTTTGAAAAAAAACAGTACATCTTTATTACCAATATATCCGTTGCATCGTAATCTTACTCACATCAAATTTTTTGGAAAAAACTGCACACAAAATCGTAGCTTCCGATTTCCTTTTCTGTGTAAGTGTTAAAAGAAGCCGAGGAAGATGCAATGCAACATAAACCGGAAGAGCTTATTTTCAGTATTTTTATTTTCAAGTAAGTAAATCTTATTGACTCTATGCCATTCAGAAGAGTTGCTTCAGGCATTTTTATTTGAAGCAATTAGAGTCGCAGACAGCTGATAAAATGACATAATACAGCCTTTAACCCACTAAATATTTAATAAAGTATTTACGAAAGCACCAATCAAGATTAATATCTAGACAATTCGAATACCTACCTACTTATAGTGGGGTCATTCACTTGCAGTTATCGTGGCATCTCATTTGAGTCATCATGATGATACAATAGCTGCAATAGATTTGCTCCAGTTAGAAGACATTTTGATCAAGATTTTGTGCATAGTTTATGAATTACATGTTACAAGTGTATCATGTGTAACCAAGCTAACAGTCGTATGGTTTGCAGTACGGTCATTATATTTATAATTTAGTAAAGATTGTAAAATCTTGTTTTTTTCTTCAATTTCCTAGTAGTAGTAATAGTAGATTTTTCTATAAATACGCTGAGTATGTATTTACTGGTACTACTTTCGAAGTGATGGCCAAGACAAAGTGACCTTATTTAAAACTTTTTAAACCAGACGTGTCGTGTCACGCCTATCATTAACATCTGATAGATAGTTACAATCCGATTTGTTGACACAAACATACAACGTATATTGTCACATTTTCTAATCAATTACATTTAAATCGGTCACTTAATTTGAATAACTGAGTTAATCATAATATGATCTATTTCGACACGTGCCAAAAACGGCTAGTTACACACGTATTTATAACAAACATCCATCAAGCATTGTATAATTCATTATACAACCAAACCTTTGACCTATCGATTACAATAAGTATCAATTACATTAGAAGGAAGTACAATTTGTATATTATGTCAATGTTTATGTTACGATATTGACTGATATATTTATAAAGCTTGGCCAGAAATTCAGCAGACCTGTAAATGAGGGCGCAAGTTCTGGATTTAATATACTATCTAGTATGGATGTGAAATGAAAAGAAAATTTATTTATTTACCTTGAAATTATATACAATATTTAAATAGGTTACTGTATTACCACCACACCACACCACACTAGGCTGAGCCTGTCCCGTGGGAATCAAACAGCAAGCCGCTCAGACTGTATGTCGCCATATGGAGAGGTCTTCTGAATTCCTGGACAAACTTTATCTACTATTGCAGTTTTTACAGCTTGTATAATCTGAGACTGAATTGTGGATGCGAGAGGCGAAGGATCAGTCGGTCCTACTATTGTAGTACCTACTAGGTACTACTTGTTTCATCATCATCATCATCATCATCATCATCATTATCATCATCATCACTATTTGTTTATTTAAACTTTATTGCACATTAGTAAAAAAGAAACTAATACAAAAAGTGAACTTAATGCTATAAGGCATTCTCTACCAGTTAACCTTTGGGCAAAACAGAAATTGTTGTGGTGGTGCATAAAAAGCCGGTATACAGTATACAAAAGAAAAAAGATACAATAAATATTATAGATATTGGATACACATACCTACTTATATATAACAAAGCACATACTTACACATAAATATATACACATTATATTTTCTGAGCTATTGTTTTTGCAAGCTACATGACCCCATCCAACCTGATTCACTTTAGGTACTTTAGCCTGTTGTATAGCGATATTCTCAGGAGATTTGCTGTGGCGATGGTCAAGCCTGACAAAAGCAGGTCAATTTGGGCGTGGGAGAAACAGTGTAATAGGCGCCAACGAGTGGCTTGAGTTCGTGTTGCAATGAATTTTGCGACATTTCGCAGAATTTTACCAAACCACTAGACATGTTTAGTAAAATGTTTGATTCGAATCGAGTTGACTTAAAAAGCTCATTTTATCTTTTCCCTAGAATATCTCAGGGATTTGATCAAATCGCTGAGGCAAATGAAGAAATCCAGCGGCCATAGCATATAATTCTTTCATTCTCCTAATACGGCTCGTAAGTTGTTCAAATTACTGAATTCCGCAAGAGAAATGATACAACGCGATGTTTCCTTATCATCCCTGAGGAATTTGTTCAAATCCCCGTTTTCATCATATCCCTGCGACATGTATATTTCCGATGTCAAGTAACAAGAGCTAGGTCCTACACGAACTTAAATAATCTGTGGTGGAGTTGGCCAATATGTAAGTACACACTTGTCCTTTGTTTTTTTTTGAATAAACTCGACAGTACAACATTGTCATCCTATACCAGTCCTTATATTCTACCACATTGCAGTCCCATAGATGCCATCCCATGACCTCCCAACAATCAGACTGATTACGATTTACGACGCATGCGCCGACGCAAACCGCGATGTATTTTACAGTAATGTCAATAAGTGACCCTTAGGCCAATTAAGATTTACATTGTTCTGTGTCGTAATTGATCATTGTGCTTGTTTGTTGCATTGGAGATGCCTGTGTCGTTAAACATAACTAGTGTCGTAATGGTGCCATTGAGAAGTTCTCTTGAGGTAACGTCGAGACCACGCCGGTTCTTTGGGCTATCCTGGAGATTTTCCTTTTTGAATCTACTGAGGTTCTAATTCTTAGTAATATTATAGTTTAGTATAGTTATAAATCTGCGCAAACTTCACGAGTCTCAGTGTCATCTACTATTGACATTCTTTCTTCTTTTAGTAATTAGTTTAGTACTAATATCATATTTCGCATCTCTAAAATGTGATGAGTATACGAACACTTGACTTATCAGAGATTTATAAACAGCCGTTATAAATACAATTACTGGTTTAATGGTCACAATTACTTCAACTTAATCTCCTAGATTATCTAAAATTTATTAGTATCTTTTACAAAGAAGCTTCCTCTTGACTCATTGCCCCTTCACATATAACTTCCTGTCATAACATTACTAGCAAAACTATAATTCACTTTTCCATAATTAAGTATTTTCATATCATAAATCTTTACTTAGTAGAAATCTGACAGCAGAGTTAGGACAAGTTGAAAGTGAATCAGAACCTATGAATGGGCATTCGAAGTTGTAGAATTATGTGGGTACGGTACGTGTATAGTGTTTAGTAAATTCCACCACATTCCTATTGCTCTGTGTTTCGGTTTCACCTCTTATAAGGAGGGTCAGGCGCAGATCAATGGAACCAAGGGAGCGTTCACCTTGATTCCATACATACAAGCTGGTTTGTTAGAGCTAGTTTTTAATGCCATCCTGTATACGTGTTTGGAATTGTGATTTATGTTTTCACGTGAACTGCGAACAAGTTAAAATTCTTAGCAACGAGCGAAACGTCAACCACATATTCTTGGACTTACATTTTGGTTTTAAGGCAACCTCAATGCCAAAAGCTATTGCAAAGCAACTTATTGTTTCAATGTCAATTCATTATTTGTCCGCCTTCATTATTCACAAGTTTAAAGTTTACTTTAGTATAGGCTTGTAAACCACGATATGACATCAACTATGATGTCACTGATTGCATAATAACTATTAGAGGTTGACATTTAGGAGGCGAGGATGCCTAAGTAAACGATGTGGTTGCTAAAGGTAATTGCAGGTCAGGGAACTGAAAATGTAAGAAAACTTGTACGTAAAAATCTTTCTTTATATTAAAAACACGTTTTATGTCAATAATAAATTCGTGACAAAACTAATTTGCATTTTTATACACCGCTATTGACAGACAACGAATCCGGAAAATTTACAGTTTGTACGGTTTCTTAAAATTAAAAAAGGAATAAAGACAGAGTTTTTACTTTTGTAATATTAGATAAATATTTTAAGTTCCTTTGCCTTTTAAACAAAATGTGTGTAAATAATGCTCAGAAACAGGATTGGCGTAATAAGGAAAACACAAGTCACAATCTCTTTCATCAACCTTTTAAAGGTAAATTCCCAAGTGATTTGGTCTGTAACTAGGTAGAATTGTAAAAAGACGAATTTCAATTTAATTTAACATTACATACGCTATCAATCAGACTTAAGAAGATTAAGGACACATGATTTTTTCATTATCTTGTTGGAAATACACTTATGTGTGTAGAAACTCTCGTAAGCAAGGCTACTATGAATACGGATGTTTAAATGTCGATGACATAATTGTGGTTTTGAAGTTTGATAATTGATCAAGGAACAAGCTAAGTGGTGTGAAAACATCTTTGTTGATATTTATAGTACATTGATTTGTTATACCTATTTTCAATGACACATCATATGAACAAAATTATAAGTAACTATTTAAAAACCTCGTGAGTTCATGCAATGATAAAAATGGTTCCCCTTGTTTACCTACGCATAATTTTTTTTGGCAGAATTCGATTTTGCATAATAAGTATAGGCATAATAGTGTTTACGCCGAAACTAAACTCGCATAACGATCTTTCGTCGAATTCTATTACGCATAATCTATTTACGCCGAATGGTTTTCACGCATAATTTTCGAATTTCGAATATTGTTTAGGCAGAAAATTACTTTCGCCGAAATTCGTTACGCCGAAAACTACTTTCGCATACCTTTATTCTCGTCGATTTAATTAAATGAGTAGCCTGTATAACATCAATCATGATATTGGGGGGAAGGGGATTTTCACTAACTGATAATTTCGTTTACTTATATAAAAAATAACCTAACCTAACCTATGCGAGTCGGCTTTGCTCCAAACTTTGGGTGTTACCGCGCACACCGTCCCTACATAATTTGTTATTTCGGACATAAATTCGGACAATATTTCGGCCTATCCAAATTTTGGTAAATTACTAGTATGCCAAACAATATTATGCATAATAAGATTCGGCCAAGTCAACATTATGCCAACACAATATTCGGCTAAACACACATTCGGCCAATAAAGAATTATGCTTAATAAAAATTCGGCAAAGTCAAGATTCGGCGTAGATAAATTATGCGAAGCCTGTTATGCGTAAACAATTTCGGACAAAAAGAATTATGCCAAATAGAGGGCACCCGATAAAAATATCAGCCGATTAAGAGGAATAATACTAGTAACGATTTCGTTTGAAGGTGGGCAATGGATTAAATGCATGTAGGTGCATGGATCAATGTGGTCAACGGATTAGATGAAAAAGATTCCGTATCTTTGGAGTCTTGACGAATTATCTCTTTAAGTCACTTCGCTTCATAGGAAGTTCAAATCGTCAAGTTTCTTGACACAAAAACATATAACAATGACATAAGCACTAGTTTTTCCTTCAAAGACAACAATGCAATAATCACAGCAGCTTTCTGTGAAGAGTCGTGCGCAGGACTCACACGGGAATCGCCGCCCGAGCGTGACACTGCGCATGTCGCAGTGAGCAGGGTAGAAACAGTAGCCCACCAGTAGCGACACGTAGCGCCCTGCACCAAACTAGGTTACCTCATACCGCCCGCGGCAAACATGCGCATCTTTATAGCAAAACCAGTCGGAACGGGCAATCACGCTCAAACGCGCACATGTTGCGTACAAATACGTGCGCGTTTGTGATTAATATTTTAGTGTGTAGTTTACTTTCGGTTTGCATGGAGTGTCGCGGGTGTGGCAGTAGCAAACCTGTGGCGTTTCCACTGAAATAATCATAAAAGGGGGTACAATCCTAGTCGTTGAGATCACAATTGAGATAAACATCAAAACCAAAATTTTCCTCAGGAAATAGCTTCAAGCACTACTTAAACTGTAATTTTCCAGATATCTCATGAACGTCACTACAAAATGAAAATTTAAAGTCGTTTTCTCACTCATTCACTTAATTATTTTAAGAAATGAACCACCACTTTACATACTATACTAATTAGTTAGCTTTTATTCATTATTATTTAAATAAACACGATTGGTCACTTTTCTAGTTTAAAATTAAATGCGTACTGTCACTTCAACTGTTTACTGTGACGATGCGTTATGTCGTTTGTCCGTACATTGCGAACTCGCAGATAAAGATATGCAGTTTCTCACATTAAAGTTCCTCGTTTTTACGCTTAATTATGTTATTGTAATGTAATGAATTGTAATGATTATGTAAGGGCCAGATATAATTGTAACCGTAATGAGTAAATTCGGATTTGTATGAGTTACGATTGCACGGTTTGCACACAATACTTATGTATAGTTAAGGAATGACTAGCTAGTTTTAGAAGAAATCATATCTATTCTAAAATTAATATATTTTCTTCTCTTCGTATTAGATATAACGAAATTAAGTATTATCATAAGAATTTATTGACCATGAAATCAAGTAACAAATAGTAGTAGTATTTTTTTACTTGTCTTAGCTTACTAACTGCTTATACCTGATTCTGTTGAAATTTTAGTACTGTTATGTAGACTATTCTCATATAATTTCACATGTACCTATACACTTATTTTTATATTTACCTATGTCTGTATTATTTTTCCGCGTGTAACATCAAGCAATTTATTGTTATTAATATTTTTATAGCACGTGTACGAGTATGTGTTTTTAATCCTAACACAGAAATACGTCAATATCGCACATATCTAACTATGACTAATTTCTACATATTTCCAAACTCCCTCAAAACCACCCTAAAAAACTAACCGACACGTGGCGCTAAAAGCATTTTCCGTGTTGTGCTTTTCTTTTTTTAGCACTATTGAAAGTTTAATACCTTTCAAAATTTACGACACGTTTCCTACCCGCGGTATAAAAGTCAAACGATCAAACACAGGAAGCCGTTTCGAATGACGTTAAATTTAACTATGGTTTTAGTTTTATGTCTCTTGTGATGATTTTTTGGATCAAACTAAATGCTGGTAAAGTGCATTTTTCCAACAGGTGGACAGATTCGGTGCAATTAACCCGCCACTAATATTTAAGTAGGTACTATCTATCTATTCGTGTAGCCGTGGTACCTATAGCCTAGTGGTTTGACCTCCCATGCAGAGGGTTGGGGATTCGAATCCGGCTCGCACCTCTGAAATTACACTGAGGTAACCTGCACGGATCTGCGAAGTAATTCAAGGATGTGTGTGAAGTTCCCAATCCGCACTTAGCCCGCGTGGGGAGAGGACTATAGCCCAAACCTTCTCGTGATGAGAGAAGGCCTGTGCCCAGCAGTGGGCCGTAAAACAGTCTGTCGTGGTGGTGGCGGTGGTATCTATTCGTAAGTGTGTTTGCATCATACACACATAAATCCCGATGGCCATGTCTATAATGCCAACACTTCATTAAAATTTACCTGCAATCAGATTTCACGACAGCGCGTTATGACAAACTGTATCAGCACGTAATTACAGGCTCTTCTGATGCAAAACAGCCGCGGGCCGCTTTCACGAAACGGATATTTCACACTTGGGAAAAGCTCTGCATAATAGTTTAGGTTCGTAATTTTAATCTCGGTTTTCTCTTTAGGGCGGTGCTGGCCTTATAAGGGATCGCAGCCTTTTACATGTTTGCATACTCTTATTATTATACTATAGGTTTACATTTTAGAATCTTTCCTCTTACGGTTCACTTACTACAGTTGAGTGGAGCACTTGTGTAAAGGAGACATTTGGCGCCCGTATTAAAATTTAGAGAATACTAGCCCTTCTTTTCTCTCTTCTCGTAGGTATCCATAGGTAGGAAAGAAAGAAATAAAGAAAAACTTTTATTTCATAACAACAATAATGAGTAGATACATCCAAAAAATATATATAATAAGAAGATAATAGATGAAGATAATTATTATAATAGGAATATAGTTCTAGCGCTTAATGATACGAGTAAGGCTGGGTTGAATCAAACCGTCCGTTAAAGTCAACGTTAGATATTTTACTATGGTATAAAATGGCGTTTCTGTACGGAATGACAGCTCGGCGGCCATATTTAACGATCAGGAGTGCGTCAACTATGCATGTATCAACTCATACCATAAGGCTTTATTGTGAAAGAAATCATGTTAATCCTAAGAATTCAGGTGGCACCTTACAGCCTTGGCATTACTGACATTTTGTGTCGACACGTCGTCCTAACTGTAGGTTACCGGGGCAGGGTTATTATTGAGAGCATTAAATTAAACGGTTATTTCATTTTATCGATGTCGTTAAAGTTAAAACGGCACTCGCACTTGAGGATTAATTGGTGAGCCACTTTGAGATTGTCATTTTGCGGGAAACTTTTGAATGTCATGGCTTCTGGTTGGTTACTTTGGTAGGTTAATGAAATTGTTATCATGCGATCAGTGTGGTTGAAAGTCATGTCCGTAAATTGTGGAATCGTGTCGCATTTGTTTTCAGGATGATTGAGATTGGGGAAAAAAATCACGTACCTACTTATTTAGGTATGCAGCAGACTCAAAACTATCGCAGAGGGCGAAATGACAAGGAAATCGTTGACCGGCTGATCATAAAATCCTCGATAGCCTCCATGAGCTGTCAGTATTATTATTGGGGTGTTTTGTAGGTCCATGTGTGACACCTCGACCATGCATTTGACAGATCTTTTGTGACGACCCTTTTGCTGTCCTTTTGAGCTGTCAGTAAGCTTGCATTAAGATGGATCGGAAACTTGTCTAAAATCGCGGGAGTGTGGAGAACTTACGAGAAGCAAGATCGGTAGTTCAACCTTTATAAGTAAGACTTCCTATAGTACTCATCTTTCGGCTGAAATGATGATAAAGATTAATGTCCTTTGTCTATGAAAAATCCCAGGTGTTCTTATGGTTCTATTCCAATACACGATTCCTCATTATTCTTATCAGTCGCGTAATTACGGTGAATCAGGAAACATTCCGACAATAGGGAAAAGCCTCCGATCCCAGGGCTTATCGATTCACGGTCGGAATCGATCGTAGTTCGCTAATTACGTAGATCCGCGATAGTCTTATAAGATATCGGAGAATTTTGTGGAAGTAAAAGGTCGTCGATACGATATAGCCGTTTAGTTTTGTTTGCAGTTGCTTTGTTGCGGTATTTAGCAACTGAATTATGAGAATACCAATATTAGAACATGGAGGATTATGTCTTAGGTAGTTACGCCTACAATAGCCCCTGTTTACGTTTCCGATATTTATTAATGGCGAATAAAAAATAGGCCGTGGTAGCCTAGTGGTTCGACCTACCGCCTCTCATGCAGAGGGTCGGGGGTTCGATTCCGGCTCGCACCTCTAAGTTTACTTATGTGCGAAATTCAATTTGAATTTACCACTGAGCTTTTCGGTGAAGGAAAACATCGTGAGGAAACCTGCGCTCATCTGCGAAGTAATTCAAAGATGTGGGTGAAGTCCTCAATCCGCACTGAGCCCGCGTGGGGACTATAGCCCAAACCCTCTCGCGATGAGAGGAGGCCTGTGCCCAGCAGTGGGACGCAAATAGGCTGTAGTAGTAGTAGTAGTAGAATAAAAAATATGAAGCGCGATCGCGTGCGTGGGTGTATATTAAGTACCTTCTTTACAGTGGCCTTTGGATAAACGGAAAGTTTGAACATAGGCAGGAGTAATAGGGATGACGACGGGGTGAAAAAATCAAAATTCTAATTAGTCCGTCAGTCAGGTAATAAAAAAATATTAGACACGTATTTTTTGTTTTATCAAATTAACAAAGAATGACTAAGTTAAAACGCATTAAAGTGGAGAGTGGGGACTAACTACGTCACTGTTAGGTATAAATCGTACCTAACCGTGACGGCACGCGACATTTCAACTCAATATACATTTTCCATTATGCCAAAAGGTTTAACTGGTAGAGAATGCCTTATGGCATTAAGTTCACCTTTTGTATTAGTTTTACTAATGTGCAATAAAGTTTAAATAAATAAATAAATAAATATATCTCCGTATAAGTTTGATTACGTGAAAAAAGAAAAAAAATACGTATCCAATACTTTTCAATAATCTTCCTGATAGACTAAAGAAAAAAAAGTCGTCGCCATCCCTATTGGTCTGCTTGTATGAGACGTTTAGGATATACGACGGCATATTATTATTTACATCCCATTGTTGGGCACAAGCCTTCTCTCATTAGGTACGAGAGGATTTACGCTATGGTCCCCACGCGAGCCCAGTCTGGATTCGAGACTTCACCCACTCCTTGATACTTTGCAGATGCGTGCAAGCTTCCTCACAATTTTTCCTTCACTGAAAAGCTCAGTGGTAATTTCAAATTGATTTTCGCACATAAGGTACATGCCGGGATACCGACTCTGCATAAGTCGATCGCATCACTTGGCCACCACGGCTTTTTTCATTTTATAAGAAGAACGCCGTGGTGGTCTACAACAATAACGAACATCGACAATACATAACGAGATTCTCTTTTGTTCCAGAGTTTCCTAGCAGCGAACGCCAAGTGCTGGTGGGCGGGCGCGCTGGCGGCGGCCACGGCGGAGCTCCGCTACGCCGGCTACGTGTGCCCCGGGGTGCTCCTGGTGGCCGGGGCCCCTCGGGCGCTCGAGACCGTGCGCGGTGCTTACTCCCGCTCCGTGCTCAAGCCGCCGCCGACCTACCTCATCTGCGGACTGGGTGAGTCGCAGGACACCGCCTACAAAACACGCGATTTCGAACACAATTCGAATTAATTGTCAATGTTTGCATGCGAGGACGTCTTTGTGCGTGCAAGAACGTCTGTACACTTGTAAATGTGTGTGTAGGTACCACTACGCGGGCCAATGATTCACTCACCATCTCCGGATGAAACAAATGACGGTAAAGCGAGTTGGGCGTTGGACGCGAGTTGCGCGCGGGCTAGATTCAGGCGGGTGATTCCGTGGCCATTCTGTATGCGTACTATTAAATATTCTGTGATAATAGGTAGTAGGTACGCTACCGGTACCAAACAAAAATATATGTAAATGTGGGACGTGTTATGCATGCCATGAACCCGTCATTGACTCGTCAGCATAATCTACGTAATCATCGATCGATCAGTCAAGCGTCAACAATACAAATCATACTTGGAATAATCAATTCGATCGTGTATTCGTATGCGCTTGGGCAAAGGAAGCCGCCGCAGCAGGTGCCTTAAACTAATAACACTTAGATTGTATTAATCGGCCCGCAGTCGAACATACTCATAAATAGTGAAGCGTAGGTATTCTGACAATCTGGTATTTGATCACGTAATTTTTTTACTGACATTCCGTCAATTTTTTTATTAAAATAATATAAAAAAAATTAAAACAATTTAATATCTAAACAGTTTTTTCTGTAATATAGATACGACTTCAGACTAAATTATTTTTTTTTTTTAAATAAAGAAAATTAAATACACTTCTTATGAATACAAACGTTTCCTCAACCTGCATTCTTATCGGTTTCATTCGTTTTTTTTTACAGAAAAGTACAACCCAATCCAACAAAAACAAAACATAAAAAGACACGCCGATCCTGTCCTCTGTGCGTTATTATTATTACCGCAAGGTGCAAACATGCACGCGCCCACTCGCATTATTAGCGGCGCGGGCGCATCTCCTACGCGCGGCCTTGCAAGGACGCCGTCGTTAATTATAGTTTTACAGTCGTTAAATATACACGATGGCATTTAAGGATTATAGTCGGAATTTACGAATTGGTTTTATGGTAGCGCACACGTTTATCCAAGACTTTATTGTTTAATCGTTGTTTTAATGACGTTGTCAATGCAATATTTTTCATGGGTGATTTTTTAAAAGATTACCTATTCTAATTGCGCAATACATCTTATGCAGTACTTACTATACTATGTTACGACTTTTAATACACAAAAATCGTTCTTTCAAAATCGTTTCTAACGTCTTTAAAATCACGACACATACACCTACTACTACTACAGCCTATTTGCGTCCCACTGCTGGGCACAGGCCTCCTCTCATCACGAGAGGGTTTGGGCTATAGTCCCCACGCAGGCCCAGGGCGGATTGGGGACTTCACACACATCTTTGAATTACTTCGCAGATGCGTGCAGGTTTCCTCACGATGTTTTCCTTCACTGAAAAGCTCAGTGGTAAATTCAAATTGAATTTCGCACTTAAGTAAACTTAGCCGAAATCGAACCCGCGACCCTCTGCTTGAGAGGCGGTAGGTCGAACCACTAGGCCATATGGATATAGCTTATGGAGTCCAAATTCGAGCAACGACATCTATTATCGCATTTTAACACTTATTTCAGACGTAGGCTGATTTGTATGAGGGTTGTCGTCATTCTAGGTTTTTGCGTGCATTTTTTTGTTTTTAATTTAATGGTTATTAGTTATTATCCTATTCGGGGCGGATACAAATCCAAAAAAAAACATATACACCTATGGGTCAGAAAAGTGGAATGTCACATTTCGTCACCAATTTGATATATCCCGTCACTAACTACAAAATAATATTACTAATATTAATAATTATTACCAATCTACATTGCTAAATGTTGGTCAAGAGGGTCACACACAACTAAAATCCTTTGGTAAGTGTGAGAGCCATAACTTTGGTAGCTGTGAGAGCCATAACTTTGGTAGCTGTGAGAGCCATAACTTTGGTAGCTGTGAGAGCCATAACTTTGGTAGCTGTGAGAGCCATAACTTTGGTAGCTGTGAGAGCCATAACTTTGGTAGCTGTGAGAGCCATAACTTTGGTAACTGTGAGAGCCATAACTTTGGTAGCTGTGAGAGCCATAACTTTGGTAGCTGTGAGAGCCATAACTTTGGTAGCTGTGAGAGCCATAACTTTGGTAGCTGTGAGAGCCATAACTTTGGTAGCTGTGAGAGCCATAACTTTGGTAGCTGTGAGAGCCATAACTTTGGTAGCTGTGAGAGCCATAACTTTGGTAACTGTGAGAGCCATAACTTTGGTAGCTGTGAGAGCCATAACTTTGGTAACTGTGAGAGCCATAACTTTGGTAGCTGTGAGAGCCATAACTTTGGTAACTGTGAGAGCCATAACTTTGGTAGCTGTGAGAGCCATAACTTTGGTAGCTGTGAGAATATTTGCGTTACAGCTTTTATCTGCCATGTTAGCCTGGACTGCCGATGAGCAAATGCTATTAGAATTTATCATATTATAGTAGAAACTAGCTTCTGCCCGCGACTTCGTCCGCGTGGAATTCGGTTATAGCGTTCCCGCGGGAATTGAGCGTTAAACTATAACAAATTATATACGAAAACCTTCCTCTTGAAACACTTTATTTAAAAAAAACGCATCAAAATCCGTTGCGTAGTTTTAAAGATTTAAGCATACATAGGGATATAGGGACAGAGAAAGCGACTTTGTTTTATACTATGGAACATAATGTCTGATTTTCACTTGATTAATCATTGTGTCAAAGTCCGTTACGGAATGGTGGCCAAGATTGGGTCGACGATCAGCAGGCGGACCATCAGCTCGCTGGTCGGACGACATTTGGCAGTTGGCAGGGAAGCGGTGGATGAGACTGGCTCAGGACAGGGTAGAATGGCGTAACAGTGAAGAGGCCTTTACTCAGCAGTGGGTGTATATAGGCTGATATATATATATATATATATATATATAATCATTATGTTGAGAGCCAATCCTTTTTTTAGGTGGTTCACGAGGTTGAACATTATGTTCAGCTTTGTGTTCAGCACTAAGATCTTGGAAGGAATGCACAAAATCATTGTTTACTTTATACTCGGCTCGGCGCATTCGGCGACGATGTCTTTCGAATCGTTGTATTTTTTACCAATTTTTGTGGATCACTTTCTTCACCAGGGAAAATCGTGGGAACGTAGGACGGATGTAGAGGATTTTCCGATTTTTTATTATTAATAAAATGATCGCTGCATATTGTTGTATTTTTGGATGGGATCCAATTACTTGGATCTTTCCTGAAATAAACATTTTCCAGGTTATGTTTATTCATAATGTTCATTATTCCCAGGTTCTAAAATGGTTTCTATCGGCTATAAACTTTATTATTTATTCAAATTAAGTATTATTAGACGTTTATAAAGTCATTCGAAATAAATACTTACGTATGCTTCTTAACTGCGTTTATCAATTTTTTGCGCTTTTCACATAGCCATGGCATATGGATACTACTCGTATTAGTTGGAAAATACTAAAATTTTACGCCATTTGACTTTTTACGACCTTTATTTGGTGTGTACCCAGCACCCAGATATACAACAATACATTTTAATGAAATAATTTATAAAATTTCACTCATAGACATAAATAATACTTCGTATGGACCCGGCCTAACGTAGATACATGTCATGTTTCCCCACTTCATTGGTGTCCAATCCAAAGTTAAACTTGTATCGTGACACTAAAGCTGGGTCACATTTTTCCAACAACGAGACGAGTTTTTGGATACTGAGAAACAGTTTCGAAAAAAGTTTTTTTAAAAACGCTTATTGTCACGCACGCTCGGTGACAGAACTTTGGATTGGACACCGTGGAAGTGGGGATATATTACGTGTACGTTAGACCGGGTCTATATTATTTACGTCTATGATTTCACTATTGAAAAGTGGGTATAATTAAGTGTCAATGTCAAATATTGAGGCAGCAAAAATGTTAAGAATTGTGCCATCAGATGGCGTTCCACTCGACGTGCACGTGCCCTGTTTAGTCAGAAACATGATTTTAGTGTCATTATGTAGTATATAGTGAAGGAAAACATCGCGAGGAAACCTGCACGCATCTGCGAAGTGATTCAAAGATGTGTGTCAAGTTCCCAATCCGCACTGGGTCTGCGTGGGGACTATAGCCCAAACCCTCTCATGATGAGAGGAGGCCTGTCCCCAGCAGTGGGACGCAAATAGGTTGTAGTAGTAGTAGATGTAGTATATTATGTAATTTCGAAGTAACCTAGAGCCTTAAGTTAGCATCACGGGCGGACTGGGTCGGTCGCGGAAACCGAGTTTCACGTTAAACCCAATAGCCGTGTGCACGGCTACTCATTTACTTTATTTTATGTTAAAATACAGAAACATTTTACTTCGTATATTTTGGACATGAAAAGGCAACTTTATTTGAAAGGGTCTATGAACTACAATTTTTTAACCCAAAAAAATGTTACATCCATTCTATCTCTATTTTAATAGTGTTACGAAAATAAATCCAGCCAGCATCAGAATACAGCACGTGAAATTCCAAGAAAGTTGAATAAAAACTCCAAATAATGACACCCGGATCTCGCTTCAGCAATGGACGGTTTTTTCTGGCTGTAGAGAGTCATTGGCAATGACGACCAAACGATTTAATGATTTCATATAAATAAATAATGATTCGAAGCTGGCAGACACAAATAACTTGAAAATGATTGAATTTCCCCTCAATAGACTTAATAGAATTTTAATTCGTCAAAAAAACTTGGAACGGGCAATGTCTTTAAATTCCATAGGTACATATTGGCCAAGAATATTTAAAAATACTGTACTTACTTAAATTATTATGTTATTAGTATAGGGGCTGATGAAAGTAAATTTGAGTAAAAATACTCTTATTAAGTAAGTATTATTTTATTGTAACATTTTACTCCTGATAATATCAATACGAAACATTAAAATCATAAAATTAAAATCTCAATTTCAAAACATTAATAAAAATCACACGTTACTTGTTATATCAATCGATACGTTAAATTCCAATTAGTAAGGCCATTTCAACTTTCTTCGCTGCAAATTGCTCTTGTCTTGAGACATTTAGCATATACATATGTTGAATAATGTTTTTAATATTAACATTGGAGCACGTTGCTACTAGATATTACTTGGCATATTATGTTACGATAATAATCTGACCTTTAGAGAAATTTCTAAAGTGCCTACTGACGGCTTTACCATGTAACTAATAATAATCTGTAATCACTTACAGGGATAAATGGAACATGGAAATTAGTGATTAAAACAGTGTATTTTTCTTGTTTTTGAAACAAGTTTCAAAGGATAATATCCTTCCAATTGTATATCCTCTAGTTTGCAGCAAAATACAACTCTTGAAAATTCAATGTGTTAAATACCTAACTAATAATTGACTTTGCCCGACGAAGCTTCTAAATAATCTCATTCATATTATAACCACCCTATTGATTTATTTTCTAAAATCGTTCCAAAGCTCGACATTTTGAAAGCCAGTCACACCCAACTATTATACATGGTGGGTCAGAAAATATGGCAAATAATTAACCCACAGTATCGGCTATCGATTCTAAGTAGAGATCTTCTACTACTTATCTAAAGTCCCGCGCCTTCACGTTTCAAAACGCTTCAATGTATTTAAAAAGCACCACCAACACTCTCAACACATGTGTGCGTGCTGAGACAGCCATCAACTATGCGTTGAGAGTGTTGGTGGTGCTTTTTAAATAATAATAAAAAAAATGAAGCGTTTTGAAATGTGAATGCGCGGGACTTTAGATAGTAGAAGATCTCTATATTGTATACAATTGTATAGGATTCCGGCGTCGCTCACACAACCAATCCCATATACAATATTTTTTTTTACAAACTCAAAAAAAATAAAGACCTATACAATATACTTAGAATCGATAGCCGATACTGTGGGTTAATTATTTGCCATATTTTCTGACCCACCGTGTATATTGTAGTTTTGAGGTAAGAAGCCAACTTTTGTATTTTGAAACGTAGGAATAAAGATCATTTAAAATTACGGCTGAAAAATAGAATAATACTAACAAGTAAAACCTGAGAAATTGGCATTCTTATTTAACGACTGAAAGTCTGACAAAGTTTTCAATTGTAAACCAATTTAGTTGCACATTGAAACGTGCAGCATTCTCTTTTTTTACCAAAAAAAAAATGTTATAGTTATTACGCAATATTCGAATATCTTTAAAATTAACCCAATTTTGCAAAATTATCTCATTTCAATAATGACTCTGTTAATAATCATTCTCGTGTGATTTGGAGACGCCCGTCCGAGTAAAATATGTAAATGGCTGATTTTGCACCGTTACACATTATTTTCTGAGTCGACGATCCAGTTTCGATTTTTTCAATACGGACATTTTGGTTTTCGATTAAGTCATTTTGGTATTTTGTTCGTGATTGTAGGTACTTTCACTTGATATTAAAAATTATCCTTGCGTCAAGTGTTTTAATCGGTCAACATAACTCGTTTTAATTTGGGTCTTTGTTCGACAATTTTTAGGGTTCCGAACCTCAAGAGGTAAAAACGGAACCCTTATAGGATCACTCCTGTGTCCGTCCGTCCGTCTAAAATTATGGAAAAAATACGGAGGATAGTTATTGGCCTATAGATTACAGGAAAAATATTAAGTCCATAGGTATTTGAATTCTATCATATAAAAGAGCTTATCCTGTGAAACGGTTTGAAAATGACGTCATTGAAAATAATCAAGGGTCGGAACCCTCTCCACGCGCGTTTAACTCTCTTCTTGGCCGGTTTTTTTTTAATAGACACACGACATTGGTCTCCTCCACTTATATAAGGTGCTAACAAATTAGTCACGGATATTTTTACAGCTGATAGTACTCGGCTCTCGAAGTACATTTAAGTATGAAACATCATTGGTTTTGTTATGTTTTTTTGGAGAAAAATAGGAAACAAATTTGCTACGTTAAAACACCCTGTTTAAGAACCTGCCGTATTCCCGCCGAATTTTAATTTTTTTTTCCTTAATTATAGTTAAAAGTTAATTGTTTTAATGTAATTTATTATCTCTTAAAATATCCTTGACTAATTTGCTAGCACCTTGTATAGATACATTTAACAGCAATGAAATCGGGTCATTTTGTATAGGATTTTCCATTTACTGCAAACGGCTAATTTCGATGTAAAGTGACGATTCAATTCATTAATCCTCAATAAAATCTCACGAGGCACAGGTAATCGTCGTAAGTCATAAGCATAACCATAACACATTTCCGATGTTTTCCAAGCCGTAGTTGTAATTAATTTTTATTTGTACTGGTTCTGGAGCTTGTAAAACTGTTTCTACTTTTACTTTCGTGGCCCTTCGGTAGTACGGTTGTTAATATAATTGACTTGTTCAATTTAGATGAGTTCTGCCTCAATAAAACTTTGAGTGCTCTTGAGTGTTGGATGTTTGTCGTTATGTTTGTTATTTTAGTTATGTGTTAATAGCACTTAATAAGTGACTACTGAATGTTCCATGTTTATTGTGGTAGTAAAGTTTAGCTTTCTAAAATCCTATTTAGTACTTTAATAACATTCTAAGTTTATTCCTTAATTATTCTGCTTCGATTTTCACTTTTATAATATTAATATTAATAGGATTCTTAAATTGCTATGAAGCGTAAAACACTAGTTGCGGATTAGGCGACTAGCCGAGGCCTAGCAAATAGAAACTAACTACACGTCGAATTTTAATTTATTATATTGGGTTTATAAGACATCAATATGCAAAAGGCTCAGCGGGCGACAGGAGCCTGGTATAAATGTATAGTTTACAACCTAGTTTGAGACGCGATAACAGCCTTTATTTCCTTTTCAGTTCGACCCTTATTACTCTGCAACTGGGTCCTAAGACCTTGCTATAGTACTCTCCTTAAACTACACCCGGTTTCGAATGCACCTTACTCTAAAGTGATGTTATTTATGAATGGAAATACAGAAGGCTTGTTATTTTAAACAGTCTTGAATAGCAGGACAATTTAGTAGGTGTTCGATCAACGCAGCAATTTTAGTTTTCTTGTCGTTGAAGCCGGAATAAATTTCAAGTTAGTATAACTACAAGTTATGGCTACAAAATCGTCTGCAGTTCTGGATAAGTTTTAATTTGGAATCTCATGAGTTTATTAGTGAGTTAGTTTTCTTTCAAGGTCGACAACGCAGTGTTGTCAATATATGTAGGTACTTACCTAGCTGCTAGTTGCTATATGCAAATTTCCATACTTATCTATAACATAAATTGCATAGAATCGTGAATCATAAGATTTTAGGGACACGAATTTATTATATACTAGCTTTTCCCCGCGACTTTGTAAGCGCAGAAATAATAAAATGTAAAATACCGTTTTTTTCTTTCCCACGGGAACTTCAAGAAATCCTCTCTTAGTGCTCCCCTACGCACCACAAGGTCCACAAGTAACCTCATGCCAAATTTCAGCTCTCTACGACCAGTAGTTTTGGCTCCATCTTGATCGATCAGTCAGTCAGTCAGTTTTTTGATATATATATATATATAGATTTAAGTAAATTAAATTACTAAAGAGGTCCTGTCAATAAATTTATTTTACTACGCGGAGAGAAAATCTCACTTTTTGGCCAAGGCAAGACGTAAAACTTTTGACAAACTACGGGCGGTAATTCGTAAAGCCCCAGATCGCATATTTATGGCCCTCACCTTCGTTTCGGGCCACAGATACCTGCGATCTGGGACATTTACGAATTCACCACCCTAGGTCTGTAATGTACTAATTCTGTACCGGATTATTTCATCTTTAAAAAAATCGTTAGTTTTCGGGCGCCACCGGTGATGACTTCCCTTCACAAATCACTATCGTGTGTAACTTAGTGACTTTCTTTTACAACATAATTAATACAATAATAACAAATTATTTTTAGAGAACTACACAAACCAGTTTATTATTCATTCATGGTGCAACCTGTTTAATAACACTTTTAAATCACAGCTTACAGGTGCGAGGAAGCCTGTGGGTGGATAGAGATATAAATAATGGGTACTTGGATTCATTCCGGTATATGTCAGTATAACACGTCAGGATGTCCTACACAATGAAATAATATCAATATACCCAAGTAAAGTTTAAGCACAGTATGATCAGATTATGAACCATCATCACCTACAGTTGATCGAGCAAGCGAGGCGAGTGAAGCTTCTCTGTTTCTAATGCTTTAGTAGTTATGTCAGGATTGTGGGATCTTTTTTGTTCTCCTCTACAGGTCGCATATCTCAAACGATTCTCGTGAAATTTTGTGAACAAACGTGAGTGTGAGCGTTGCAACACTTAAAATATCATGATTAAGTAGAATTTGTGCCAGATTTCACTAAATTTTCCCTTACACAAATAGACCAGGACTTCCCATCGGGCGGAATTTGATTTATGTTCACATTTCAAACGAATTACTTTGTCATGGAGCCGTCAACGTCATTACATCAATGCAGTAAATCCAGGATGCATTAATCAAGCGATGCAAGCGTTTTCTAAACCTCGATCTATTGCGCAAACCTGCATAACCTGCATTGCAAAGGTACATTGTCTACGGTAATCCATCATTGGAGATATCGATCGATCCCTCGGTCGAAAGTGCGAACGTGCTTGATGCATTTTCGAAAACCTTCAAAGGGCCTTTGTTCATATTTACATCGTAAACAAAACCTACCGAATCTATCTAAAAACGACTTAACATTATAGAAATAAAGTTGAAAATATCTTCAAGGCGTGACTTCTATGAAGTTAAAATGCAATGTGACTGGCTGAAAATAACTGAGATGTCGAACTGTCAATTGCGCTATCGATTTGTTTGATTGTAATATGATATCGGTATGACTTATAGATAGTCGAAAAGGGCTACCATAAGTACTTGCAATACTAACCTATGACATGACAGTGTTTTTATTAATTATTTAGTAGTTGAAGAAGATACATGTTTGCTTTTTGCTGTAGAAATCGTGCAGAGTTAATTTCTCTACAGTTAAGTTTTGAAATGTAGCATAAATTATACTTCATTAATAATCCGCAGACGAATCCATTTATTACAATTTTGACACTCCCTTTAGAAGGATTAGAATCTTAAAAACTTGTACGAACCACCTACTTGCACAAATGTACCTAATAGCAAACATACAAAGAAGGATCACATTAATCACATACAATTCTGCGCGAAGAATAAAGTTGTCACTTCCAGTTTGATTTAGGATATTAATTAACTACTTTATCGAGAAGTTTTTCATATGTAAGTAGATACAGGCTTACAGCCAAACGCAAGGGGATTGAAATTTATTCCACCCAGAAAAAACTTCTCTCACCGAGATCATACTTGCGAGTAAAACCCCAGCCAAAAGCAAGTTTGTCTATATTTCGGCATTCACGTGCACACGACGCGTCCTCCCGCCGCGGATTTTGCATGCCTCGTTACGCAACTCCTGCGCAGGTGACCTTCGCGCCACTGACCGAAATATTGTCGAAATAAAAAGTATCAAGATACAAGCTTGAATAAACACTTTGGCAAATTGAAGTACATATGCTGTACAAGAATATTGTTAACGTTAAGTACATACTTAGCGAGTAATATGCATATTCAATATTCCTCCACAAATGTAATACTTTGTTACTGTGGCCACATTTGATTACTTACATTATTTACATTTACAGTAAGATCATGTACATCATAATTTGGTAAGAGCCACATGAGCGTAAATAATATTATCGGGTTATCGCGTTCCCGCGGGAACTTTCTACCAGCTACTTTTGAACAAACTGCCGATGATGAATAAGTTTGTGTCTGGTTCCAATATCCACACAGCGCCTAGTTTTGGCTACTGACGGTTGAAATTTGACATTAGTGGCATAGATAATCTCAAGAGTAGCTGATATTTTACATCAGTTGCATTCAATTTAACACTCCACTTTATACCTGTCATTGGCATCTGAAAAGTACGTGTTCAAGTACTTGAACAACCACAATAATTATAAAATCAACAAATTACATAACTTTGTTTGACTTTCCGTCAAACACATCACCTCCCCAAAAACATCGAAACTGACAGCATAATGGCAAAACATCTCATGCGCGGGCGACCGACATCAGCGAGACAAATGAAGACGAATCACTCCTTTACTTACGATTAATAACAATAGAAAGCGCATATATGCTTGTGTAGCTTTACATTTGCATATATCGAAGATGGTTTTGGCGTGAGAATAACAAATTGTTTATTTCTTTAAATTATTCATCTTAATGTTTGAAATAAAGAAAGGTTCATCCTGGATGATCATAAAGCCAACATTTTTTTATTTAAAATTACTATTTGTCTTTCAGGTATTAGCCATAATTTTGGAAGATTTTGGAGTGAAGGAGTATCTTTATTAAAGAGTTAAGAATACGTTACTGTTTAGTGTTTAAACATTAAACGTCGACTAAATATGTAAAGCAGCAAATGCACGGAAAAATAAGACACACAGTAAGTAAGAAGTAACAACAAACAACCATAAGACTCAAAATCAGGAAACCTTTAACATTTCGAATGATTGTAATGATGCCCCTATATCTCATGGCGTAAAGGTTAAACTGCAAAACAAAGCTTTCACCCGTCTCTTAAAGGAAATGATTTTGGAAAAATCGGCACAGTTCAGAGAAAGTATGCACCAAATAATGGCACATTGATAGATTTATCATGGCAGGTCGCGGCGTGATACAGAATCGCTGTGAAAGGTTGACCAAACAGTTCAAACTAATGGCCTCTTTGAACAATTTATGGACCATTGGCCGTAAATGGAGCTGAAGAACACGGTGAACTTTACCACTAGCTTTCCTCTGTATTAAATAATGGCAGATTTAATTAAGTAATAACTTTATAGAACGCTACTAATGTATTAACACTATGCAGTAGCTAACGGTTCATGTATTTACACTTTGTCAGCGTAGTAAGGATGCAAATGGTGAATTAACTTGCTAATCCGTCAGTAAAATAATCTTGGCATCTATTAGTCGTAAAATACTATTCTTATTTAAGGAAACCATTAAAGACAGAAGTATCAGTTACATGAATGATATAATAGGTAATAATGATGATGATGTACTGTAAAACAATCAATCGCACGCGCATGTTATTTGTGTAAGCAACTCATCCATCAAACTCAAATCCTGGACAGTTGGCACTGCCTCCAATGAAAGTAATTAAGAAACGATCTAGCGAATAAAGAATAAAGTTTAGAATCAAATGATGCTGAATTATACCGGTAAAAGGGAACTTCAAACGATAGCAACAACGGTAGAAGATAGCGCGTCAATTTTCTTGTACCGAAGATAGCATCGGATCGTGACTCCTGTGCACAGCGCTGCTTTGATCCGCGGCCCGATTGACTATTATTTGAATTTATATGACGTGTATCTAAGTGATTAGTTGGAGCTAAATTAACAATTCGGTTCGGAGTGAAAACTATTAAAGTCTGTTCTTTTGATTCGAGATGGGTCGTTCATTTTTCCATTCAAAAAAACAAAGTGAAGGAAACTGTCGATAGTTACCATAACTGTCTATGGCACCGTATTTGATTTCGAAATGTGCATTCGTGTCAGGAAACTACGGTGACGTCGGCGTGTGAACATGCTTGCACTGGGCTGGGCTAGTTGCAATCTCGATTCTGATAAAAGAACGAGTAACGCACGTCACGAGCGAAAGTATTCTTAATGAGTTGCACCTCGGGCGATCGAACACCATCAAATTGTCGCTCACACTAGGCAGCTACATAAAAGCACAACCTAAAACAAGGCTTATCTTAATGATCATCAAAGCACAATTTCGATCACTACCAGTACCAATTCGAAAAACGGTTTCGGAAATCACAAACGAGCCTAGTTTGATTCGATGGCGCGTAATTTAGATTTTATAGCTTGTAATCAAGCAGTTAGGTTCAGATTGGGTTGGGAGGCGGGAAATGATAGAACTTCTAGATCATTGTTGATTATTTTGCACTGACAAGCAAATTAGTCGACGCTTTTGTCTAGTCGCGGCGTATTAACGTGATGGATGATTGAAAGAGTCCCGATAAGGACCTGATGCAGTGTTCAATTAAGCAGTTCATTTGGTATTGCATGAATGGAACCGCGGCGATATGACGCGCCGGTTACCCAATGTTAGTTAAGAGAGAAACTTTCTTTGATCGACTAGAACATTGTGCGCGTACAAAGACTGTTTACGATTACTTTCACGCCAGACAAACAAACAAAAGGTCATCGGATTACAGGTAACTTGTTAAGGGAGTTGCCTTATTTGCTGCTACCTAACGAAGGATTAAAAAGTTAAAATCCTCCATATACGGGCAGGAATCGAGCTTACTTTCAAAGAGAAATGTGATTCAAACTAATGTTTGTGACTTGAAGAGTTAAATTTTAAAATCGCAATAAATAAAGCCTACACATGGCCTCCTTTCAAACTGGATCTGATCACAGGAAGCGTTTAGCCTGAATTCAGTATTACTGTAAACAATAACCTGCCTTAAAGAGAATGTCTCAGTCAGCTTTTTGCATTCCGTGAAACTTTATTACTTGTCAATGAATGACGATGTCTATTCATTACTGTGTGTTCTTGTTAGTATTGGTTTTGTCAATTGTATGTTTTATTCGTTTTTATTTTTTTATCTTTTTATTTATCCTTTTTATCTTAGTTATAATGTTCATTTTCTATTAATGTTTCTTTTTTGTTTGTCGTTCGTGTTATCACCCAGGGGGCCACTGAAAATCAGCGCCGACGCTTTCGAGCGCTACTGGATAATGCTGAGTGGCACCCTTTTTGGCACCGTCCGATACGGAGCTTTTTAATATTTATTTTTTTTACTTTCAATTATGTTTTGTTTTGTATGTATATCTCAAAAAATATCTGAAAAACAAATAAATATTTCTATTTTATTCTATTCATTATCCATCACCAACCATAACAGCTGCCTATTTACATTTCACAGCTGGGCACAGGCACTCTCATCACGATATGATTTGGGCTATCTATAGTCCCCACATAGACCCAGTGCATTTTTTTTTATTCATTATCAGAGCTACCATATCGTAAGCTTCGAAAGTGAAGGAGGGATTAGCTAACTGAAACACCTGAGGTTCTGACTCCAAATGTTGAAGCGGATGAAAAGGTATTCCAATACAGAAAAGGAAATGCTTTGATCTGATGTAAGCTGAAGGCCGCAGTGAAACCTAGAGACCGTTCGGAATGTTTGAACACATCTGTGTGACAATCCCTTTAGGGCTAACGTGGATCGTCACGACGTGCACACATGACCTCGGCTATCGAAAGCGAAGCGAGAAAGTCGGTAATTGTACATTACCGTCTGTTTATGATACGACCGATCTGATAATTGTGGGAAAATGGGACATTTTATATAAGCTCCAGCCATTGCGCAATATTGGTTAGTACTTAGGTTAGTCAGGTCCTGATCCGATGAAAGTTTCAACTTGTCTAGTCGTTGTCAAGTATAGGACAATGTAGTGAATGTAGTAGACAATTATTGTGTAGTAAAGAAGCATTTGTTGTACAACTTGATAAGCAAAATATTGGTTAAGTAAACCAATAAGAACACCATGAAGCGATCAGAAATGAAACCACATTCTATTAAACAGTTACTTCGAACAGTCAGTTACAATGATTTCACATATTGAAACGTTGTCCATAGCTTTCCCTGATCAGTTAGGCTTTTCCTGTCCAGCGACTTGTGGGTATTTAAATGCGCTGGATGCAAATCTAGAAAACATGTTCCCCATAGATTTTCACTAGTCAACGATTGTCACGACAATGACAGTATTGTGACAGAGCGGACACAAGCTGGCACGTGTGTAGACAAGGATACGTATGCGTTTTACAAAACGAATCCCAATCTAATATAAACTCTATTAGCGACACAATAAAAACAAAGCACGGGTCTAATTGAGAATAGATAACGTGGTCTAATATTTGACGAGCGCCTAAATGATATTGATGTTATCGAGGCACTTGAGATCGATATTGACGAAAGTGAATGTGAAATTTGAGAAGCAGTTCAAATGAAAGCAAGAGCGCACTATGTGCTCGATGCACTGTAGCGAGCTGTCGAGCTATTGACGTGTGTCAATTTACCGCTTCTGTCTTGAACTCAAACTGTCGACGGGCAGTTTGTGAAGTTAAATTATTAGACACATTCTTGCGAATGTCATTATACTTATCCGTCGCGGAATGTCCATGCCTCTCGGAATTTTGTCGTAAAGAATCATATTAAGGTAATCGAGGTTTGTCATCAGCTGTTTTATGCCTGTCGCCGGCAGAACGGGTTTCGCTCACCGCTTGCACCGTTAGTCACTTCACTGATTCGTTGACCCGAGGTTTGTCTTCATACGTGGCTATTAAAAGTCAACAATCGTATCTATTTTTTTATCTGATCATGAGATGAACTGTGAGAAGGTATTTTAATCGCAAAAGAACTTATCCGATTTATATAAAAGTCGCATTTATAAAATGAGTGATGGAGATAGATCAAATACAACCGTGTGATTGGTTGTGTTCATTGCTTGTTTTATGTTTTAATTGGGTGTCTGCCTCTTTACTCGAATATAGTAAACTAAGTATTCTATTTTTCATGGCATTGAAAGCTTTGCTTTCTAATCTGTCGTTACTTTGCATCTAAAAGCTCTTTGGGGTTTACATGGACTTTCGGAGTTGTACTTATTCATCATCATCATCATCATTTGAGCCGAAAGACGGTGACTGCAGGACATAGGCCTTCCCAAAGGCGCGCCACTCAGACTGGTCCTGTGCCACTCGCAACCACCGCGTTCCCGCGAACTTTACAAGGTCGTCACTCCATCTTGTTGGAGGCCTACCGACAGCTGGTCTACCGGTTCGCAGACGCCACTCCAGAACTTTCTGGCCCCATCGGCCATCAGTCCGGCGAGCAATGTGGAGTTGTATTCCGTCTAATTTATTAATTAGCATTGCTAATTGGAGAGATGATACAAAAGTAATTGGAAAATGATCTAGTCATTGCGGCACGAACAGGAAAGCATGGCACAAAAAAAGAAAATTTTGAAATTGCCTTTATTAGAGCGACGCGCCATCGTTTTGATTTCCATTGAGAACATGAAGACAGGCAGCGGAGCAAGACCTGTCATTCCTTTGTTCAGCACAATAGGTATTCAGTTTGTACCGTTGTTTTACCACAATGGTGTAATAGCTGATTTACCTTGGCAATGAATTCAATTGCCCCGATACCCAGTTCCCAGAGCTAATTGCCGAAACCGGTGCAGTTCCGGAGCTTATCACTTTTTTTATACCTTTTTAATTCACGATTGATACTGGAAAACTCGAGTCAGCCTGACTCATGTTACGTACTAGCCGTCGCCCGCGACTTTGCCCCGCGTAGACTTAGAATTTGCGAACCCGATGATACAATACATATAGATGGTTATAGTTATAGTCGTATTGAAAAAAGTGGTTTGACCCGTAGAAATCCCGTTTCCGTGGAAATATCGTTGTAAAAAAGTATCATATGTTATTTCCGGGGTCTCAAACTATCTCCATACCAATTTCATCCAAATCGGTCCCGTCGTTTTGACGTGAAGGAAGGACAAACGAACAAACACACTTTCACATTTACAATATATTATAATTAAGTATATTATGTAAATATGGATATTACTTCTGCATTAGCGCGTTTGATTTCGAATTTGTATCACTGGTTGTCGCAAGAGGGCTTTCGCCTACGAGAAACATCGTTTGGAATCTCTCCCCCACCTTGTAGATACAAAACATAAAAAAATATTTTTTGGGACACGCTTTATTGCTGACTGTACTTTTTTTTTTAAATCCTTCATCTACCCTTCAAGACGAATCAAACGAGCCCAAATTCGATGGGTTTATGTAGTTTTATTACGGAGTTCCTATGGCCACCTTCGAGCTCCATCATCAAATCAGCTCCACGTCATCATAATATTGCATTGTCACGTGTTTTACATATTCGTGCAAAATTTCAGCTCAATCGGAAATCGGAAAGTGGGTCAAACTTAACTTGCAATATTCCATTACATATACACGGTGGGTCAGAAAATATGGCAAATAATTAACCCACCGTATCGGCTATCGATTCTAAGTATATTGTAGAGGTCTTTAATTTTTTTCGAGTTGGTAAAAAAAATTGTATATGGGATTGGTTGTGTGAGTGACGCCTGAATCCTATACAAAATATATTTTTTACCAACTCAAAAAAAATCAAAGACCTATACAATACAATATACTTAGAATTGATAGCCGATACTGTGGGTTAATTATTTGCCATATTTTCTGACCCACCATACAGGTCGACCTAATAAAAGCGTGTTAAAAATTGCTATAGGTTGCACTCTGTCATAGGTCAACCTAACTTGACTTTACCGTAAAAGTGATATCTACTCAATTTCAAGCGAGGACGGGAACCCCTTCTTTGCCTAAGTAATTCAAAGCCTCTCCCACAAGAACGTCAGACTAATAATTTTATTAAAAAAGAAAGAAACGATACTATTAGCACGCTTTTGTTTGTTTGTTCCGGACCGTTTTTACTTCGGTACTGCCATAGAAAGTAAGAGTTTGATAAAAAATGGGAAGCTTCTATTAGGCGGAGAAATGATAACGAACCCAACAATAGTGTCTGCAGCTGCTCTAATTCTCACTCACAATACGATAGTTTCTAATCTCAAGTGGTAATGAGTTGCCATATTCTCACACTTGGATTTACATCTAATAACCAGCTTTCAGACTAAGAAGATTACGAAGTATGAAATCTTGAAAATGTAACTTAACCATTACTTTTACCTAGCTGTGAAAACTTGTTAATAGCTTAGTTCTATCCATAGTCATAGTAGTATCCAAAATGTTATAGCTGTAAGTTTTCCGAATAAATAAATAAAAAAAAATGAAAAAAATGTCAAAGCTTATTGCAATCTTAGGGCTATTACTTTAACTTCTAATAAATCATAACCATTAAATTCAGTGGGTACCTACATGCATGGACGTAAAGAAGTAACAACGAAGTTAAAAGATCTAGTAAGATTTTGTAATACATTTAGTTGACATCATTACAAAATACAAAAAGTCCTAGTATATCTGGATGATGAAATTCGTCTTGAAATTTTTATTAGTGTTTGACATCATGAACAGCCATAAATGATGAAACTACAGCTAACATCTGAGATCAAAGGTCAAAGAGTAAAGGCACTTTATAAAGTAAAGACGTCTCCACAAATGGTCAAAATGTCCCGCGGCGTGCTTGTGATACCTTTCCGGAACTAACAGCCTCAACCTATCAAAGAAAGTAAATCTATTGTTGCGCATCCATCATACGCTGCGCATTGAGCTTGTCGATCCACGGTCAATGAATATTATAGAAGAAAATGTTCTGAAGAGATTGTTGTTAGCTAGCAGAGACACAGACATTTATGAAAGTTGTCGCATTCTAGAATTCTTTAATTCCTGAAGTACTCGTGAAAAGTAATAAGGCAATAATAGAAACTATGCTTTTCGAGCGTATTCATTCATATGCATTGGGCATTTCATATTTATATATGACTCGAGGTTGTGAATTACCTATTTAAGCCATTCCTGTATAAGAATTTTCATTATTTATCAAGTTTTTCTTGTTGCGCACATTCAATTATATAAATTATGGCTCTTATCGTCAAAATTCCTCACAGCTAGTTGTAGGTAATAATTATAATGCAAACAGGAAAATCCGTTACTGAAGCTGACTTTTTAAATGCTATTTTAAACAATATTTTACCTTTCTAACTGTTTTTTTTCAACAAAGCCCTTTCCCGGGTCACGACGACGCATCACGAGGCGGCGTCACGTCGCGATCTCCCGCGCAGATTGTAGATCGCATTCAAATTGCGCGCAAAGGTCATCGATCAAGGACCCAATTGGGTACCTATTTACGCAATGCAGTTTTACAATTTTTTCAGATACCTATATGCATAAAATTACAAAGGAATTCTGTTCTTTTACCATTTTATCTCTTACTAAGTTGAATCAAACTAATTATTCAATTTTGTACTTATAAATTTAATTAAATTAAACTTCTTAATTTAGATCTAATGCTGATTTGCCCTATACTATTCTCTTCCTTTCGAGGATGTACAGTGTAAATATAAATAACCGACATATTATTATCCACTAGATTAGCACATTCAACCTAGCTGCCTTTACACATTTAACTCTCTCTAATCTTGTAACCTTGGATAATTTGGTAAAGACAACAAGTAGGTACATTAATATTCCCAAAAAGATTATCATCTATTTTGTTTAAAGTTACTTTCTTTGCATTACAAGGTAGGCGGTGGCTACTAACTACGCATCCGTAATCTCACTTTTAAACAAAACAACCCACGCTTCCCAATTATCTCCACATCGTGGTGTCTGATGAAGTAATGATGTTTCATTCAATTTCTCTGGCCTTTAGCTGGAGGTAAACAGCTTCGGTGCTGAATTCACAAAAGAAGTTTTCGATCACTTTCTAGCATGTCTCAATTAAATTTGTAGGATCCGGTGTTTTGTTGCGGTGACGATCCGTTTGCAGTCGGCAGTAAGCACAATCTAATTGTTTATAAGGAGTTGCGTAATATTAAGTATTTTAACGGCTGTGAAAGAATCAAAACCACAAAATAAAGTGTAAACCGGTTTGGTTTTACAAAATTTACACATTGTTTGTCCAACACGTTACATAGAACCGTTAACATAAAAAAACTTTTGCCTAAAAATAAGCATCCGTAATATCGCGAAATAATCATTGTGTCTTCATTCTAAAATATATTAAAAAATTCAGAGAGGTCACAAGTTTGACCGTAAAAATAAAGCAGTATATTTCTAAAACTACTTACTTGCCTTCCAAAATTTAATAGCTACTCGTCGAGTATTCTATCAAGTCAAGAAGCACATTTTAACAGAACTACGATGTGTTTCATATTCTTTGCTGAAAATAAAAGCATAGCGTAGCAACTTCTTGCATATTTGGTGTGAAGGTCACCCATCCAAAACCTGACCTGAGACAACGTTGCTTAACTTTTGGTATTGACTCTACGGGCGCATATGGCTCGAGATGCATACATTTTTAACAATTAATTTAACAACAATGGCTTATAATTACAATGTTGATTATTCGTAATCACAGGATGAAGGTAATCCTTGCTTTATTCATTATAATCACACTAATCAGTGTTTATTCTTTCGTTGACAATATTAAGTTGTGCACGGAGCTGTGACGATGTTACTGTTGTATTAAAACGTATCTACTTGTATTATAATTTACTTATATACCTAGATGAAGCTGTAAATGCCCTAACGTGCCAATTAAACATAAGTGCACACAGCCAATGTTTAAAAAAAATATAAGTTTCAAGCTGTTCTTTACTCTCTTCGGTAAATACACCATCGGCCGGAAAAGTGGGAGAAATTCAACCATTGTCTTCCTTTTTTTATATTAACGACCTTAAACAGTTAATTATTCTAATTAAATGTACTAGTTTTTCACGGTATTCCGTACGTGCTTGGAAATACCTGCTACTTTATTAGACCTACCCAAACTGGCCTTTTACTACGCGGAACAAATACGCTAGAAATCTCGTAGCTGGAAGTACAAATGAGAAAGTCGTTATTATATTAGCAGTTTATTCTACAATTACTAGTGTTTAATTATTATTTAGCTTAATGTCTAGGTAGATTTGTGCTTAGTGTTGCGCTAATTAGTTGGTACACAGACTACATAACTATTTCGTTGTCAAAATTCATTCATAGAAATAATTCATTTCATTTTATTTCTAAGAACGGGATATGTAAATATGTTGATATTAAAGTTTTTGCTTATTCTGTTTATATAATGCACAATATTTATTTATATCTAAGTTTTAATTTTTTGCCTTATCTTTTGACCCCTTTATCATATTAGTGTGACTTTGTATTATTACTATGTGCCCTTAGATACTGTGAGTCTTTAATTATTTTTAATAACAATTAAAATGGAATTCTGATCTTTCACCAATACGTTTTAATCCTGAAATTTTTTCGGAACCAATGTTGCTTTTCAACACTTTCTGAACGAATTTAAAAAGTAAACCGAAAACATCATCTACATTGTCTACGGCAGGGCGGCTAAAACTTTTTAAATAAAAACGTCTCTGTACGTGACCATACAGCCATAATAGTTTCCATTTGTAACCAAAACGTTTCAATCAATCGTATCGCTTTCTGAATTACAAAAAATGACAGACGATTTTCATTTTTATTACTTTTAAGGTTAAATAGGTTATAATACCACGCCTTGTGATCTCGATTTGTAGTTACGGATTATTGAGCGAGTCTATTTAAAAGCTCGTAACGGTAATATTTTTATTTGATTGAAGTCGGAACTAAGCTGTGAATAAACCAAAATTTATTGGCATCGCTGCTACTACAATACTGCTACTACTGCTACTACTACTGGTTTCCTTGGAAATTCCTGGTGTTGCCATTGCAAATAATGTTAATTCCTTTTGGCAAGCGATAGTATAAAGTTTTGCACTTTTTATCGGTAAATCTAATGATATCCGACGGTAACCATTTAGTATGCAAGCCTGCAGGCAACTTATAAGTAGCGAGTTTAATTGTGATGCAAATCGTTTTAGTTAAAGTTTTCAAGCGTTCGCGTGTGCTGACTCGCTTTACTGAAATTTACTAGTTACCCAGCCTTGTATGTTGCAAAGTTTTACAGGCCTATTTTATTTATGAGAATAAGAGATATTTCCTATTGAGTATATGAAATAGTAGATTGTATGACTAGGGAGCAAAATGGGATATTTTACCGCGGGTGACGGATTGAATCCAGAGCGACGCGAAAGATTCCAGAATAGGATTCTGAGCGGAGCGAGGGATTCTAACGTGGAATCTTGAGCTAGCATGGGTTTCAAGCTTTGTCACCCAAGGTTTAAATAATTTTGCTACCGTGTTGCACACTCTGTTTTTCACTCCTCCTATGAGAAAACCAGTAGCAGGAGGGAACAAAATCGTACTTTGCTCCCTAGAGAGCAAAATATTACTTTGCTCCCCGTTTGCGGGGCAGATATGGAGAGGGAGCAAAATCGCATTTTGCTCCCTCTAAACGGGGAACAAAGTACTCCTTTTCGAATAGGAGGAGTGAAAGGTATGTTTTAATCCTCGTTTCTTCTTATTTGCAAAACAGATGTTAGTAGCCCGTGTATAAAGTACCTACACTAAAATGAAAAATAAAACGAAATGTAACTGCATTTTAAACGTAAGAGCGTAAATAGTTACCTATGGAGCATAGAGGCACGTTAAGTATATTTAAAGTTTGATGTTGTTTTCCACGGTAATAAATACAGGTACTTTTTTGTGTCCTACCGTCATACCCGCCCATACGTTAGCTAATATCGACAGATTCTCACGCTTGTAAACAAATGATCTTCACCCACAATGCGTAGGATTCAGGTACTTGGGTATGAATATCAATACCTGTTCAAAATTAACGCTTTAAGCTTATTAGCGTCGTTTAAGCGTCAGATCATTAATCGAATAATATAACGGCTATTAACAGGGACCCTAATGATTAATGATCTGAACGAGTGAAGCCTTTGGAGAGACAAGTGTTCATATGCAAACCAGAAGACCCAGCTGGAGGAAACTAAACTCATGGGTTAATCAACCCAGCAAACCAGCAACTTGGATGTTTAGACTGACCTATACTCACCTAACTTCTTACTCTAACTATTGAAGAAGAAAAAGATGAAGAGTGATACTTATTTGAAACCTACTTCGACACAACAAGGTATACAACAAATTAAATAAATAAATATCTTGGGACATTTCACACATATTGACCTAGCCCCAAACTAAGCAAAGCTTGTACAGTCGAGTTCATTAATATATGATCACTTTTGGACCATATTACAAGGGAGCAAGGTGTAAAAGTGTGTATATATTGGAGAACTCGACTTTACTATGGGTGCTAGACCACGATATAAATACTTATATAGAGAAATACATACTAATATAAATACTAAACATCCATGACTCAAGTACAAACATTCGTGTTCATCACACAAAGTTTGCCCCGAGCGGGGCTCGAACCCGCGACCATCGGAACAGAAGGCAGGGTCACTACCAACTGGACCAATCCGGCCGTCAAATTAAAAATTAAAATAATATAATGTAAAAAAGAAGAATGTCATAAACAGAATAATCCATCGGACAATGTTAGCAAATGACTGAAATCCATTAACAATTGACTGGCCTTGTATGTTGTAAAATTATTAAACTCATGTTTTATATCGCAGTCATGCTCATCCATCAACATTAGCAGTAATGACTAAAATAATCAATGCAGCAGTATAAGTATTATACTTAATTAATCTTGACAGTAAAAGTAATGTAATTTATATGAGGATTTCATTGACAATTCGTCCATTATGGTCAACACCTTGGCCTGAATTTTGCAAGATTATGTTTAATTATTTATCAAAAAAATATCGGTACCTAATAAAGTAATGATAATGCATTTCTATCATTACGTACCTATTAAAAAATTGATTTTACAATCGACCTCGAAATCTGTGAATTTATCAGTTCCCACAAGAACGTTACCTTACCACGCGAATTTTATGTCAAAGGCTGCATTTTGCAATAAAATTATGTAGAAGGTACAAAGTCCTTAGTACCTTAGTCCAATAATTAATACTTCAATCCATAGTAGTAATATTATATTATAAAGCAGAAAATGTGTTTGTATATTTTAATGAAAATTGGCATAGAGATAGATAATAATAATAATAATACCCTGAAAATAATACCGGATAGTTTATTCAGATATTCCTATGACATGGGGTTCTCCAGGGGTCAAACCAGTTTTTCAATGCTTCTATAATTATAACCATCTATATCTATATATCCATGTATATCCAACTGTGTCCTCTATCATTGAACCTGTATACCCTTAAGATACCAACCCTCTCTCCATAATGGAGCATTAGATAGGTACATAAGTATTCAATAAAACCAAAATAGTATGTCCTTTGTGCATGAAAAAAAGCGGAACTTGCGAGTATGTACGGACGATTTCGCCAATACACACTTTTACACGTTACTCCATTGTGATAAGGTCCAAAAGTGTACACTTATTAACGAGCTTGACTTTAGAACATACTACAACAGTGGCCGCGAAGTTGCCTACATAAAAATGAATCTTTATTTTACCCACGTGTAGTTAAACTTGCAGTTTACACCGCTCGGCTGACAATTGATGCTCTAAATAAGGTGTGGTTTGCTCCATTACGTGTTTTATTTTACAAGTAAGCCTTCACAAGAGAGTAAAGTAGACTTAAAATTGTCATTCGGTTTCCTTCTTTGATTTTGAGCATTGGTACTTTCTAGTCCTCATAATAAGTTCGTTTCAGACCGAATTGAAAAGTCCATACACAATAGCTAGAAGTATGACACACAAAGTTTGCCCTGAGCGGGATTCGAACCCGCGACCGCCGGAACAGAAGGCAGGGTCACTACCAACTGGACCAATCCGGTCGATAATAGCAATTTAATTTGGGAATATTTTGATATATCTAAGTCCAAATGTCAAATGATCGGAACAAACGTATTGCAATATAGGTAGTTTACACGGAGTGACACATTGCAATAAATTATCATAGTATTTATGTTGTATATAAACGTGGTCATATAAAAAATCTGTATGATCATTAGAGGACTCTAGTAGTCTCTACCTATGTTTGTATATCTATCATAAAAATTGGCGCAACCGTTCGATAAGCCAGAAACTTTATGTTTGCTAACATGAATACAAAAATATCACTAGACTAACAGTCACCATCAGATGGGACTAAATAAGACGATAAGAAATATCTGAATACGAGATATTTGATGTGTGTGAAGTCCCCAATTCGCACTGGGCCCGCGTGTGGACTATAGCCCAAACCCTCTCGTGGTGAAAGGAGGTGTTAATGAAAGTGGACTGTATTTTTATTATTAATTTTTTGATAGGTCTGAAACTGAATTTAACGCGACAAACAAAATAAATAAGTACAGCCTTGATTAGCCGGAGAGAGAACACTCACCTGGTTGGACGCTGCAGGGTCGCTACAGCTTTCAGACACAGGTCCACGGGCGCACCTCGTGCTGGCCAGACTTACCTTGGCAGCCCAGGTTACCTGTTGTCTGATTGATGGTCACAACGCGGCGTAAGTGTCCTCCGAGGCTCCTCAAGGCACGACAGGGGTAATAATTTCACGAAAATAACGAGTTTTAAACTTTCTTATTAGAAACGATGCGACACCAACGAATCTCAGAATCAAACAGGCCGAAAATTACGTTTTGACAGTTCTAATTGACATTTCGATTTCGAGGTGTTGCTATAATAAAATTACAAATTCCACAGCGTGTTGAGTGAAGATCGAACATTCCGCCCACCAAAATACAGCGTATTTTTCAAAATTTACTAGACTCTACAGCTACTCTACTTTTGCTATGTGGGTTGGTTCGAGTTCAACCGAAATAACGAAAAACGATTACATGCGAAGTTTGACAACGAGAGATTATTAATATTTACTTAGGTACTATTTTTTTTTTTTTTTAATGAAATAATTGAGATATTAATTTTGCAAAGGTAACAGGCACAGCTTGACAACTGGGCGTTTATACTCACCAGTAGCAGTGCGGACTGTCACGACACGACATATACCGTCGGGCCCTGGATGAAGCTGGACTATTCTTCCTAGACTCCACTTCATGGGACTACATTGTTCGTTGACTAACAGAACCATGGAACCGATTTGGACGTTTTGTTCCTGTTTAGACCACTTATTTCGCTGTTGGAGCGTGTGAAGATACTCCAAATGCCATTTACGCCAAAAATCTTGATGCATTCTTTGGAGGAGCTTCCATCTTTGAAGCGGACTAACCTTCACTTGTGTCAGATCAGACTCTGGTAAAATGGTCAATGGCTCCAGTGTCAAGAAATGACCCGGTGTCAAGACTGCGAAGTCATTAGGGTCAGCACTCATAGGGGAAAGAGGGCGCGAATTAAGTAAGGCTTCAATTTGCACCAACAGGGTGTAAAATTCCTCGTAAGTGAGGCGTTGCGAATCAACAACCCGCGACAAATGGGTTTTCACCGATTTTACACCGGATTCTGCTAATCCAGAGAAATGTGGGCTTCCGGGGGGGTTGAAGAAAAACTCGATATGCTCCTTATGAGCGACCACTTCTTCGAGTTCTTTGAGGATGTTGCTCGCACCTATGAAATTTCGACCTTGATCCGATATCAAGCGAGAACAGCGTCCTCGACGAGAGATAAAGCGCCTGAGCGCAGCTAAATACTCTTCAGACGACAACTCCGAAACGAGTTCGAAGTGTACTGCCTTGGTGACAGTACACACGAATACGCAGATATAAGCCTTATAAGACTTGCTACCGCGAGCTCTGCCGAGTGCAATGTTGAAGGGACCTGCATAATCAACAGCGGCTGACGAAAAAGGCTTTAACTGGCTGATGCGAAATGACGGTAAATCTCCCATGAGAGGGGGCGGTGTTATGCGAGGACGGACCCGAAAGCACTTGATGCATGGAGATATCACCGAGTGGATGGCCCGCTTGAAAGATAAAATCCAGAACTCTTGAGCGATAAGATTTTTCAAGGTTTGCAACCCAGGATGCGAAAATCTGCAGTGATATTCTTCGATTATGAGAGAGGTCAATCTGTGTTTCCGGGGCAGTAGCAAAGGGTACTTCTTCTCATAATCCATATTAGGACAGTGAGCGAGTCGGCCGCCCACCCTCAGTAAACCCTCCTTGTCCAAAAAAGGACACAATTTACGGATGGACTTGGGGAGCGAATTGTGAGAACCCTTTTGGATGGCTCGAATTTCTGACGAGAAAACACGCTCTTGGACGTGTTTTACGAGAAAATGGACCACAGAATTGGATTCTTTCGACGAAATAACCTTATCAATTATCTTCTGATTGGGGTTCTTCAGATTATGAAGATATCGAAAACAATACGCTAGGATATTGACGATACGACGAAACGACGAGAATCTGGACAAGATTTGATCTATGAAATCACTGTTCATGGCACTGAACAATGTCAAGACTTTCTCCTCTTCGTAGGCTAACCTATCAGTCTGAGCGACGTCTCTTGGCCAACTTTCCTCGGGGTACGAGAGCCACGAGGGCCCCACCCACCATGAGTCACATTGCAGCAGGTCAGCTGGAAGTAAACCACGAGAACCGTGGTCTGCTGGGTTGTGATTAGTGGACACATGGTGCCAGGAGTCTGGAGCGATCTTCTCTTGAATTGCTGCCGTCCTGTTGGCAACGAAGGTCTTCCATCGCGATGGACACGAAGTTAACCATGTCAAAACGACAGTCGAATCCGTCTAAGCGAATAAACGTGGAGCCTGAAGTAAATCCTTCAGGGCGTGCATGACGGCCGACATGAGGTCGCATAGCAGAACAGCGGCCAGCAGCTCCAAGCGAGGAATCGACAGTTTACGGAGTGGAGCTACCTTCGATTTCGCACAGCAAAGGCGAACGACGATATCCACGCTCTGAGGCGTCAGAGAATCCGTGAAGCTGTAGATCTTGGAAAGATTCGACCATTCTACGAGGAATGGAGAGAGAACTCAGTAGCGACAGTTGAGACTTGAGTCTGAGCCACTCTTCAGCAATTAAGTTTGGGGCGTCTTCGTCCCATTGCACTCCAGACTGCCACAAGAGTTGCATGAAATATTTGGCCAGGAAAACGACTGGTGATACTAATCCTAACGGATCGAAAATTCGAGCAATGTCCGAGAGGATTGACCTTTTCGTGCAACGACTATCGAGCGCAGTGCTTTTGAACGAGAAAGTATCAGATAAGGGCGACCACAACAAACCCAAAATCTTCAAAGAGACGTCATGGACGTCTTCGAAATTCCGAAACTGTTCCGAGTACAAGTCGGAATCAGACAAGTCTTTTAAGAAGTCTGGACTATTCGAAGTCCACTTCCGCAAATGAAGATGGGCCGACGATAGAATTTTTAACAGCTCGTCCCGAGTGAGGTTGGCTTCCTCCACAGTGCCTGCTCCTGAAACAATGTCATCGACGTACGCATCACGGTCGAGCACTGCAGCACCGACGGGGGCGACAGTAGCGAACTCTTTCGACAGTTTCGCGATACACCAGAGCGCTTGGTAAGGAGCGCAAGATACGCCGTAAGTCACGGTTATTAAGCGATAATCTCGAACAGGTTCATCTGGAGAGGGTCGCCACAGAATGCGTTGATAATCGCAGTCTTCGCTGTCAACTCGAAATTGGCGGTACATTTGTTTGATATCTCCAGTGAAGACTATGGCATGCCAGCGAAACCGTACCAACAAATCGAATATATTCTTTTGTAGTTTCGGGTCTGGCAACAAGAAGTCATTCAGCGATTTCCCTTGAGCGTCCTTAGCACTTGCATCGAAAACGGTACGCAAAGGCGTAGAAATGGAGTCAGGGCGCAGTATCCCGTGGTGGGGAATGTAATAGAAGGGCCCTTCGTTCGACAATGGGGCTTCCACTTCTTCCATATGACCACACTTGAGGTAGTCCACCATAAACTGGACATATGCTTCACGAAATTGAGGATTCAAACGAAACTTCCTCTCTAAATTGAGCAATCGCTTTAAAGCGATCTCACGACTATCTGAGAACCGGGGTTTCTCCTGAGGGTCGACAAAAGTTAATGGTACAACCATTTTCCCTTCAGGGTTACGACAATATGAAGCTTCCATATAGTTCTCACACGACAATTTTTCTTTCGAAAGAACAGCAGCTTTAGGAGTGTCAACAGTTTCTAGCTCCCAGAAGCGCTTAATGTTGTTGTCCAGGGACAAATTCGACACGAGAAGGCAATCCTTGGTAGCGACACAAGAATTGGTACGACAACGACGACGAGAGGAGTCAATGACAGCAGCACATTCTCCCATTACAATCCACCCGAAAGTTGTGTTGACAGCAATGGGTTGACCTGTCTCACCCTTCACAAGGCCAGGCTGAAGCGCTGAAGCGAAAAGATTGACATTGACCAACATATCAATGGGTCTTGGTTCATAGAAGAGAGGATCAGCAAGCACCAAATTCTTCAAATGATTCCAAGTCGAAATATTAATCTGACCAGATGGCATATCTGAGCAAATCTGCAACAGAACGAATGCTTCCAACGACAATTTATTGGAAATATTTCCATCACGTGGGAAAATTTCACAAACGACAGATCCTCCTGTAGTGGTAGAAATTTGACCGATACCGTTTACCGACTGACTGCAGTCATCAATGTGGAGTCCAAGCTGATTAGCAGCGGCCTTCGTAATAAAATTACAAGCACTACCTGAGTCAAGGAGTATACGAATAGGCACTAATTGTCCTTGACTATTCTTTATATGAACAATGGCAGTTGAGAACAAAACTTGACTATCACAACTTGGAACCGACAAGGTAGTTAGTTGACCCTTCGGCTGGGGTTCGCTATCGGGTTCAACCCTTTTATCAAAATGGAGCAGTGTGTGGTGACGATATTTACATTTTCCACACCGAGCTTTCGTACTGCAGAACCTCAGCGTATGGGAGGGCAGCAGGCACAAGATGCAAAGCCTCTTTCACCTTTGAAAATCTTTCATTTGGTGTCAATTTCAAAAAACTAGGGCATTTTTCCAAATTATGACCAACCATTGAGCAAACGGGGCAAGTCTGGACAGAGGCCGATGGCACAATGAGCGAGGATCTATTTTTATTCATTGACTTATTACACTGTACAGCTACTGGTTTAAAATTTGAATTTTCTAAAGCCTGGCTTCTTTTCGTAATGAATGTTCCTAATTCCTGAAACTTAGGAATGTCAGTCTTAGAGTCAAGTTGCAATTCAAAGGCTTCTCGAGAAGCAATGTCTAACTTGGACCAGAGTAGGTAGAACAGCATGAAATTTGTATCAGGCAAATTATATTTCGACAATATTTTTAAATTTTCATCAAATGTTCTACATACACGATCCAAATCATTTTTATTTTTAACCGATTCACAATTTAAAATTTTCTCATAATAAGCAATTGCAATTTGCCTCTTTTTATCATAATGCTGACACAACGCAGTATAAGCATTTTGATAGTTGCCATCGGACAATGGAAAACCTTTTATTAAATCATATGCCGAACCCTGCACACTCGACAAAAGATAGTGCAATTTCTCAACATTCGGTATATCTCGACTATGAATTAATGAATCAAACAATTCTTTGAATGACACCCAATTATCAAGCTTGCCATCAAAGGGCTTGATTACTATTTTCGGAAGCTTAGCTAAATTGGCACCAGTTTGTTTACTAACAACAGGTTTGTCATCATTTTCACGTGACTCATTAAGAATAATCTCCCGAAGTCTAACCTTGATAGATTTTAAAAGGGTTTCAAACTCTTTAGTCACTTCACACTCCGCGGCGCGTTGCGAACTATTTAAAGGTCGTAAAATCCTTATTTGCGCTTCATGGAAATCCCTTTCAATATCCTTTAAATCATTTTCACTATAACCAATCAAATCAGAAGTATTTATACACTCTAATCGCATAAACGCGTAATCGCGCGCAACCCTGAATGCATCGCAAGTTGCTGGCTCCGTCTCCGAATTATTGGCATCTATTTGTTTACTCATTTTCGCTTGATGTGCTAAAAAACAATAAATAAACCATACATACGCCGCCAAGCACTACTAACCTCCAATTTACAATATTCAAATGTCAAAATAATATGACGTGACGTTTGGTTGGCGTTTACGGATACAGATACTACAAGTTTGAACTTTGACAAATAAGGATGCGTTCTCTAAATTGATATGCGAATGACGTTTGACGTTTCGGAACGAAAATGACCGACAATTTAATCTATGGTTTCCGAACGAATTTCAAGTACCAACTTACACGAGCAACGACACGACTAGGTATATGTATAAGTTGGTATGAAATTACGATGTACCCGAAACTTTTTACGAAACGAAAAATACTTAACCTATTAATTTTGGTGGACGAAAAATTCAACAAAATTACACCAAAATCTAAGGAAATGTATGCTAAACGATACGAAACAAATAAATATTCGATTAAACCACAGGAAACTTCCTCAATGATCCGGCTCGAAGGACCAAAATGTTAATGAAAGTGGACTGTATTTTTATTATTAATTTTTTGATAGGTCTGAAACTGAATTTAACGCGACAAACAAAATAAATAAGTACAGCCTTGATTAGCCGGAGAGAGAACACTCACCTGGTTGGACGCTGCAGGGTCGCTACAGCTTTCAGACACAGGTCCACGGGCGCACCTCGTGCTGGCCAGACTTACCTTGGCAGCCCAGGTTACCTGTTGTCTGATTGATGGTCACAACGCGGCGTAAGTGTCCTCCGAGGCTCCTCAAGGCACGACAGGGGTAATAATTTCACGAAAATAACGAGTTTTAAACTTTCTTATTAGAAACGATGCGACACCAACGAATCTCAGAATCAAACAGGCCGAAAATTACGTTTTGACAGTTCTAATTGACATTTCGATTTCGAGGTGTTGCTATAATAAAATTACAAATTCCACAGCGTGTTGAGTGAAGATCGAACATTAGGCTTGTGCCCAGCAGTGGGACGTAAATAGGCTGTAGTAGTAGTAGTAGAGATATTGTTGTCAAGCGTTAGAGTACATGTTCGTATCATATTTGTGATCGTTGTTTGCTCAGATATATGTGATGGCGCCTGTACATTTACTTACATCTATCAGGAAGTGGAATAGAGTTCATAAATTAGTACAGGTAGCAATAAATGTTTTCACAATCGAGATTTCGATAAGATAAACACGAGCTAAAAGCAAAAACAAATGGAGATTGCGGAAGATCAACAGCCATAATTGGTTGGCAAACGGATCTAGGGCTGTTCGGCGAAGCCTTCGTGCATGCATTCTTGCCCACGCGCATGCCATTACGTGCAAGGTGGTCGCGAGTAAAAAACACCCACTTCAATATAAATATAATAAATATAAATATCTTGGGACATTTCACACATATTGACCTAGCCCCAAACTAAGCAAAGCTTGTACTATGGGTGCTAGACAACGATATAAATACTTATATAGAGAAATACATACATATATAAATACTAAACATCCATGACTCGAGTACAAACATTCGTGTTCATCACACAAAGTTTGCCCCGAGCGGGACTCGAACCCGCGACCTTCGGAACAGAAGGCAGGGTCACTACCAACTGGACAAATCCGGCCGTCAAATAAAAAATATGTACTTTATGGATAAAATGCATAAAATTTCGATAGGCAACTTAAGGAGCTATTTAAGTGTCCTTATTTTATTTAAAAATTGCGATTTCACTGAAATAAGAAACATGACAGCTAATGGAAAACAACATATCTATAAATGCTACTTGAATATAGATAAAAGTACATTTTTATTACTTAAACTTATTTAAATTGCATCATAAGAGAAAAATCTATGTGTATAAGAGTTGTTCTATTTGTAAGTACCTAAAGATTGAAAGCAAGCAAGAAATTTCAAATGTAAACTATTCTGAATTGTCACATTACTTTCATTTAACACTACGTAAAGAATGAAACAACCATTTGTCATAAAAGGAAAAAAGTCCTTCATTTATATCTTACAAGTGTTCTCTCAGTTATGAAACTTTCTTAACATAGCTTAGAACCTCGAGGCTCTAAGAAAAGCGATTATCACTTAATTCAACTTGTTATAACGACTTCACACCGTGTCTTAGTAGAATGTGAAGCAGCAAAAATTGCAGGCGTAAGCTGAGGCCTCAAGACATTCGCTACGTCATCGAGCAGAAACTGCGCGGACAAGTAAAAAACAAAAAAGAGTACTGATTCGTTAACAAAAGACCCTCGACGTGCGCTAACCTAAATTGAACGTTGGCGCCCGAACAGGGGCCGGCTGGAGTGGGAGAAATGTGGTCGAGGGGATGTGAGATAGTAGGTAATTAGTTAGAGATGGGACTGTCTCACAATAGTAATTATGTCAGTTGTTGTAAGAAAAAGTATTGAATGTCCATGATCCAAAAGCATCGAAACATTACCACACTAGAGATACTACCGGAAAAAGAAACCCCAGCGTTGGATGGATACGTGATGATATCAAACGGGGACGATGCTGGCTGAGGAGTGGTAATGTCATATTGACAGTTTATAATTTTGTAATGACATTCTGAGCTACATATAATGAAAAAATAATTAGGATACAATAATATTGTTCGCGTAGAATTCAGTAAAGCTCCCTCGGGAACTATGCTTTTTTCAGGGATAAAAAATACGCAAAAGCATAACATACTTTGTCACTTTGGAATTTACATTTTTTATTAGTACTTATCTATGGATTTTTGTGCTCACTAAAATAAGAGTAGATTTTGTAATCTCCACGAACATGGACATCATTTTTCTCCAAATCATTGTTGGGCAAGCTGCTCTATCTAGACTGTACGAGTACCAGTGCAAGTTAAGAGGTCAAGAGTGGCTAGGAACCTGGACTCGAGCCTAATTGAAGAGGAGTGTTGCATGACAACAACACTTCATTAACTCTGTGATTACCTAAAAATACTTAATGATATTCTTAGTACGTATTCTAGATAAGATATAGTGTTCTTTATTTACATGACCTTTCCTATCCTGTTTGCAAAAAATTGGAATGAAAACAAAAATACAGAAAAAGTAGGGCACCTGTTACGACTGCAGGATAAGGTTACGCATTAACACAAATTCCATGAAAGGCGCAAATCGAATTAAAACGTTACAAATTGAAAGACACATCGATTAAACCCTTTCGGAAAGTAAAAGTGACCTTTTTCAATCAATTTAAACATTCAATTACACTTGACAAAGTGAGTGACATTACCAAAACAAACCTGCGCCTTATTTAGAGCTGGGGAAAGTTTCCCTTTAAGGCTTTATTTTCAGTTTGCCGTAGTTGGCAGTGTTATTAAAGAAGGTTGGCTTATGAAGACGGAAGTCTGGCTGTGAAACGGTTACATGACTGTTATAACATTTCATTGACGTTATTAGGGTTATAAGTAAACCAAGGATGGATTAATGTGTGGACTAATATAAGTTGTAGTAACTGATGCTTACGAAAATCAAAAAACAATATACAGAAACACGTCCAACACATTTAAGACTCCATGACTAGTTCGATCGAGGAATAACAATTAGCCAATATGATGGTCAGTCAGTAGATTTTGTGTGAGAGAGTAACTACAGACGCAATGCGACGTGAATCGTGATGCTACCCCACGTATTTCGATCCCGATCCCGTGAAACTATCGTAGCAATTAAGTATGCAGTAACTAGCTTTTCCCCGCAACTTCGTATGCGCAGAAATATTAAAATGTAAAATCCCGTTTTTTCCCCGTTCCCGTGAAAATTTCGCAAAATCCTCTCTTAGTGCTACGTTCCTTAAGGAACCTGCATGTCAAATTTGAGCTCTCTACGACCAGTAGTTTCGGCTCTTCGTTGATCGATCAGTCAGTCAGTCAGTCAGTTTCTTGTTTTATATATATAGAAGATAGATAGATGTAGCCTGTGTTAATTCAATGTACGGCCCATCTATCCATTTATCAAGTTAATAAAATTTCTTATCAACCCTTTTTTTGAAAAAAAACTAACACTCGATATCACTAACTAGGTACATCTTCCAATCCCGGGATCCCGGGATCCCGGGATCCCGGGATCCCGCCTATTTTTTACGGCTTTTTCAATCCCGGGATTTCTACCCGGGATTGAGTATCCTATCAAAATAATCGGTCTTCATCTATGATTTAAAGATAATTTACCGAGGTATTCATTCATTATATCAGCCGCAAGACCGATCTTGTGCCATAGAAATCCGCGGGACCCTTCACCTGGTCGTCACAACATCTTTTTGGAGGCTTTTGATATCTCTTCTCCTGGTTTGCGGTTGTCATTTGAGAACTTTCTCAAATATTAGAGTTACTACTGATGTTTCGCAATCCTTCCGATTCTTCAGACTATGTCGGTGATCCTAGTTCTATTGAGGATATCATCCACATATCATCATTTTTGATTGTATCAAATACAAATTAGCCCTCTACGTTGCCGTTTGAATGAACTTGAGCTTTTTTATGAGACACATCATTGGCGCCCACGTCTTATCCTTTAGTTAAATATCACTGCCGACACACAGTAGCCAAAGACTTGAGACTGTGAAAATGTGGACAAAAAACCACTGCAATGCTTCCCGAACTCCCGATCGATGCTCAGTATTGCTCAGCTGAGTCTAAAAAGCTTATGTTTCTCATTGAACTAACTAAACATACCTAATTGGACATTTTCTTCCTGGTTTACATAATCGTCCCCTTTCGAGCACAGAACCCGACTGTTACGGGAGTTGGTAGTTACCTACAACATGGACATTAGAGACAATTTTCGTCTTGTCCATGTTCATTTTCAAGTCGGTTGAAGACTCTTCTGAGATCAATAAATATAGCACTGAGATCTTCCAGGTTCCAGGGGTTCAGGATTTACTACCTATACTATCATCGGTAAGTCGAATATGAGTAGTAACTACCATCTACAAGATTATTGATGCCTCGTTTTCAGTTCAAAACCAATCATCCTTGACTGCAGCTGTAAACAGCTTTGTGTAATTCTCCGCATCAGAGGAATAGGATTTGTGCTGTCCTGTGTCGAACGGGCAGTGGCGTTGTCTTTCATACAGAAACTTCAACACTTCGAAATAGTGAGTGGTACAGTCAAAGAGCCAGAGGCTGGCGCGGGGAGATTGCAGTACAGCCCTTGGGCTGTTGTGGATTATGGTATCAATAAGAGTCAAATGATTTCTCGTTATAGGCGTAATCCACGAATGCCATACATGTGGGAGGTGTTATTTGCTTCGGTCTTCTGTATGACCATCCGGCCGGTAAGTTTAAGTACTGTAGCCCTTTCTGAAATCGACTTTTTGGTATTCAGGAAGTAGTCAAACCTGCGCGAAAGACGGTGGGTGATACGATAACTCTCAAAAACAGCTTGTAATCATGAGACAGCGGTAGGATGGATCTATAATCCTTTAGTAAGGTTAAGTTTTATGTAAGCCAACTTGTAAAACTTCAGCCTGAACTGTTTAAAACAATTTGCGATTTGATTTGCATTAAGATATTTTGTGTATGACTTAAATTTGGTATTTTTTTGCGTAATGAAACTACCATCACATACAAGCAGTACTCAATCCCGGGATCCCGGGATCCCGGGATTGACTGCTGCAATCCCGATATCAATCCCGGGATTACGATAGTCCCGGGATTTGGAAGCCCTAAGTACATAATTAGACAAATGTAAAAAAAACTTGTTATAAATCCTTATAGCAGAAAAAGAACATAAAATAACTAACTAAAGAATACGTCTGTTCTTTAGACAATATTGAAGTCCCCACTAAGTGGCGTCGTCAAGCCAAGTATGGATGGACACGCTCAATTTGCGATGCTAATAGACAAACATTCGTTTTAAAGCAAACATGGGCGTACGCTAAAAATTTATGTGTGTTTCCATTGGTGGACCCGATAAGTATCTCCCCATACAAACATTTTTCGCTCAGGATAGATAAAAACTTTAGAATTATTCATCTTAATAGGTGCCGGAAAGAAAGCTTTTTCTTTTGAAATTGCAACATTCAAATTCACGGGATCTTAGGACCAATACATAAATACACGATACGATGTCGCGTCGTGGGACGGTACAACGTCGCGCTACGATGCGACGTCGAGTCGTGGTAATCTACTATTTTAAATATACACGATTTTTACGTCGTAGATTTCTACAACACGGCAACGTCATATTCATGTCGTGTGTGTGTGTAAGGACCTTTAGGTCCTAGGTACCTAAGGGTCCTTACACATATTATTATCGACGTTAAAGCTGAAAACCAGACCCTGTACAACGGAGGCAATATATTTCTTTATTTGTTATTCTAATTCTCGTGTGACCGTGGACACAATGCTGCCATCTCGTTTCAGTACTTCCTCATTGTCGAGCGCGTCTCAGGATCATTAGCATTCCTTCTACTAATCGTTATTGCGGGAATATGCAACAGGAAATATTGCATCGTGAAAATATAATAGACGCCTATATTGAAAACATAATATGGAACGATCTTTTCTCAACTTTTGTGTGAATTGTGTGGTTTTTATTTATCGGTTTTTAACGGCAACGAATTGGAGTATTCTTAAAAGATGGCTTTGCTCAGCATATGTTATATCAGTCCTTAATATTTTTGTTAGAAAATTTGTTTAGCAACATGCATTTAATCTCTTCTTTTCTCATTTCATTCATATAGGTATATATATAAGGTTGAATTTTAAAAGGAAATATGTGGCCACTATCAAGGGTAGCTACACTACATACCTACAAAATAGATAAATATGACTCCTAAGCTTTAACTGCAAACCCTATTTCCTAAAAACACTTTCAATATCCAGAGGTTTCCGCATCATTGGCCAAAATGATGAATGATGATTGTATGAATGTCATTTATTTGGTTTTACAATGATTTTCTAGCTTTTCTAATAGCACATTTCTTTTCAGGTGACATCGAAGACTGCATAGTGACCCCAGCTTACCAAGGCCAATTCACGCCTCTTCCGGAGGCGCTATGCGATTGCATTATGGATCTTACGTCACAGGTAAATAGAACTTAATATTAAATCGATAATGTATCAAATATGTTTCCTTAATTGGGTTTTAACCTCAATCGTGGAAAAGTACTTAATGTCGGCTTCCAACTATCTAATAAGAATGCAATGCAAATGCAGTGAAATTCATGAGAAGACGATATCATTTTCAGGCCAAAATTTAGGATGACGATTGTTGGAAATTTAATGCAAATAAAATTGAGATTTAAAGTTCTCTACAGATAATAAGAACATAAAGAGAAACCTCATCGTAAACACAAGTTTTATTCAGCAACCTCTTTTCACTGTAGATCAGATATATCAATTTAAACTACGACAAAAGAAAATGACTTTGAAAAAAAATGCATTTCACCGAACCTTCGCTTACCGTGACCTCGAAAAGTCACAAACTTGTCAGTAATGTTTTGTATCGCAGTAATAAACATACCACAACAAATCACCAACATATTCAAGAAATAGAAAGCAAATCAGCAATGACTTGGCGTAATTATCCACTTTGATACAATTTTTATACATTTGCCCTCGATTGAAGACGTATTGTTCCGAATTGTTGATGAATTTGCTGAACAAAGAATGTGAATCAGGTCAGACTCAATTTATAGAATAGCTAATACATTAGTTTGTAAATTAGAACTTTCTCCAAATGAGAGGTGGTTTGAAAACAATAACCTTGTTATAAAGTGTATTAGGAACTGACGTTTCACAGAGTGCCGCTATCATATCATCCACAAACCAGAAAAAAACGTGACAATTCCATTTTTCATAAAACACGATTCACGGAAATTGTAATTTTCTTATGAAACTGGTTTTACGTCATTTCCTTTGGATAGTGTCGTGTCGTGTTGGATGCCTGTAAGAAGATATATTTTTTCCCTCAAGTGAAGGTATAAGTAATATAACCAATTACTTTTACCCAATAATACCCAAGCATTCGCAATTAAGCTTTCGAGGTTCATTCCAACTTACTGTCTTCCATTTCACCGACATTCTTGGACTTTCTTTATTTGAATTAATTTGTTAAATAACTTCCAAATATTTGAAAGTATGGGATAGTCGTGAAATTGTCTTGTCGTGCTCGCCCAGTTAGACGATATGGTTTTGGCAAATAACGGAGCGATTTGTCGGCACGACTGATCTGGTTTTCATCTTGGGTACCTATTTTTGGGAAATTATACGTCGACGACTGTCTACTGTAATAATATTGACCCTCAATATGTACGTTTTAAGCATTTATACTTATCATGAGTCACGTAGTTTTAGATAGCTCGAATTATGTTTCCTGGCAGTTGTTTTTTTTTTCAAGAAATCAAAACGAATTGCAAATTCAAATCTCTAAATGAAATCTATTTTTTAGCGAACTGTCCTCACGGATTCAGGTCAAAAAACCCACGCTCTATTTTTCTCTGTAATGTCGTATTACTATTCTTTCTCATTCGTCTAAACTATATGTCGCACCCAATTTGTTAAAATTAAAAGTGACAGATCTTTTACGTCCACCATAAACCTCATTATTCTCAGTAGATATTACAAAAAACGTTATTTCAACAGTCGAAAACTGTCATGCCCAATATTCTATCATCTTGTTAGACATGTTCTGCAGTATGTTTATTGTGTAATTATTGTTCTTCAATAATGAGTGTGTACTATATGTGTTGTAACTGTAGTTCTTGAGCTCTTCAGTACTCCTGTCTTATTATCTAGTCTATTAAAGGTCTATTTTAGTTTTTCCGAAACGAAAACCAATAAGGATCCAAACTGAAAAAATAATTGCCCTTATAACGAAAACGATCTCTGCAGTTGCCAATTAGACACACATGAACCTGCATTCTCCAACGTTGAGACATTCGGCGAAACTCATTAATAATGCCGCCTCGATCATTACGCAGACCGCTATCGCTGCTCTAAGCGGAGCTCTTGACCGTGAGCCGCGAACCTGTTCCGACATTTGTTGATAACGTTTGGAACAAGTCAGGGCAGGGGTCCAATTTTAAATGAAATATTTTTCTTTCATTTAAAATTGGACCCCTGCCCTTTTCCTACTTTCTCACTTGCTTGGCTTTGACTTCACCGGCAAGTATATTCTAATAACGACTCTTTTTAAAGCAGTTATCGTTATTGATAACCACTAGTAGCTGTAGCAATTTGTGTTGTGCATCGATTCTTTTGGGCCTATGTCGCGCAGTGGACGTCGTTCGGCTGACACGATGTCCATGATGATGATCGATTCTTTTTGCACCGACTGCGTAGTAGCCAACGATTTAGCAAATTGACTTTATCTTCCCAACATTACTGGTTCTGCGTCATGGGTAGAGTATTACTTATTTGGCTAGGAAGATGTAAATACTTCAAAAGGTCCCTTGTAACAAAGGTTGATTTCACTCGCTAAAATTCTCCCCTTGCACCACAACCTTTCGGCATCTCGCCATCTTTTTGCCGAAGCACGGGATAGCGATCCCATGAAGTCATCGTTCATCGCCATCATCCGCGTGCGAGTCACTATCATTTTTTAGCTCATTTAAGGCTGTTCGTTGGTCGTGATATCATTTCTAAAATAAAACACACAAGTCGCAAAAAAAACTGGTATTTTCTAGGTTTGAGGTGGTTTTGGAGGCCTTGAGTTACAAGTTACACATATTTTACCATCCAGAATTTATTTATCAAGGTTTGATATGACGTCACTTATTTAACATCACGTCACTTATTATACACTCAAGAGCAATGAATGCGGCTCACTTAGTATGGAAAATTCTATACAAACTGTTGAGTGTAGAATATAGATGTGATATCTTCCCGTGAGTCGTAATAGCCAACTCAAAAAATATTGTCTTCTTGTTCGAAGCATATCCCAAAATCTTACACCGGAGCAACTACGGCTTTTTAGGGTTCCGAAGTCCTCAAGGAACCCTTATAGTTTCGCCATGTCCGTCCGTCCGTCCGTCTGTCCGCACTATTGCTCGAAGATGCTTAGTTCTAGAAAGCTGTAATTTGGTATGAATATACATATTAGTTACGCTGACAAAGTGGTACAATAAAATTTTGAAATATATTTTTTTATAGGGTACCTCCCCTACTCGTAAAGTGGGGATGTTTTTTTTTTCTTGCGTACCCCATAGTGCGGCATATCGTCGAATAGGTCTTTAAAAAATATTATTTATTGGGTTTGTTAAAACCATTTTTTGATTAAGTGATGCGTTTGTGAAATATTAAGCTTTAAAGTGCTATTTTTTGTTTAGAGTCACGTGTCCCCCCCCCCTGCCAGCTAAACGGTGGTATTTGGATGGCTGAAAAAAATCACGGTTGTGGCATATATAACGTAGTTGAAAGGAAAACTATCACAGCTAAGTAGGCTGTACAAACTTACGAGTAATAGTCGACCAACTTATAAAAATATTAAAAAAACAATGATTTTCTCGAGCGGCAGGGGCGTCGGGCGGGCACGTCATACCACAGGCTAGCTAGATGCTAATAAGTGGGCATCCTCAATTTCGGAACCCTATACTTTGCGCGTGGCCCGACACGCACTTGGCCGGTTTTTAATATAGATTTTAATGCTTAATTTATATTAGTCGTAATTATCTACCTATAATTACACGTACTTACGTAACTTTCTATACTTTATTTAATTTGTGATGCGACATAATACTACTTGAATCTAGTTTGATATAGTTTTCATAATGCTATGTCAGCATATAGGTACGACGATCATTGTAGACTTTGACCAGTGATACATGTCTGTGACCAGGAAATCTAATAAAGAATTATCGAGTTTCAAGGTGGTGAAATGGGGCCTGATATAACTACTATCACACTAACTCTTCACGAATTGTAAGTATTGTAACACGTGCTTTATTGTTACAAACATGCCGGAACGCTCAAATCGTTTTACTGTACCACCTCGGGCTGTCTCGAGTCTCGACACATGTCGTTGCAAATCGACATTTAACATTTAACGCTGAAAGTTGCGATAGTCATGCATATTCAGCAGTTCAATCAACCGCCTAAGCTTGCAAGCTGGATAAATCAGGACTGGTTACTCCAGTTTAGAGCAGGTGTTTGACAAACGGATTGGTCAATTGCTTTGTAATGGCATTCCTTTGAGTGTGGTATGAAATCATTGACTTAATCAATCTTTGTTTTTTTTTTCTTTACCTTCAGTAACAATTTTACCTTTAACATTTGACCCCAACCCAATACTTCTGTCGTGAAATGGCGTCAGTTTTAAACAAAACAGTATTTTTCAATCTTTCAAAGTTTCTTGAAGTTTTCATTGTGGGAGGGCAAGCATTCAGTCGTCTACATTACATCGCTTTTTTATTTGTATTTTTTTGTAGCTTTTATGCCTACTACTGTGTTTTTGAAGAGATGGTAGCCAATGAGAGGCATTATACCTAGATAGACTGATCTAGCGCGACTCATGTGTCCAACGGGAGTTCAAATCACAGGTCGCAAATGGAATTATGCGCGAACTTTATTGCGAAATGTGTGAAATTGATTTCCTTTTACCACTGAGCTTTTCAGTCAAGGAAGTCATGAGTTATGTCAGAAATGTAATACCAGCATTGCCTTTGCGAAGTGATTACAGACGTCTGTGAAATTCTAAATCCACACTAAAATATTATGATATAACAAATATAAATTCCTAGGTATTGGGTAATTCAAAATAAGGAAACCAGCTGGTGCCTAACTGCCTATTCTTTAGATTAATGTGCAGGCTAAATCTTTATACCCTAACACTTATCAAAGGCGAGTGATAAATAGAAGCTGATACGTAATCTGAGCCGAAATGCCTGCACAATACGAAATACGCATAATTTTGCGCCTGCGCAACTCAATGTGGACCGGATTCCTGGTCCTGAAGGTCGGGAGTTGCTTAACGTTGGATTACATTAGGGCAGGGCTGACAGGTGACAGACGATCAATGACATGTCGTTGGCAAATCCTCATTGACAGATAAAAGACGCCTCGTAAAAGGATTATGAGACATTTTTAATGAATACGTATTGATAGGTGTTATTTCATTGCTGAGACGACTAATTTCTATAGCAAAAAGAGACGATGACAGGATTTGATTATAGAGTACCGAAATTTTGCAACACATCTTCTGTCCATCAACTTTGGCACCGTTAGAAAGACGCAGTACATCCCAAGTCCAATGGAATAAATCAATGGTTTTCTCTTCTCCTAGTCCACAAACGCAAGGCAAACGGGAAGGTTATACTATCCGTAATTTGTATACCTATCCTGTCAAAATGTAGGTGCAGCCATTTTGGAAACCCGTTATTTTATATAACCCTGGCCTGATGTTTGTTTTAACTCTTGTTTTCACTCTGAGGGATTCGTTAGAATAATAAGTGGGCAAGATATTGCAAACTCTTTCTGCAGTTAATAATGTTACACTGCAACTACATTAACTTTAGAACGAAATATATATAGTAAAGTATAATAGGTAACCAACTTTACCTACAGAATTCGCAAATTGGTATTGACTTGTTTAGCACTCGTGATCGTTTTTGGTCTAAAACTTCTCTTCGGCCGACGAGGAATGTTGTCTGACCAGGTTTTATTGTAGACTGCGGACTGCGAACCGGCGTCGCATCTGCATTTTAGATTTCCTACATTTTGAGACATCCTGTTAGATTCACACGAATTAATAAGATCGACTAACGGAACAACGCTCGTAGGTTTCATAATTTTAGCCATGTTCGGTGTACCCATAAATTGACGCTTTACAACAAAATTTGGAATACTTACTATAAATTACATAATCATCTTAACATATACCTATTATTAAACTAACTTCTGCTCGCGACTTCGTCCGCGTGGAATCCGGTAATAGCGTTCCCGCGGGAACTATGCGTTTATCCGGGATAAAATGAGCCTATGTTGACCAGTGTTATAAACTACTCCCATACCAAATTTTGTTGCAATCCGACCAGTACTTTTCGAGTTAAATCCGGACATACATAATCGTACAAACAGAATTTCTTTTTAAAAATCGTTTTTTTTTTTGTGTTCAGTATCGTTTATATATAGTCCCCTCGACTTGATACCTAGTTTCTTTTAATTTTTAGGTTACAGACGCGACTTCTTCTACAGACTTTATATTAGTATAGATACACTAGGATTTATCCTAAAAAAGTTGTCCAATTAAGACACTAGGCTAGACTAAGCACATAACAAACATGCCTTTCATACATTACATTACATAGCTAACGGTCTAAGGAACCAACCTGTATATCAGTATCGTATGAGGCAGCGTTATAGTTCCATTTTCGGCCATCAACCAAATAACATATGGCACGTTAGACCGTTTGACTGCGTAATTCAAGATTTTATCAAGGTATTCATATTTATTCATTGCCATTATGTCACTTGGTATCAATGGAAGGTCGTGTCAGTATAGCACATCCTGCTGGCAAGGATTGATTTATGATAATGATATTGATCGTTCATGTAATGTGGACTTGAAAAATGTTATCGTGAGAAAAAGCACTTGTGTGAGGGTCTTTTGGGTATCTAGACTATTTATAAATAGTAAACAGAGGTTAAGATTTCATCTCGGAATTGAGAATGTGGTTTTTCGGAGTGGATACTTAGTTGATAAAACAGACGACTTAAAAGGACAATGATCGAGACAAAAATGAAATTTCCCTAACAATTAAGTACCTACTTTTCTCAAACATGCAATGAAATATTTATATTATGTTCTCCTTATTAGCCTGGAAAGTGTCACGTTTCAGGCGCGGCTAGACAATTGGTCTATAATGAAATTTTATACTACTAGGCCTGCAACTCACTTTTTTTTAATTTCCATTTGATGCATTTGTGACACCGCATCTTGGCATTCCGCCATTTAAAAAAAGCTACAAGCAATATTTACTCTGTGGTTCGCTGTGACAGTCTGCCAATACAGCTATTAAAAAAACATGAACCATATTGGCTACATAGGTGTTGCAGTTTTATTTATGTAAAAAAGACAAAATATATTATATATAAAATATTATTTTATTTATTTATTTCTTTGCATGTTTGAGAAAAGCACTATACATACATCGGCGGGGAACGGAAGTTGTCGGCCTCGTAACTATACGGCCTGCAACATCCTCCTTCCCGGCCTCTGTAGTAATGTACTATATTATATTCTCTCTTTCGCAGTTAAAATGTAGTTACACATTGCGGTATGGATGGGTAGTAGTGATATATTGATGTCTGCAGAGTAGGCAGCACATTACATCCGTCTTCGGGTTCCAGCTGAAAATCAGCGCCAAGGCTCTGATCGGCATCGAGCTGAGCTAGAACATTTTCGGCTTAAACTTGTATTTTACTTATTGAGTACCTAATTTTAATGTATGCGTAATGTATATCATTCTATATTAGATTTGGTTGATTGTATTAACAGATAAATGATTTTTACTTTACGTCTTACATTCACGGACCTTCACTTCATCACGTAGTTTAAGTAAATCCTAATAATATAAGCTTGTAGAAAGTTCACAAGGATGGATTTGTATAATGGGTATACCTAATGTAGGTATTTATTGAGACTGCTTCGAGTATTATACATATGTATATAAGATCTCAAAATGATTCTGGACAGTAAGAGCTTGCGCATTTTTATTCAACTGATAGCTACTTCTGCTACTGAATGTACACTAAAGATTACGACTACAGTTCATGCATATTTTCTTCTTTTATATAAGATCCATGCTTTTGTGTATTTGCTCTTAAATATCATGTATTAATTTCTAAATCTGCTTATTTCTTCCGCAGGGTCAATCAGCGACATTAGAGAGCATACGCACCTCCCTCTCCTCCAAGTTTCCGGCGATGCAGACTCCCGCGCACGACGTGGTTTACGACACTCTCGCGCAGCTCATGCAGGACCGCAAGATCTACCAGACGTCGAGGGGATTCTTCATCGTCACCCCTGAGTAAGATGCCACGAGGGTCATGCCATGAGAACCGCTTGTGTGATGGTTTAGTGTTGACTTCATTTTTAAACTGTTTCAAACATGTCCTCAGTCAGTCTTGTTCTGTAGACTGACTTCCTACTTTTGCTGCGTATAATAACACCTTAAAATGGTGATTATATGCAGGGGATGTAAATGATTGGCATTACTGTATTTCAAAAAAGATTGAAGAGCTAATAGAATGTCATATTTATGCGTTAGCGAATTTACCATGACTAGGTAATGATAAATTATTTTGCACATTTATTATCAAAGAAGCGGTTGACTTTTGGCATGGCCCTCGTATTTAAACTGCATGTATACAGTACAGTGTCAATAAGTATGAGGGAGGCACATGATGATAAATGCTACGAAGAAGTAAGTTCTGGCTAGAAAACAATAACAATAACTAAGTTATGAGACAAAGACCAGAGAGAGTTTAAGAAAGTAATCAATTTTATAGTATCTGGTATTGTAACAAGTTTTATCATTCCTAATAATAATAATACACAAGTAGTATTTGTTACACAAATTGTTACAATACCAGTGAAATTAGATAAGACATTCTATTTTATTATTCGCTCCATTACGGAAGATTTTACGACAAACCATAAGTCGCCTAGACTTAAAATTTACACGAAGCAACCTGCACTATTAACGTAAACATTAAAAGCGCCGTTGTAAATAATAAAATATTCAGTTTAATTGTCTTGAAGCGTGCATTAAAATTTCATACCAATCAACACGTACGGGCCCTTAAATAACTCGAATGAATTCGTAAAATCTGTCCGCGTGAGTCACGCGCCATTTCTAGACGATGCCCGTTCGTTGCGCAAAGTGGAACGCACCCTGCGCGGATGAGTAAACGCACCAATTTTGGCGCCAAACTTGACATTGAATGCCATTTGTAAAATGGCGGCTTTACATAGTGTTGCCAGTGCTCAAAAGGGATGCATACAAATACATGACTAACGCTTGCTCCGTATTCGTCGCGAAGCTTAGGTTTATTTGCAAGCAAACAAAGTAAATATAAATAAGCGAGGCCACGTGCTGAAATAATTTAGCTTTCTCTAAACAATAACGTTCAAACACGTCCAATATTATTTAAACAAGGATCGAATTCAAATTGAACTGCTCAGACACACTATAAAATCTTTGCTAGAGAGTGAAACTTGGCAATGTTAAAACAAATATCTGTATTTCATGTTGGAATTCCGGCAAGCTCTTGTAATCGAATACGTACAATTAAGAGCTTGTAAAATATTTGATATCAACTACTAAATACGGGTTTTGCAAGCAGGCTATAGGTATTTGCGAGTATTAATGGTGCAGTAGGCGTCAAACTGCGTGTACGCAGGTCCGACATGATTTACCGTTGTCCTTCCAATATTTCGAGAAGTTATTTTTCTTCCATTCACTATAGTAATGTAGGAGTGAATAATTTTGTAATCTCCAAATGGATTAATAAGCGTTGGTATCTTTAATCTGAGGATTCATTTGTCATTCATTCGAGTTGGATTAACAGCCAAGGACGTAATTTGCAATATGGTTGTTGCAACTGTTGTAATTAATAGTTTTATTTAAGACCATGCAATATAGAATTGCTATAAGATGTATTCGATAAAAAGATATAATTACAATAGAATAGGTACATAAAAAAAGCCTAAAGAACAGAGCAAGCACACTGGAATGATTCCGTTTTCTGTTGCGCGGAGTCGCAGTTCTGATGTTTAACTGTTCTCTAAATTAAGTATGTTATTTTCCTATCTTACGCAATATAAAACCAATAGAGTTTTTTCAAACGGATTTTTAACTGCATTTTGTATGACTGGACTTTACATCAGTAAATAAAAATGGCTGATTGATGACGTCGATATCCGAAAAGATCAATACGTAAATTTATATGCCCAAACTGATAGGCATTGTAATTTCTTTAACTGACGAGTACCTTGCTTACTTAAAATAAATACTTATACACACCTACTTATCTATTGTTCTATTTTTAAATGAATTCAAAAAGATGAATCGAAAAGATTCATTTTTTTTTCAATACATTAAGTATGTTCGTAATTTTGTATTTATTCATTTCATTTTCAATTTTGATAACGCACCGATATAGGTTATAGGTTATAGGTTCGCGCGGGCCGGTTTTCCGCAACTCGACGTCATGATTGCGCCTATTTTGCGTGAAGTTTTTGGCTGGCGGGGCTACTCCTGCCAGCCCAGCTCCTGAAGGAAGCCTAGCAGACCCTTAATGTTGCCGACGATAACGCACCGATACAATCCACTCGTCACTTTTTTAGTTTATATCTTCACGCCATTACACCTCGCTAAACGACGTTGATTGGTTGACGTCTTGTTGACGTATAAAAATGAAAAAAAAAATCCCGGAACCAAGCCATGGCAAAAACTCATGGGTGGTATTAACGCTTGAAATGCGTTTATAATGATGTCAAAGACTGCTTCCTGGTTGTCAAACTGGCCATTAAAAGATGATGAGCATTTCATTTTCTAATCCATGTATTAGAATTTTCTGTTTATAAAGAAATAATAAAATAAAATGTTTAGATGTTTGTTTTTACAATGTATTGACGAGAAGTAAAAACAATATCGAATGTCAATTTTTAAATTAATATAAAAAGAAAAGTGTAATTTTGATTAGCATACCAAGCAGTATTTACAACACCATGGATATCTGAAAATGTGGGATTTTAGTGGTCGAATTAGCTCAATTTATTTTAGGACGGAGAAATATTTGTACTTACGTCGATGATATTCTGTGAAAATTGGATTGATGTAAAATTTTATTAACATAACAAGAAATAACACCGAAAGCTCCATTATCAATATAAATAAAACTCCTCCGTTAGGTACTGGCTACCTGATTCACTGACTGATGACAACGCTCAGCCAAAGCTACTGATGGTGGAAGCTGAAGTTTGGCATGTGGGTTCCTTGGAGATGTAGGAAAACATAAATTTGAATTATTTTTATAGCTAAATAGCTTAAGTTATCAAGGAAGGTAATACTAACATCATGCGTATAACATTAAAAACCTTACAGAGCCTTATCGACTATCGCTACGGACATTCTATAGACAGTTAGTTATAGTTAGATACCCATCTAACTGGAATGCATCAAGACAGGTGATTTATGGTGGTCGAATGAATAATCAAAAACCATCATTAAAATCCAGACCTTATTTTAATCGAAATAGGACTAAGTAATTTCTAGTCGACAACCTACGGTCAAGGCCAAGGCTTTACAGATTCTCGATCATAGAATAAAAATATCCCAAAGTATTATTTTGTGCCATTAGGTAAAGTTTAAACATTAATACGCACGTTGTAAAGTCTAATTTAAATTGCATAAAGTACTCAAATGCAACGTTTTAAGAATAAGAATATTTTTATTTACCAAAAAGTTTTACAAAAATACAATTAAGAATTGACATTAGAAACAAGTATGCATAATAAGGTGACAAGAATTGGCAGCAGTCTCCGCATTAGACTCGGGGCCTGTATCGCGGAACCCTTGTAGCTGTGTTTAAATGTATTATATTATTGAACTCTTTTAGCTGCGTTATGTTATGTTTTCGTTCTCATGCCACGTGAACTTGAATAAAGTTGTACGAAAGTAAATTATACGAGGACGCGACTACAGTGCGATTAAAAATACGAGTTTTTAATTACGGCCATAAACAACATATGTACCAAGCTATGTACAATGTTAATAAAAATGGCGAACCTCGAAGCGATTTATGAAATCTTCGGCGGTCTTTATATTATTACCAGCTTCTTTATTATTATGAGTTTTGTATTTTACAAGCCCTTTCGTAAGTAACATGATTGCATATAAACCATTTAACTGTGGTTTGAAAGCGCTATAAACAATTTTAAGGCTTTGAATTGCAATAGGCTCAAACAATCAATCAATTGGCTTTGCCTTTAAACTCTAGTCTGAGCTCTCCAGAGCCCTATAATCCAGGCTTTATAAAGTTCCTTTATCCTAGGTATGAATTTAGAAAAAACCATAGACGTAAATAATATAGACCCGGTCTAACGTACGTACACGTAATATGTCCCCACTTCCACGGTGTCCAATCTAAAGTTCTGTCACCGAGCGTGCGTGACAGTAAGCGTTTTTAAAAAACTTTTTTCGAAACTGTTTCTCAGTATCTAAAAACTCGTCTCGTTGTTGAAAAATGTGACCCAGCTTTAGTGTCACGATATAAGTTCAACTTTGGATTGGACACCAATGAAGTGGGGAAACATGACATGTATCTATCTACGTTAGGCCGGGTCCATACGAAGTATTATTTATGTCTATGGAAAAAACACAAAGCAAACATGATGAAAAACGCCTATAGATAGACATTGCAATAACAGGCCATGTCACTTTTCAAAAAAATATAACAATTGTTCAGACACCACAAGAGGATACTTAGCTTCACGACCGGTAGCGTATACCGTGAACAGGCCATAAATTTCGAAAAGATCAACGGTAACGGTACATCACATATTTTTAACCGACTTCAAAAAAGAAGGAGGATCTCAACTCGTCGGAATCTTTTATTTATTTATATGTTTACCGAAAATAAATAGTAAACGTGAACCGATTTAGATGATTCTTTTTTTATTCGAAAGGTGGTAGGTACTTCCAAGTTGGTTCAGTTCTGATGATGGCATCCATGAGAAAATGAGGGAACTCTTCTAAATTTGCTAGCACGTACATATTTCTTCTTCTTCGTGTGCCTCTCCGACTATTGAAGGATGGGGGTCAGCTCCGCATATCCGTACCTATCTATCCATAGCTGGGCTGCGCTCGCATTGCCCGTCCAATCCCGAAGGTGCTCAATCAAGACTTTATCCTGCGTCCGACGAATTTACATAAGTGTGACAATATTTCTCGTACTACATAAAAGACAAGACAGTGCCGAATCAGATGTGAAGTAATTCACTAAAGAGCAAAACAAAAGAAATATGTGAGCTTACATAGACGTTGCGAGAAATTTCATTTAATTTTGAGGTTATATTTTTACTTATACATATAAGGAAATACAGTATGTTAGGCTACTTATTACTTACTATACATCCCTTCAATGTAATTTTAGTACGTACCGATATGTATATTTTATACATGTAATGTAAATTTTGATAAAAGGCCTTCTGCTTGAGTTTGTTGCGGCGCTTCTTCTCAAGCAATGGGTCTAGGAAGCGCTGGTAAATTCTTTTTCTGACGTGTAAAAGTGCCCCTATGAGGCCAATTTGCTGAATAAATTATTGAATTTTGATTTTTTTTTAAACGGAAATAGTTACCATATTGGTTGCAAACTTGACAGATGAAAATTTTACATATAAAAGAAAAAAAAAAGAAAATATATAATACATACCAGTTACACAGATTAGTTTGCCTGGTTGTATAGGTGAGTATGGAGGTAGCGTAAATAACAGTAGGTGTATATATATATATATATATATTGATGATTTTGGTGTCAATTTAGGTAAATAAAATTCTCTCACGGTCCTCAGACGCCGACGCTCACGCTCACGGTCTTCCTCGCGGCACCACGACGACGACTCCCCCCGCACCCTCCTCATGTCGGACCAGGAGGCGCTGCACCAGCTCTACGGGGAGATCACCACGGTCCGAGACGGGGCCATCACGCACCAGTGCGTGCAGACCAACCTGGCGGACGTCATCTGCGGAGGTAAGTCTCCAATGAGTGTCACTGCTAGCACACCCACGATACGCCTATAGAACCGCCTAAGAATCTGCAAAGAAATATAAAATAATGTACAAATACGTGCGCGTGTAAACCTGTTAAGGGTTGGCGGACGGAATCAGCACGCGCGAGCTACCTATCGTATTGTAAAGTCACAGCATTTGTTACGCGCTGCGAGCGACGATCATGGCTGGATGCACGTTCCCGGCGCACGTTCGCCGCGGGCGGGGTGAAGTACCTGACCTTGGTGCGGGCGGGGGTACGTGTCGCTACTGGTACGTAGTACTTATTAGATATAGGTACTGGTCTGTGCTGCTAGTGATAAATCCGCTGGCGTGCTAGTGACGTTGGTTTCGACCTTGGCAGCCATTGGCTTGCAGCGCGGTTTGACATGACAGCTATGGCCCTTCAATCACCACCTCGAACACAGTGTGTGTCCAACGCTGGTGAGCGAAAATACGGTGGTCCTCGCCCCTCGCTCGAGTCTGCAACGCCAGATCTAGGATTTTATCGAAGTGGGGACACTTTTCCTCGTGTTTCCTCCATTTTTAAAATAAAAAATCGTTTTAGTTAAGGTTGGTTGTGATTTAACATATTTTGTGTACACCTAATAGTAAAATTACGATCGATGGCAGTGAAAACATTTTTTTTTATTATTTATGGAAACCGGGTGCATCAAATGCTTGCTTGCCAACATTCTTGACGTAGCTCCATGCCATGTCATTGAATGTCGTTTGTATAAGGTGCTTCGTTTGTCGAAAAACCCGTCTCTCCTCTCGATTTAGGCCCGGTTCCTATATCCACGAAACGCCTCGTTTTGCCTACGGACGGTTGATTTTTGACATTTGTTCCATAGAGAATCTGTCAAATTTTAACCGTCCGTAGGCAAAACGAGGCGTTACGTGGATATAGGAACCGGCCCTTAGAAGAGAAAAGCTTCAAACTCGCTTTTGGCACCAGCAAAGCGTGGCATGCAGATAATAGAATCCCCGTTCGCACGGAACAACAGAATGTAGGGCGCCTGCAGTGGCCTGATTGTCGGCCGGGCTTCAGCGGATCCCATGCAATTTGCGAGTTACGTAACTTCTTGGAAACAATTGGGTAAATGCTGCATTAAAATTGGATTTAGATTATAATAAAATCTAAGCCTATTTACATAAATTCTTCTAAGAACTGAAAATACTTTTTAGTGGCTTGCAATTCTGGAAACCGTGTGCAGTTTTAGCATACCCAGAAATATCTACTAAAAACATTTTATACTGGCAAGCTAGCTTTGACTTACTTTGAGTTTATGTAGATCATGTTCGAAGAATTTAAATATGAAGTCTTAAGTAAAATTTCGGTCAAACTCTAACTGTAACTACGGAAACTGTAACATGAAACAGTTCCAACTTCCTTCTTGGGACTTCTGACTTGTAAAAAAGTATGGCATCGGAGATAGCCAAAGTCAACGCCGGAAGGTTTAAAATATGTTAGAATCGGACCATAAAAAGTGACCGAGAAAAGGTCACGACGTCAAGGGACGTGACACCGGTAACGTCAAAGTTAGCGGTAAACGTGAAATATTATTCGGACAACGGTATCAACAGATGGAATTGCGTTCTGACCGATTACTCATGCAGTCGTTGAACGTGGGTAAACTTTAACTTGCTCTATTTAAATGGGCTAACGATCGGACGAAATTTAAAATGCTGCTAGATTCGCAGACAATACATACTTATTCTGCATGACCCTTGTAAATTTGTCTACTGCCTGTACTTAGTTTATATTATTTCATGTGCTTTAGACTCTAAGTTTAGCACGCGACGCTTTATTAAGAGCGTTTATAAAATACTTACCTACTTACAAAAAATGTTTTTGACCATCCTAAAGATTTGGAATAATACATTAAAATGTCCCCATTCTCCAATAAGTTCGCTGTCTAACCGCATTACTCTTATATCGAACGACGAGATCGGAAACCAATAAATACAATTCAAGACATTTCTGTCTCAAACACCACCCACGCAACATTGAACTCTATCATATTGTACCATACTCTATTTTATAGTAGAGAAATATCAGTGAAAACACAGGATGCGTCGTCGATCGATCTCGCATTGACGTGCTAAGTGCAGCGGAGTGCAGCAAAAAGTGCAATGGAGACTGCACTTGTCCAATAAGTCGAGGTTTATTTTCTTGTGCAAAAAGACTGTTTGAAACTTCATAGACTCCTCGGCGGCGCTTTTGAATTGGAAAATAGTGCAAGTGGGAATCGAAATACTTACTTCTTTTCAAGATCATATACAGGACTTGCTAAGGGAGAGGCTTATGTCCAGCAGTGGATTTATACGGGCTGATAATACCAGCGCTCGCTCTTATTTTTAACGGCTGTCTACATAACTCCGTCATTTCTCGATTGGTATTGATCAATAAAATATACATGGTGGGTCAGAAACTATGGCAAATAATTAACTCACAGTATCGGCTATCGATTCTAAGTATATTGTATAGGTTTTGTTTTTTTTTGAGTTGGTAAAAAAAAATAGTTTAGTTATGTAGGATTCAGGCGTCGCACACACAACCAATCCCATATACAACATTTTTTTACCAACTCAAAAAAAGTTAAAGACCTATATATACAATATGCTTAGAATCGATAGCCGATACTGTGGGTTAATTATTTGCCGTAGTTTCCGACCCACCGTGTATAAGTAAACATCTTTACATACAATGTGATTGCGATGTGATGATGATTTCTATGCATAATTGAAGATAATTGCTAAATAAACATATATTGTACTGTTTTTGTTATTTTAATATCCATCGCATTGCGTAGATATTTATGTTTAACTACCTATGAAGAGGCCAGCAAAACTTTCAGACACCCTAGCTTTCAAGCTTTTATAGTTTAACTTAAAAAGCCTGTGTCTGACTGACCTAAATAAATAAACAAACATAAACCTATAGGTACTCCATCGATTACCATCACTATTATTAAGAAAATCAAACGGTCTCATAATCATAACGTCAACGCACCGTCAACGTGAGAAAACTGACCGCACAAATGCTAATGACAGGTCATTTCTGTCAAATTAAAAGTGACAGCGGGAAAGTGTCATCCGCTTCTGCGATACTTTCCAGTATTGGCGGTAGCAAGGAAATAATGCAGCTGTGCGCTTTGCCATTACTTTTTGCTCGTACTCTATCTGATGATCTACAGTTCTGTGGATCGTTATTAGTCATATTACCTCTATTATCAATTCAAGTTCCACCTCTAATGTTCGATATTGTTTTGGATTTTCAAAGTGATATAAAATTTGCCGTTAATCAGAATTAAGTATTCTTTTATATTTTATTATTTTAGGCTACAGCTGAAAATCAGCGTTGTGGCTTAGAGCCACAGCATCATGCATGCTGAGCTGTCCAGCCCTTTCGGCTGATCGTAATTTTTTGTTGTTTTTATAAAACGTATTTCTTTTATTTTTACGCCGAATAAACCATTCTTATATGATTCTTATTCTAATGCAGAGAGTCGCAGGTTCAAATCTGATTAGCTATACTCATCTATTGCGAAATTCAGTTCAAATCTACCTTTTTCCTTAACACAAAACATCAATAAGGAAACCCGTGTCCCGCTTGGGGACTACGTAACCAGCTAGTGTACCTTTCCAGCATTTACTCAAACCTCTTTACAACCGACGAACATCGTGGCTGCGGTTTTTCTAAGACTTTATTGCACTTTTATAGTGCACGAAACGTCTCTATTGAATGTGGCCAACCACATTCTTCCTAGTTTGTAAGCTGTGCCGTGGTTTGTATGACAAAGATATAAAGTAACGTTGTTTTCAAAAGAACATAACGTGTTTTAAAATGTTACTACTTAGTTACCTACTTAGATTCGGTATTTACGAATGTTTTGTTCACCATCTTACCTGAAAGACCTGCTGGAAATATTCTCCCTCAAAAGCCTCATAGACCGGTATCACACCATCTGCACTTAATCGCTCCATGAAGTCGGAATTTTGAATCTTTGCATTTCGTGGAATGTGCAGTTATGATCAAAATATAATGGAATTTATTAGTCACGCCGTGGTGGTTCGACCTACCGCCTCTCATGCAGAGGGTCGGGGATTCGATTCCGGCTCGCAGCTCCAAGTTTATTTATATGCGAAATTCAATTTGAATGAACCACTGTGCTTTTCGGTGAAGGAAAACATCGCGAGGAAACCTGCACGCATCTGCGAAGTAATTCAAAGATGTGTGTGAAGTCCCCAATCCGCACTGGGCCCGCGTGAGGCTATAGCCCAAACCCTCTCGTGATGAGAAGAGGCCTGTGCCCAGCAGTGGGACGCAAATAGGCCGTACTACGTATTACGTATTAGTCAACTAAATAGTACCGTATACACCAAACCGACAGATGGTAGACCTAGTGTTTGCCTGGATGCTTAATTTTATTGCTTGCTGCAGTATTAGAAAATAAAAGAAAGAAAAGAAACATTTATTCGGCTAAAAAACAAAAGCACAGCTAGGTACAAAACAAACAAAACACAATATACACATTCGCAAAGCATTTCCAACATTCAAGACCTAATTCAAGTATCAATCAGTTAAGTAAAGTTAATTTACAAGAAGTCCAACTTTGTACCTACGCGTGCGCGTGTATTACTCAGAAAAATCATAAAACTACATAACGACTACAGCAAAAAGCATAACAGCTGATATTAAGTACGGTATGTAAATTTTTGTTCGTGCTAGGTTGAAACTAGGTCTATGGGAAACGTTACATCACCCGTGACGCCACGCCAAAACCTGAATACGGTTGGCACAGTTCTGGAAAATCGATTTTAGCATTCAACTTTTGCTGGAAGAAAATGGAAAGGGTAGACTTTTAACTAGATATTTAACTTAAAACTCAAGCAGGTAGTAACATGCGACGAACTCGTCCGTGAAATTTAGGATAGCCACGAGTTTTTTCATCCGAATCGGGTGAGAATATAAAGGTTTTAAAAAGAAAGCCTTGCTAGCCCAGTGATTCAAATTCGGCTCACATATCTCAATATACATATCCCAACCCCTTCGTGGTGAGACTAGTCTTGTGCTCAGTGGACTTAAATAGCCTGTTGCGATGGTGGATAGGCTTATTTTCATATTTTTCTCATATTCTCTTTGAAAACTTTGTCACTCTTTAGCGCTAAATTAGCCAATTAGTTGCTTCACAGTGATTCCTCAGTCTTAGAGGTTCATTGCCAAATTCGCAGGTACTTAACGATATGACACAATTGACAATTGTCAAGGTTGGACGCAAAACAATCATGCCGTAAGTGTAATTTCACAGTTGGACGCGCGCCTAACGCGGTGACAATTGTCAGCCACCTATCTAAGATTTGTAAAACAAAAATGTCCCATCTACCTCTCCTTTGTCACCGGAGTTTTAACCTCTGCCTTCAAGTTTTAGTTTGAATTTCAATAGCACGAAAAGTTAGTTAAAGCCTTTTAATTCTCGGTCCGCATAATGGTTCTCTTCTTTTGAAACTATTCGAGCCACTTCAACAAAGTTAGTGTTCATTCAATAAGTTGATATTTGTTGAGGCTTTTGTATGATTACCAGCGGTTTGGGATTTGCGACGTGTCTTTTTTTGCTAACGATTTCTTATGTTTCATACATGGATAAATCAGTTTATTTAGATTGTAGATAATACTGACTCTATATTATTTCAATCGACAGCAGACTGCCTACTGCTACTTACTAACTTACACTTTGTTTTTTGAAAGTTTGAGGTCTGAGTTATTAAGTAGGTAAGTAAATAAATCTTCTTGAAAACATTATCTATCAAAGTTTCAAATATCCTTTATGATGAAGAATTTAAATCTTTCGTTACCGCTTGAGCATTTCAAAATGAGCGAGGAAATATCATATCCGTAACCACGGGTGTTCTAGCGATTAGTGACTAATATAAATGCTATTTTGTAGTTTATTTTTAATTTTTTAACTTAATCTTTTCTGAATAAACTTTTAGTACTAATTTAAAGCATAGTATAGCGACTATGCTAGTACGAGTAGCTATGAAAGTAGTGTCTGTACCCCGCCTAATTAGGGTGATTGACACAAAATCAACAATGGAAACAGATTCGAAGCGCTTTTTTTACAAATCATTCGACTCGCCTCTTTTTGTTTGTTTGTCTTGAGAAACTTCAGATTCATTCATGAGCATTACGAACAATCTTAACGCGTCATTACTCTACTCTATTAGTGTATTTTACAAGCAAAATAATGTGGCTTCAGTCGTATTAATAACTAATAGTGAATTCCCTTTCATTTCTCTCCCTTGTGCTCTATTTAGTTGACTTAAAGAACTTCTCAAACCTCGAATTTCTTCTTTATTTCAATAAAGATAAGACCCAAACGTTATAATAGCTGACCTGACCGAATCGTACTCGTACAATCATCAAGTCATCGTTGTAAATTGTAAAATTGTTGTTGTTAGCTTTCCAACCATCTCTACTTTCCTATTTTAGAGTACAGGTAAGTATAATGTCTAATCAACGTTCTGTGTTTTTACTTCTCTTATCTACACTCAACAGCAATGAAAACGGGTCGCTTTGTATAGGATTCTCCATACAAAGTGACCCTTTTTCATTTCTGTTCAGTGTAGTTATTGAACTATCTCATGTTTGGTAATCTTAGATTGATTTTTGAGAATGAACTATGAAGTCGTCTACGTATCATTTGTTAGTTTTTATAGATATGAAGACCTGGGCGACCGAGCATTGCTCGGGTGAAAATGGCTAAAACCGAGTTTTCTCAGATATGAGACCTAGTTAGATCGATTTATCGCCCCCGTAAACCCCTACACTCCAAATTTTGTCCAAATTGTTAGAGCCGTTTCTGAGATCGCTTAGATGAATAAATAAACAGAGAATACAAGATTAGCGCGTTTAAAGTGTAATTAATGTACTTATAAGATAGTTCACTCACACCAAAGAAGCTGTTGAAAATTTATGCAATATCCCTATTAATGTAATCTTGTCTTCGTCGCATATTTCTGCTGAATGGTCCATATTTGGATAAAAACCGATTTCAAATCTGAATCGTTTTAGAAAAGTAGGTCCTAATTTTAATTTCCAAAAAGCGACTAATCGCAATTATCGAGGCGTTAAAAACTTGCCAAGTCAAAAAAGAGTGTAACAAATTGTGGCCAAAACTTGTCCCAGTTTCAGAAGATGCTCTGTACCTGGTATTATATGGCCTATATTTTTGGACAGCATAGGTCTTATTTTATTTACATACCTAAGTGTTTTGGTAGGCTAAGTACAAGCATTTCCGAGCTAATAATTATAATCAAATCATCAAACATTCACTGATGGATTCGTGTGTGCAGTCGGCATCAGAAATATCTAAATAAACAAGGGTTATTAGAAATATCTGAACATGCATTCTAACGTCTTGACAATAAGATCGTGTTTAGATATTTGTAATCACCTTGTTTGTTCACATATATCTGATGGTGAATTGGTGACTGTACCTATCTTCACATTGCTATTTTTTTCAATGGGGACTATCGTTTCTTTGCTCACCAGTAGGCGCCACTGTAGGCTAAGGTCCAGAGGTATAGCTGTCAAAGGCGGCTTTATAAGAAAGTTTTGAAACAAAGTTTTAAATCTTGAATCTCATTAAGTTTATTCATTATAAATAACTGTCATCATATCGAGTAGCTATACCGCAATGTTGTGCAGTTCCGTTTTGTTTGGATTTTTTATTCAATGTGTTACATTATTAGCCAAATAATCCATATTTGCGATAATTTCACGAAGGAGATCACTTTTCAACAGGTAAATTAAAGAAATTATGATTTATATCACGAAGCCCGCCAAAACCAGTGAAAAGTGAATGTTATTGGACCTCACGCGACACTAGCGCCTCTAGTGGCAAATTCACACGCGATAGCCCCCATTGACAAGTGCGACTTGTTTGGTAATTAGGCAGTATGGCCTTGGGCTATAGCCTGTCCTGATGGACGAATTAGGAAAAAAAAGTGTGGTAATTTTACACGTGTCATTGCAATGTTATTCCTTCACCCCAAATATGACGATGGCTGCATGGCTAAGGCCTTTGCCTTTCCCATCTGGGATAAATGAAAAAAAAAAGTTATTAATTCACAATAATGCGCGTAATTCGTAACGTAACGTGCATCTTCTGCGCGGTCTTTACTCGGTCGTGTCAAATTCCGCAACTTACCTTTTATCTTCATTGATGGCTCTAGTGACTAGTCATTGCTAACTTTAACTTGTAGTTTTATGAATGTATTTTGTAACACATGGTACTTAACCCAGGCTGTATAATGCAACACATTCGATCACTGTTTGAATACAAACAACCAGTAAAATTACAAATAATATTTATGGGTTTTACGCGGTGTGTGGTTAACAGTAGAATGTGGCAGATGTTTGAGCAATTTTAACAACTGTTCGTGGATGTGGGATACTTGCCCGAGTTTTACGTAAGTAGGTACTCTATTGTTAATTTTACTAAAAACATTGTTACGGCAAATCTGCAACACCTAAATCCCCTATTTATAAGATACTAGCTTTTGCTCGCGATTAGCCCGCGTGGAATTCGGTTATCGCGTTCCCTCGGCAACTGTATGCGTTTTTCCGAGATAAAAAGGAGCCTTATGTCCTTTTCCAGGACTTCCAACTACCTCCATACTAAATTTTATCCGAAGCGGTCCAGTTGAAGCGTGAAGGTAATAGACAGAGTTACTATCGCATTTATAATATTAGTATGAGTAGGTACGTTGCTATTACGTCCTACGTACACGTGCAACTGAAACCTCTAACTAAACTATTGTCATTTCAGGGGACAGGCAATCCATAAAGAATAGGTACGTTTTTCCATCAATGTTATGACATAAGGCATAATATTCCAGAATCTTTTCTTTCATATCTGTCATATCCCATATCCCTGATTTCAAACTCGCGAATGATAAGCCAGCATGTGAGTGAAGTGATCGGGGGTCCCAAAGTGGAACAGGGGATGATGAGATTATGTCTATGTGATGCTCGGAACAGCATCCTCGACCTTCAAACCGGTCAAACACTCCATAATGACAAACATTGTTTTAACCGCTAATGACTTCATTATCATTACACGTTCCGCTGTTTAGACGTGATGATATTTTTTCCGCGACCGCAGCTCTATTTAGGAAGTTACGAGGGTCGACCAGCTAAAAACTTGGAGATAAATTGACGAATCATGATGATTATTTACAAGGCTCGGTGTATCCGGAAACTTTAACCTTGGTTAAAAAAGTAGGTATACTATGTCCCTTCAGATTGAAACTGCTTATAATTAATCTATGGGACATAGGATGCCTAGATACTCTATTACACTACACTACTTTATGTATTGTAACTCTTAATGATTTACAAAATCTTTAACACATATCGGGGGTACACGGAAAAAAAAGATTTCGCTATGGTTGATAAACTCGTTTCGCTGATATTTTCTTTGCTGCTGCATGTAATATCTTAGCAATTGCAGCAAAGCATTGCTTATGATAACTAAATCCGCTTTGCTCCTACTGATAACAAGATTTTGCTAAAAGAAATCAAGACCATTTGTTACCATTACTCATTCTTTATCAATATTTGCTAACTTTTTTACTTGCATCAACAAAAAATATATTTAAGAATGCTTTAGCTGTGGCTGACTTTATAGTTGTAACAGATAAATACTTCGTTACTACTGCTAATTATTGGTGTACGTTGCTACTAAACAAATACTTTATTTGGTAGGATAAAACACTTCGCAATCACCAATAACTATTTTGCAATTAATGCTAATTTACTGGTACTTGCTCATATTATGTTTGGTAATTAACTTAACTTCTGCTGGTTAAAAGTATGTCGTCAGTAGTAACAAATCACAGTTAGTAGGTATAGCAAAAATATTTTGTATTATTGAATACTAATAAAAATATTGGCCATATCACCGAATTTTCTTTGCGATATGTGATAACAACTATCAATAGTATCAAATTACAGTTAGGGAATTTGGTAAAACTATTTTAACACTTATTTCGGCCGTACCTATACGCTGATTTCTATAAGTTTTGTCACTCTATGTTTACCTTGCTTTTTCTCTGCTTACACTTATATAGGGCCATACTAGTTTCAATGTCTGAAACAGCTAGCTTATAACTTATAAGCACGCGATGAAAATGGGTATAATATTCTGCACACTGTCTTTAAATTTATTTTAAACCAATTTCGGAAGTAATTCATAAACTTTGTGAAACATACACAGCTCCAAACGGATGAAACAAACTATACCATCAACCAGAACACGTCAAGTCTATTAAAGTCAATATATCTCTATTTAACAGAATTGTCAAAGGAAATCTCCCTTGACTAATCCCACAATTAATCTATTAACCGTAGTCTATGGCCCGGTTACGAGATCCTAGATCAAAGAACCGGAAAACACCAATCCCAATTTCCTTCCATAATACTTACTTACACGAAATTGTACCATTCTCAAATTATCTCATATGGAATTCAACCTTGTCTCAAAACAGTTGGATGCATTTTACTAAGACATTACAGTGCAACGTCTAATTTTACAACTATTTATCATCTTTATTTTAGTTTGAATTTATGAATGGACAGACTGTCAAATTAGTAGGAATAATTTAGTTTAGGCAGGTCAACGTTAATACTTACTTAAATATTGGATTAATTAAAAATCCAATCGAGAAAATAAATACTAAAAAAAGAATTGATTTCATGCTGGGCGAAAATAACGTTAATATCCTGTGACTCATGCCAAGTTGAAACTTAATTTTATCCCATATTCTTACAGCTGTAAGATCGATAATTAAGTGCTCCGATATTCCCAATAAAACTCACTTTTTTTTAATCCCTCCGACACACGCAGTTCTGATTCCAACAGCCAGTTCGAATATTTATTTTTATTTTCAGCCGCTAAATCTTGGGGCGTTGAACCTTGAAAATTCTTTCGCATGATGCATTTGCTTGCAGACATTTTTTTACCGTTATGTCTACCAAAGACTTATAAAATTGTTAGAGATATAAGTAGTTTTTACTAACTTGTGATAATAATAATTTTGTAAAAAAAAAACTACTTTTAAAGAGTAGGTACCAAAGTAATCTATATCTATGCAATTTATAAAATACGGTCATGTGCGCTCCACGCAAATTGTAATCATTTTTTTTTAATTTAGGTAATTAAAGTAAACTAAAAGGAACCCATAAAAACAACCTTTCTTCGACTTCACCTTTTATATAGCTTTTAAAAAGCATTAAGCCCACAGATAAAAGCGTAGCTACATAATTTCATACTCTTTCCGTAGTTTCCGTATAAGAGCAAGATGCAGTACCTACCTACTTGACCGATTTAATTAAATCTTAATGAGCGCTATAAGGGGAAACTGCAGTCTAAATGTGGGTCGGAACTGCAGTCTTAACGATATACGAAGTCTTAAATAGGGATCTCGCTGTTCCCTATAGGATCGCTCACGCGCAGCTAGGCTTAAAGTTCAACAGCGAGATCCTGGATGTTAGTTTAAATCTAAATTTGCTTTATTTGAAGGAAAACAAGCAACAACACTTGGGTGCAAACATATTTTAGGTAGGTACGCTAAAAATTACACATAGCTTTAGTAAAAAATGCAAATAGCCTCGCTCGCTGATCGCTGAACTGTAAACGGAATAAAAAGCTCCGTTATCATAAAGTTAACATTATTAAACGTTGCACTTCGCTCGAAGATCATAACAGAACAGAACTAAAGTGCCGCCGTATCATTCCGTTGCTATCGGACTAATCTAGAAAGAGCAAAAATATACATTCAAAATTGCACCAAAACACTATGCATTAAGCACAGAATCTCTTTGACAACCGCTAAATCTGTTAAATGCAATCCAAATTGCACCATAACACTATCGCATTAAGCGGATAAATCGATTGACATCTGCGACATCGGTTAAGCAAAGGCTCCAAGCATCAGTACACTTGCCGGCATGCAAATGTGACGGCATTCCGCGGCTTAAGCTTTTAAGAACATTAAATAAAACACGCTTAATATTGAGTGAATACATTACTTACAGAGACAAATTAAAATCGCATGTGTATTAAAAAAAAGGTCTTTTCGGATTAGTGTGAAATTATTATTCCCATTTCCTGCTTGATTTTCAAAAATGAAATCTTCTTACACTCGTGCGTGACAATGTGGTCGTGGTTGCGTAGTATAGCACGACACAACTTAGAAGGCGCGTGAAGAAACACTTAAGCCTTTGAATTAGAGTCTATTATTGCTTAAGCCACGCGCCTTCTAAGTTGTGTAAACCTGTACGTGATAGAAGACTCTCGTACGGGTCTAGTCCGTGGTAGATTTTCCAGCTTGAACTGCCCTCCTGGCAATAATTCTCCACCTTTGACGGCTCGCTGCGCTGCGGTAGCATTTGACAACGCTGCTTTGGGTGACAGCTGTCAAATATTTCGCTGTTTTGATTAATTTCTGAACATTAGTGAATGAAAACATGAATTGAATAAAACATTAAGTATGAATTGCTACCATGATCATAGCACATGAATTTATTTGTATTATGGAAGTAATATCTTTTGAAAACTTTCCATCACATTTTCCATGCATTTTAATTAATCTTCTCATTTGAATGCCTAACCAACAAATATAAAACGAGACGCGTCATTCAAACAGCGAAACATTTGACAGCTATATGCGACGTTGCCAAGTTTCGGGATAAACCCTCTTGAGTCCGTCCATCGATCGGGTAGGTGAATCTTTTGCCTTCAATCTGACCATGTACCACAAGTCTTTCCTCATTACAAGAGGAGTCGGCCAGTTATCACACGGTTCTTATTTCCTTCACCGAAAAGCTCATGTTCATGTCATACCTACTTACGTAAGTACCTAGTTAAGTAAGTATACTCAGAGGAGAAAAATGGATTTCAACCACAGACTTTCTTGAGGTTCTTGAGCGTCGGTAGGAGTTTGAATCACTTTTTCGACACAGCCCTATTGTTGTACCGTGCGTGAGATACCTAGAAGTACTATTTTAATGACCGTGAGTGTATATCGTGACTGGCTATCTTTGCCAGGCGTGTATTAACCGCTGATCGCGATAGCACGAGGACGAAGGCAAGAACTAGAAATATGCCTCGGGATCACTTAGAGTTGACGCTCCCGAACGTTCCTGGGCAATCAGATCAGCCCACACTGCGCGTGCGTCGAATTGAACATATATTCAATAAATATAAAGGGCCATCAATATTTTTTTTTCTTGTCATGGAGTGAGAAATAAAAATTAATAGACTAATATGCTTTGCAGTTTCTATAGCTTCTAATTTATTTTATTTTTTTTGGGTTTTCTGTCGGAAGTGTCTGAATCACATTTTTCCAGTGCACAAGATAATATTTTCTCCTTCATTCGAGCCATCGGAAATTAAATTCTAAGAGAATCACTACATAGTATAAAACAAAGTCGCTTTCTCTGTCCCTATATCCCTATGAATGCTTAAATCTTTAAAACTACGCAATGGATTTTGATGCGTTTTTTTTTAATAGATAGAGTGTTTCAAGAGGAAGGTTTTCGTATATAATTTGCTATAGTTTAACGCTCAATTCCCGCGGGAACGCTATAACTGAATTCCACGCGGACGAAGTCGCGGGCAGAAGCTAGTTAGATTATATACACTATGCTTATACACTCAGCAACAATGAATTCGGGTCACTTTTTATGGAAAATCCTATACAAAGTGACCCGATTTAATCGCTGTTGAGTGTAGTATCGGTATGCATTAGGGGCATTTTTGACGTGATAACGTCTTATAAATAGGGATGACGACAACTTTTTTTTCCTTAGTCTATCAGGAAGATTATTGAAAAGTATTGGACACGTATTTTTTCTTTTCACGTAATACAAACTTATACGGAGATAGGTATATTGAGTTGAAATGTCGCGTGACGTCACGGTTAGGTACGATTTATACCTAACGGTGACGTAGTTAGCCCCCACTCTCCACTTTAATGCGTTTTAACTTAGTCATTCTTTGTTAATTTGATAAAACAAAAAATACGTGTCTAATATTTTTTTATTACCTGACTGACGGACTAATTAGAATTTCGATTTCTTCACCCTGTCGTCATCCCTATTGATGAACGCCGGCTGCGCCCACGAAAAAACATGACGCAATGTATGTCCATGAATGTCCTCATGGCGATATATGTCCCGTTTTAATTAATGTTTTCTTATGACGTTATCACGTAAAATTATCGTCCATAAACCGACTTTTTTTAACAGATTTGTACACATATACAGGGTAGCCTCAACAATCTACTAATCCTACTTTTTTTACACTGGCAACATCGATCTCCTTTTTAGAACGAATCGTCGATTCGAATAGTCGTTATTCCATACTGAGGTGTCTAACTGGGTACACAAGGGTACACGTACTCGTATCATGCCCATTTTCTCTAACTTTTTATTTGATATATGGTGCAAAATTCCAATCAACAAGATTATAATTTATTCTGTTTTCATACTATGGAGAACGGCGTGAGGGAAAAAGTTGCCCAGTCTTTTTTAATAAAATCTGCGTTAAGATGGAATGGTAGATTTATGACTTGGTTTTTATACGATACACATTGAAAGTGGTCAGCGAAAATAAAAGCTGAACCGAGTGTATACTTATCTCTTATCAAATTTGTGACTTGTGCATAGAGGATCTTGTGCATAGTGTAGTGTATTCAGTAATTTTGTTTTTTTTTTGGCACCGCCCCTAACCATTTTCTGCTTTGCCTAAAGGTTGACTGGTAGAGAATGCCTCAAGGCATTAAGTCCGCCCTTTATACACTAAGTTTTCTTTATGTGCAATAAAGTTTAAATAAATAAATAAGACAGAAAATAAACCCATACCTACACCATGGTCCACCACTCGATGTCCAACTACTGTAAATTTTACTATCTACATAATGCCACTTTATTACTTACCTATTAAAAAGTGTCGGCATATCCAATTTCAAAATATTAAGTAGGTATTACTGACAAAATTTATTCAATATTTTACGACACGATTACAATAATTTAGGCACAATAATAAATGCACCAAGCTTCAAATGCAATTTAAATTCTAAGTTTATTGCAGTTCTGATTTGGATTAGGTACCTGCCTATGTCTACAATCACGAGGTTTTATCATTAACAGGACCTGGGTACCGTGCTTTGCTTTGATCGGGTGAAAATAGCTAAAACCGATGTTTTTTAAGATATGAGACCTAGCTAGATCGTTTAGTTGCCCTTGTAAACCCCTACATTCCAAATTTCGTCCAAATCGTTAGAGCCGTTTGTGTTGTGAGATCGCCTAGCTACTTCTGCACCTTATTTATCACAAATTCCTGCCAAGCATTGGCACCCAAACCAAGATCATCAATTACAAACTTTAGCCGGTGGAGAAATTAAAAACTGACAACGAAAGCATAGCATTTATGGAGGAAGGAACTACGCAGTCATAACTAGGTCAAAATGAGGATGATTTCCTTTTCAGGTGCGTTTTTTTTTCGGGAAGGCGCAGATCTCGGTCCCATTCTGCCAACGGTAACGATGTAACATTCCTGGTTATTTCTAAACTGGAGTAGGTACAGTGCGCATCTGTGACATTTAGCGTTATAAATCTTCAGAGAAAAAATGTGCACAGTTTGCACGGTTTTTTTAGAAATTATAGGTTATGTAGGTAAATAGCTTTTCTGTCCGCGACTTCGCTCGCGTAGAATTTGGTTATCGCTAAAAAGTAGGTAGCCCTTGTTGCTTCCTGGTACTCCTACTACTATACCAAATTTTATCTAAGTAAATCGGTCCAGCGGTGCGATGAAGTAGACCAAACGGTTATCCAGAGAATTTAGGAGTTGCATCTACAACAACCACAAGTACCTACTTAATTTAAACGTACAACTGAGTTTTTGGTCAAGGAAAACATCTCGCGAAAATAGGTAGATACGTAATTTAAAGGTTTGTGATGTCGCCAATCCTCTCAGTGAATGGGGACTAATAGGTACATATCTCCCAAATTCCCTATGCGCAGCAGTGGAGCGTAAATATGTTCTTGTGGTGATGGATATCGCAAATTGACGGCCGGATTGGTCCAGTTGGTAGTGACCCTGCCTTCTGTTCCGAAGGTCGCGGGTTCGAGTCCCGCTCGGGGCAAACTTTGTGTGATGAACACGAATGTTTGTACTCGAGTCATGGATGTTTAGTATTTATATATGTATGTATTTCTCTATATAAGTATTTATATCGTTGTCTAGCACCCATAGTACAAGCTTTGCTTAGTTTGGGGCTAGGTCAATATGTGTGAAATGTCCCAAGATATTTATTTATTTATTTTAAATAGAAGAAGTAAGTTCCTTAGAAAAAGAACATAACATAGAAGCCAGGCTAAAAGAGTAATATGAGATAATATATCCATCCTTACTTTCTTATGATTACATCAATGTGTTAGAAAAAGATGCATATATAGAGCTCTACTTCGAAATAACGTAGGTGGTCACTGGTTTCATAATTTGCTAGTGATGTGTTGTGTCGGCTTTTTGTATCGATAATTATAACAAACTAGCTTTTGCCCGCGACTTCGTTCGCGTGGAAATTCACACTAAATCCCTTTTCTCGGGAATGTATAGAAATAATAAGTCTGTAAAAAAGTCGCGCCCGTAACATTTAAATTAAAAAATAAATAAAATGACAAGTCGAGTTTAGTCGAGGGGTCTAACTAAATTGATCCAACAATACAACCGATTTATAAAAATATTGTCTCTACTTATGGAGGCGCCTTTTTGGAATTAGAAGAGGCCGATGAAAAGGAGAAAGTGAAAGGCTCATGCGCACTTACCTTGTTTTTTACACACCATATCCATATCAACAAAAACACGGTATATATATATAATTATTTATTTGTTTATATATAAATATACATATCACTACATTTACACTAACTATGCTACTACTAACTAACTATGATACTATGTAACTGTTATATATTTGTGTTTATATTATGTAACGCTAATATTTCTTATTTATTTTGTTTTTCTTCCATTTGGTCCTTAATTAGACACCGCCCATGGCGCCCATCATTCGTATTTCTTCCGCTTTCTCCACTTTCCAAAGTATAACTGGAAGAGATCGCTGTTTAGCGATAAGTCCGCCTGTTGTTACCTGTAAACTGTGTATTTATTATGTTTCTTCTGTTTGTTTATGGTGTTCAATAAAGAGTAGGTATTGTATTGTAACTACTATTACTACTAGTATTAGACTTAGACTTATTGTATTATAATATTAAAATGAATTAATGAATGTTGAGGAACTGAGGAAGATATGCTAGGATAGAAGCAGGTGGCGTTCTGTGGTATCTGCCTACCCCAACGGGAAACAGCCGTTAGTTTATGTATGTTTGTGTATATACACTAACTAGATATACATAATACAACTACGTATAATCATTTGAACAACGTTACCATGTCAGTATCTGACAAATTTAATATTGGTATAGCATCTGCCTTCAGTCGCCTATATTTTAACTTTTCATTTGGTTCAAAAGAATCTGGTGTAAAATGTTTGGAGCAAATGCGACTATGTGTGTTCCAACTCCAACCAGATCTTTGGATACTTTTCTTCCATTCATTTCTCATTTGTGCATTCTTTGGAAATCTGTAGGTAACAATTTTGTTCAGGCTTGTTATCTTACTCAAAAAAGAAATATAAGTAATACATTATTTTCAAATATTCTATAAATATACATTTTCTTTATCAAAACCTTTATTTTATAAATTATGATACCACATATTTAAGTCTTATTCCCATATGATAACATTATCGACATTTATTTATTGTGTGAATGTCGATAAAATACACATCACTATGAAGAAAAACTAACCTCCTAGAGTATTCAGGAAATAAGCAAATAAGCGGATACATCAATGTAAAACTGAATGAAATGATAAAATCTATAAATTACTAATACTGTTACATCATTTCAGGTTAGATCGTTGCCTTAAAAGATTCAAAAACAGTCTGAACTCACTTATGAAATGATATTCCTTGATAGTCATTTTCTTTTCTTCCTGAGTGGGATTTGCATCCTTCAACCACACAGGACCTATTGCCTAAAGACACTAGGTATACTAAAAAGCAACACCTTAAACGCTTCGCAGGGTATTCGCTGAAATAATACTAAAAGAACTTAATTTTACGGAGAGACACAGATCACCAGCCAAAATAAATTGAGCCCGTATGACACGATCAAGTTATGTTGCGAACGTCACGACACCAAGGATGAAAGGTTAAGAACATTTTTAATTTGGTTAGGTTATAAGAGGTCCAAAAGAGGTCCATTTGACGTTTATTGAATTGAAATTAGTGACGACCCGTGAAATGGTAGTAACAAAATGCATATTACCGTTTCACTCTAACATATGTCAAAAGTAATTTGGGTTTCGCGAGTAAGATATACAGTACCAAGCTCTTCTTTTAGCCTGGCTTCTATGTTATGTTCTTTTTCTAAGGTAAGTTCAGCCCAAATCAAAGGCCCAAACAGCTGAATGCAAAAAAAAACTAAGCGCAGTAAAAGTCGGCCGATAAAGTTATTTTCAGCCAGTAACTTTGTAATACCGATGCCTGAAGAAAAGATTGAGTCATCGCGTGAAAAGGAACGCTGTCAGGTCGCTGATTTATCAGAGCAACGGCAGGATCTTTGTGCGTCACGTTACGCGTGCGCATGGATCCATTAGCACGTTCCTTGCTAAAATGTTCAGACACAGATGTTATCATACTTAATCTGTGAATTTTGTGATACTGAGGGATACGTCAAATATTAGTTTAGCACGACACAATTTAGAAGAAGCGCGGCGAAGCACTTATGCTGTTCACGCAGAGTATGTTATTGCTTAATCCACGCGCCTTCTATTTTGTGTTAACCTGTACCTAAGTAATATCCTATCACGTTATATCAGACCAGACTGTCAGCTTCTCCCCAACGACTTCGTCCGCGTGGAATTCGGTTATGGAGCATACAATTTTACACTCCCTTGAGGTGAGGCTGGTATTTCGTAAAATCCTTTCCTAGCGGAAGTCTACGTCATACTTAGGTGCAACTGCGATCCGTCCAGTAGTTTAAGCTGTGCGTTGATAGATCAGTCAGTCATCCAGTCACCTTTGAGTTTTATATTATTATAATTTAGATAATTCACGAATATGTCCTGGTAAGAAACTAATTAGTAAGTACCTACATTGAATGAAAAATGGAAAACAAATTAATAATCCCAGACCGCTAAATTAAACTACCTATTCGAATAAATAACAAAAAGGTAAACACGATTCCCCGTCATTCCGTTAGGTACTTTATTTATTGTCATTAACCACAGATAGTCACGACTAGGTCGCGGTGACAACAACGGTTCAAATTTATCAAACAGCTTTTATGGTAATTTGAGGGCGTCACTGTCTTTAAGGCTCACTCACTGTTCAGTGTTGCTAGATCTACCATCGATATTTTAAACATGGCGTGTCGTTAGATTGGAGTTTAATGTCCATTGTCTACTAGTATATAGAATTAAATACAACAATGTGGTGTTCCTGGCGTATTGATAGTTGTTTACGTTGTTTTAGCGCTCAACTACTTACCTAGCAAGCTTTCTCTTAGATTGAATTGAATTGATCGGAAATATACTTACTTTGGTATTGCAAATAAATGAATGATTCACAGGTTTCCGACTGAAATCAACAATCCAGTTAGTATTTTAACATTATTATAAAGGTAAATGTTAGTTTGGACTCGTGATAGATGGATGTTCTTTACTGTATCACATGAAAAATATAGGTAGTTACCTAAAGATTTCAGTAAAATCATAATAATAAAACTCCTACAGCCTGTAAAGTCGGTTCACTCACATCATAAGATTGTCATAGCTTTGGGTCGGTTCACTGACACCGACTTTTTAGGCTGTCGGAGTTTGAAGTAGGCTTTTTTTTTAATTTTAAATTGTTTTTTTAGCCTACGGGATCTAACATTTGTTACGTCTTTCTAGCTTTGTTTTTTTCCTCAGGCAACCCCAACGACAAAATCTTATACGGCCGGCCGAACAAGCGGCGTAGCGCGTCGTTCCCCGCGCCGCGGTCTCTCGACCGCCGCCATTCTCTACGCATCTTCGGCTCGTCCAGCAAGTACCTGCAGCGCTGCGCCTCGACCCGCAGCCTGCATCACAAGAACGCAAACACGACCGACAGCTCGTCGTCCACCGACTACCCGCCAAGCGTAGAATCCGCATCGCCTAGTAAGTTTTTAGTTGAAGTTACACATCGTGAGGAAACGATTAAGAGATGTGTGAAGTCCTTTAGTACGCTCGTAGAGAGGAGTGCATCATCGAGGTGGGAATAGAGCACGAAATTCGCAAATAACCTATTCATAATTTTAAGATTCTTATTTATCAATAATAATAGATCAATCAATCCTGTAAAAACCAAACGAGCCATCTGAAGGAAAGTGGTTACCAAGTTACCGTCACCTTTATCTACATATTAGCAACACCAGGGGCGTCATTTATATATGTCATTGTCATATATGTCATGTTACATACATACATACACGGCAGACACAGGCACTTTCTTCCATTTTCTACGATTCCTACATACCTCTCTTGCTTCTTCAACATGTTAATTATTACTAATTCCAAGATTAGTATGACATTCGTACCAATATGAGCTATTCATGTGTTACAGAGAAAGCGTCCCTGCTGTCCCGCTTATTCAGACGAAGCGGCCGCAGCAAGCAGGCGCGCGCGATGAGCACGTTCTCTGCGCAGTTCCCACCCACGGAGTGGTTCAACTCGAAGGCGGTGCATCTCCACTGCGTCGCCACACAGACCAACTCTAAGGTACGTTAATAACATCTGATGGAAAGCGGTAACCGCCGCCTATAGATAGACATCAGAGGAGTTGTTAGCAATTCGTCGTTAGTCTTGAAGGTAAGAACGGCCTCTAATGTCAAAATACAAAATACTTACGGGGTGGTAGCTATCAAGACAGGCACCAAGTCAATACCACCTGTCTTGTGGCTTTTGAGGCGTCTTTGAGCTGCGTTATATGAAAATAATTTTCCTCGGGGATAAATACTTAAAGGCCGAGAAAGTGTCGCATGAGTATGACACCTATTAACAATAAATCAAATAACAATACCTAGTGTTGGCTAATTTTTAATCCGCTTTCCCATTTTTCCAGGAGTCACTGCAGAGCCAAGCATCCATCGTGTCATCGTACTACGACGGATCGGAGATTAGCAATCGGTCGTCAACGCTTCCGAGGCGGCACAAGCGGCACCTCTCCACAGAATCCGGGCTTGCGGGCTCTGGGCATTACGACCACTCCCCTGTGCGCCACTCGAGCCCCAGCTCCGGCAGCCTCCCACGTTCTACACTCAGCCGAAGTTCTACCAACAAAACTATGCTAGACCACTTCGGCTCTCCACAGCGAAACAGCGACCCCAAGCTACGCGACAGCAGCGGGAGTTTACGACGTGACTACTCGAATTCAGACCATATCATGTCTACTAGCGGGCCATCCAGCTTAGAAAGTACAACCACCCATCGGACACCCCGAAAAGAATGCAAGAATGGATCTGAACAGAACTCGCCTATGAAAAGGAGCTACCATACCAGCGGAAGCAGCGGTCACTCCAGCTTAGAGTCACATATATCAGATCGCACGCTAAAGCCGTCCCCTAGTCATGGCAACGCACCGGGACTCAGCCGAGCGCAATCGCTTGTCAAAGTTCAAAGTCTACAGAGCTCCCCTAAAAGTCTTCATAAGTACAGAAATAAACCTCCGATAGTTGGCGGAGAGACAAAAAACACAAAAACGTCTCCAAGAACTTCTCCAAAAAACTGTCCCAGTACTCCCAAGAAAGCTGCTACCCCGCTCCACACCAAAACAGTAGGGTCGAAGGCTGATAGTCCTTCTCCAACAACGATGTCGACCCAAAACTCCAACAATTCCATCACACTAAAGGTTACCACGAACACAATATCGCAGAACGGCGGAACTAATACGAAAGTTTATGTTCAAAATTCTCCTGTAAGATCTGTTATTACATTTGAAAATGGAAAAGTCACTGACACCTCTAACGGAAGCAATATTTACATAATAAATGATGATAGGCAAGTCGTCTCAGTATCGCAAAATGGAGTAGAAAATCAGGCGACAAAAAACCCAACTGAAACCTCATTCGAAACTTACGCTGATAAAAAAAAACAAATATATCAAGATGCAGAACCGGTAAAAGTTCAAGAGAACAAATTTAATAAGAACTCCATCAATGACACTGGAATGAACAATAATCGAAAGTTATCGCTGCAGATAGGTGCAACAAACAACAACAGTTTTGTCTACAAGAATCAATTAAACAATTCGAATGAGGTTGCTTCCAATCCCGCGTCCCCGGCGATACACAACAACATCAATAATTTAGACAACACTGCCAATAGTATTCCATCGACGCCTACTAAAAGCTATGACAATATCATTGGGTCTCTTGGCAGCCTCAGGTACCAGAAAAACTCACTGACATCAGCAAACGGGGGACTACAGACGAACATAAATTCGAACAGCGAATTAAAAAGCGTAGACTTACTAAAGAAAGCTGCTGCTTTGCAAATGCTCAACGGACTGCCTAACGTAAATAACCGAATGAGTTCTGATTCCATTGCTAATCTTCTTTCTAAAGGCGTCGATAAACCAGTATTAGGTTCCGAACCCAATCTGGCGTTGAAAAATCAAGAACATATCAAAGATATCAATACGTCGACGGATAAGATCAATAGTTTGGAGAATAAACAGAAGAGATACAGTCTCAGCCAAGAAAGTAAGAAAGAGAACCAGGATTTTTACAATTTCCCTAGCTTAAGTGACTTGAGCTTTAACTTCACTAGTTTAGCAGCGCAAAAGATATTGAAAGGGGTCAGTATAAACTCCGTAGATACTCTGGTGGAGTTGAACATAGCTGCCAGTACCGAGAAAAAAAACAACCGCGATGTTGCCGCAGTATGCACTGACTTTGGACTTGTATAGTAACACGTAACACTTGTTTATTTTGTTAAAAATGTAAAATATTAGATTAAACATTAGTAAATATAAGTTAGTTGTGTAACTTACTAGTAACTATTTTACAACTTAGATACGCACTACGAAATATTTAGTTCAAGAGCTGTACTCATTTTAAGAATTTGTACTCCCCAACTTTTTAATTATCTTTTAATACCTTTAATAGCCTCCTAATAAAAATGATTTGACTTACTAACTCATCAACGAAACGTGGACATAGTAACGATATTCATTGAAACGTGTATCTAAAACATAATCAGTAAATTCTTAGTTTGTAGCTCACTTAAAAAGTAATGGGACAATAAAATCACACCAAGAAAATAAGGTGGCCTACGATCAATTTAACACTGAAAATTCAAATTAGTGCCTAAATAGTGATAAGATCAAATTTGCCGAATCGTACAGTCTAGCTTCCATTCTTTAGCCTTTTGCACCTTCTATTTATCACACTCATACCTATCCTGTAATTAGTTCTTTCCCTACAGCACTTCTTAATGTGCCATCAAAAGATATCCAGTGAAAAAGAAAAGTTGAGTACAAACTAGAATACTTACCTACCGCTCAGTGAACCAGAATCCATCCACCAATGGGAATTTATAAGAGTTAAATGAAACAAATGTCATGTTTAAGTGCCATAAATAAAATCATAGTAGAACGCATGGGTAGCAGCAAGGATTGGTGTCGAAAATTGGTATCTTTTAACATTATATCTGTGCATGCAATCTGTCCAAGGAAAATGAGCTTAAATTAACTGCCATAACGATTATCAATACGTCATTAGGCGTACGAATGACAATTTTGTGTAACCTCTAAAGGAAAATAGGTAATTTTAAGAAAACCCACCAAATACCGAATAGGTTTGAAACTTATATTAAATGTCGTTTCAAATAGTAATTGTGACCCAATTGCCTTGAAATTTGACAAATTGCAAGCACAGAAAAACAAGGGTAATATTTATTAATTAGGGAATGTAATCGGAAGTCAATGCATAGAACCTAGCGTAAGTGTTCCATAACGCCATTTGTAAAAATGTATTAACAATTAAAGTTGATGCTTTAAAGATGTTGTTTCATTCCAATTAGGTGGCCTGTGTGCTCGTTTGTCAACCAATACCATAAAAATTTATGTAGGTAGGTTTCTGCTACGCGTTAAAACTAAAAGAAACAAAAGGCCAAAATACTTAACTTCCAGAACGATTAAAACCACACAAGTAGTTACAATATAAAACGCTAGATGGCGCTACAAGCGCAAAATTGTCAGAAAATTATTCGCTTAAGTTTGCACTCTATCTGAATTCAAATAACGTACTCTATGGTCAAATAGCAACTTTTTGACATTTCTTCTTTTCATTTTAAATTATAATGGCTTCTGTCCAGGGGACAATTCAGCCAGCGTCATCTTTTCATTTTATTTTGGTATCAAAATTTGAAAGATGTCACTTTTATTATAGTAAATTAGGATAATAAATCGAAGACTTCAGCGTTCTTATGGGGGGAGGAGTTCTTTGGCGAACCTACGCAATGCAATCACGATTTAGAGGACACCAACCGGAACCACAAGTGCGATGGAACTCTTTAACACAGCGCGGAGGCGTCACGTTGACGGAGGATGAGAATACAATCAAATCCTATGAAAGTCGGAGAAGTTCTCAAACGGCTGCCATTAACTGCGATTGATTGATTTGATTGTTCTCAAACGTTCTAGACATTGTTTCAATAGTTCAGGTCAGAAATAATATTGGTAAGATCATTAAGATAGGGCGCAATTCTGATCCCATCCCGGCCTCGTACGCTTCCGCGCTGCACCATTTAGGTACCATACATAAAGTATATTTTATTCATTTCGAAGCGCTTAGGAAGACTCCAATAATAAGAAGTCGGTTGCAGACTCCATTTCTGCCAGTGTCAATGGTGTCAACTGATTTTCCATTCATGTAAATAAAGTCATTGGGATCTGAGCATGGTGTATCTGTATTTGAGATCTATTGAGCTCTTTTTAAATTAGGTACTTGACATGACAGAGTAATGTCACACTAGGAATTTCTCAAAGAGACCACCAACTATGTTCTTAACACCAACTGTAACTGGTGAACAATAAAGCGACAAGTAGCAAAGGCATCATGTTCAGATGAAATGATGTGGAATGTTTAGACTTCCTGTTAAAAGACTTGTTTTATGTGGGCAAGCTTGATTGACGATAGAAAAATCCAAAGTTACATGGTCACCACATAAAAATATAAAACTTTATTAATAAATTTCAAGTAACAAAATTTAGGTTTTTCTCTCAATAAAATCTAGGAGCATGTAATAGTGCTGTGCTCCATGACATCACTGACTTGCGAAGGCTCCGTCTCTGTCTGGCTCTTAATAGAATTCAACCAGTCATCTGTAGGATCTTGTTTCACTGCCTCTGCGTCTGAACTATCGCTTTTCTCATCTTCTGTGATAATTTCACACTCTACATTCTCACATTTTTCAACTTCCTCGGGGACAGATTCTTCAGGAGGCTTCACCTGTTTCGTTTCAATAATAACTTCTCTAAATTGTTTTGAGACTTGTTCCTTCTTAATGTTTACGAAGCACACGCAGCTACCTGGACTGGTTATTTGCTTCAAAGCTGCCTCTTCAATAGCTAAATCTTCTTCTCTCTCTTTACTTAGATCTTCTATAGTCTTGTACGAGTACATGTGGTCGTCATTTGGACTAACATATTCTTCTAATGTAAATGTGCTACTATCAAAATTAAGCTTCTCTAAATCGATTGAACCGTAACTACTTACGTTTTCTAGCAATGTGGACTCGTTATCATAAGATATATGGATATTTTGAACACAGTTCTGTTTCAGATCTTCGTCGTTTTGGCATTGTTTACGTATAGCGTCCAGTTGTCTTAGCGTCTTCAATTCCCTTGCCTTTAGCGAAGCGTAAATGCGAGCGAACGATTGTCTCACAGTGGTTTTAATCTGGAACAGTAATGTACTAACTTAATACCGAGTTACAATCACTGGTTGCAAAAGAATACATCAATAATTACGTACGTTTTCAATATTTTGATCAAAATCATCTGACTCCCTCGCCATGTTTACTTTTGTTGTTTTTTTTTTATTTTGCGAAGGGCGACAACGTCAACGTCAAATAAACTACCATTTATTTCTACTACTCAGTTCAAGTAAACATGATCATTGATCACATCAAAAAGTTTTGGAGAATATAATTAGTATACGAAAGGAAAAAAAAGCCGGCCAAGTGCGAGTCGGACTTGTGCATGAAGGGTTCCCTACTATTATCTATAAATACGGCAATAAAATCATGTATGTTCTTTGGGAGCCCCCTTAAATATATATTTTATTCTGTTTTTTTATTGTTTGTTGATATAGCTAGGTAGCGGCAGCAAAAATATATCATCATCGGTGAAAATTTCAACTGACGAACTATCACGGTCCATGAGATACAGCTAGGTGAGAGAACGACAGATGGACAGCGGAGTCTTAGTAATCCCGTTTTACCCTTTGGGTACGGAACCCTAAAAAGATGCTATTTCGCGACCACTAAGCCAGCGTCTATTTAAAAAAACATGTCTTTTCCGGGAACTTTACCTACCTAATTTGGCGACTACTGGCGATTCTATACCTCCTCAGAATCTCATCTCATGAAACGTCAAACTAATAAACATTGATTTTGATAGATTACATGTAATTTTTAAACCAAAGCATGTAAGTACTTGATTGTCTCAAACCGTACCAATACCCTTTTTTAGGGTTCCGAAGTCCACAAGGAACCCTTATAGTTTCGCCATGTCCGTCCGTCCGTCCGTCCGTCTGTCCGCACTATTGCTCGGAGATGCTTAGGTCTAGAGAGCTGTAATTTGGCATGAATATGCATATTAGTTATGCTGACAAAGTGGTACAATAAAATTTTGAAATATATTTTTTTATAGGGTACCTCCCCTACTCGTAAAGTGGGGATGTAATTTTTTTTCCTGCATACCCCATGGTGCGGCATATCGTTGAATAGGTCTCAAAAAAATATTGTGGGTTTGTTAAAACCATTTTTTGATTAGGTGATGCGTTTGTGAAATATTAAGCTTTAAAGTGCTATTTTTTGTTAGAGTCACGTGTCCCCCCCCCCCCCCCCTGCCAGCTACTACTACTACTACTAGGCTGTACAAACTTACGAGTAATAGTCGACCAACTTATAATGATGATTTTTCTCGAGCGGCAGGGGAGTCGGGCGGGCACGTCATACCACAGGCTAGCTAGATGCTAATAAGTCTTAGAAAGGTACTGTGGGCATCGTCAACTTCGGAACCCTATAATTTGCGCGTGGCCCGACACGCACTTGGCCGGTTTTTTTAAATTATACTTGAATTGCGATGATAGGGATGTTTAAAATCCCCATCGATCACAATCAAAAAACATTGTTCAAAATTATATTACATTACATTTGGGAATAATGTGGTGAAAAACAGTCATAATCGCAAATTTATTTTAAAGTACGTTTAAGTACTTTAAAATTGGCGATTATATTTGTAACTTCAACTGGGTCTCCTAAAACTTGTCTTGAAAATTCAAGACTAACTTTTCTACTAAATGAAGGATTTCTTACACTTGTAACACTGATAAAAAAGTATTGATTTTTCGTTTGACAAGTCGGTGGAAAACATCGTCCGTCTGTTTTCTATCCTTAAATGGATTAAATTCTCGCACGAGAATTTCTCGTAGCGCTCCGGTTTAGTGTCTGAAAGCAAAAATGAGTGAATTGAGACACCGAGGGGGCGACGGTGATAGTAATGACAAGGCTGAAACGGCCGGGGAATCCGACCATGTAACTATGAATTTATTCTCTTTCGAAATACGAAACCAGTTTTTGCGGTCGCATTGCTTATGTTGGTGTTTGTTTAGGTTGATTCTGAAGAGGAGAAGGTGTTAGAGGATAAATATGTGGACATCATGGCGAAGAACTTGCCACAGGGCACGGATAAGACGCCCGAAATCCTCGACTCAGCACTTTCGGGACTCTCGTCCAGGCGAGTTAAATTTTGTCTACTTACATTTTCAACTATATTAAATTCTAATCGTGAAATGTGGACATTTCATGTGCCTGTCCTTTATTAAAATTGGCTAGTTCAATGACTTTCTGCTGTACATTAATTATAATTTCAAATTCCCTCAATTTATATTCAAGTTTATAGAGTAACAATAGCTGTAGGAAAGCTACCTAAATCTAATGCAACAGAGACTTTGAGTTAAAAATATTTGACAAAGTAGCTAATTAAAAAATGGTGTTTTTATCCGAATATAAAATTGACTTAATACATAAATTGGATCAAAATACTGCTTTTTAGTAAGCTAAACAGGCAGAGTGTTTACAAAAAGGAACAACTGCCTAGTTTCAGTTGGGTAATCAATCGTCTATTTGAAACCGCTTTACCTATAAGGCAGAGTAAGTGGTGTGAAGGCAACATATATATATTGACTACCATAAAAAATCCTTTATACCACTTCCATTAAGTTCTATAATTGAAACATCCAATCTATTAAGATGGCGGAACTGGGTGATCCGAGGCATCTTCACTTGGCTCATGATTGCAGCCTTCTGTCTCCTGATCTACGGGGGACCCCTCGCACTAATGATTACGGTATGTATATGTTTACGATAAATCAATAATAGTCAAGTTGTCGCATAAATGGCCCGAAAATTCCTGAATAATAAATACGTATACTATACATTGGTATTTATGTCATTTTATTAACTATCACAATGTGATTCAAATGTAATAAAAGATTTTCTACTCCAAACCAAATATTTTTCAAAATTTCATGTGGTCCAGAAATTTCCCTTAAATCCTACTGTATGTACATATGTACGACACAATTTAGAAGGCGTGAAGCACTTAAGCCGTCGACGCGGGGTCTATTTTTACTTAATCACCATTTACGCACCTTCTAATTTGTGTAAACCTGTATGTACATGTCTAAATTAATTTTTTCATTTTCGAAAACTTAAAACTGGCTAAATTGCAAAAAAAAGTGTAGGCATGATTGAAGACCATTGTTGTGATATGTAAAATCCTTATCCGGCTGTATATCGTAATTTGAAGTTTTTTATGTTTATGCTGGCCTACTATACAGGAAATTTCAACTGTTAAATACGAGGTCGCACGTTCACGATCGCCGCAACCAAATCATTACCATTAAAACTGGTTATATTAGTAAAATCTAAGTTCTTCAATTTATATTTTTAATTTAATTATAACAGGGGACAAATATGTAGATTTATTGTTGTTTGTCAGTATTTTAGGAAAACAGAATTGTATACTTTTTAAACATATAAATCATATATTTTTTAACTAGCTTCTGCCCGCGACTTCGTACGCGTGGAATATAAAATTGCCGATATCTTTTCTTTCCGACATGTTAGAGTTAATCTTCGAAACTACTGAACCGATTTGAGTGCAGTTTTCAAGGGTAGATAGAGCATCATTTGGGGAAACATATAGGCTATCTTTGATTAAAATCGGAATTCGGAAAGAAAAGTTATCGGCAATTTTATATTCCACGCAGACGAAGTCGCGGGGCACAACTAGTCTTGTATATTTCTCTATTTATTTATTTATCCAAGCAATTTCAGAAATGGCGCTAACGATTTGGACGAAATTTGGATTAAAGGCGGGGGCGATAAATCGATCTAGCTAGGTTTCATATCCGAGCAAACTCGGTTTTAGATATTTTCTCCCGAGCAAAGGTCTCGCTCAGGTACTATGTTTTAATGGTATAATTGAAATGTGGTAATTTTTTTCTCCTTGTAAATCCAATAGCTTAGTGGTTAATAGTGTCACTATTCCGACAGGTCCTCTGCGTACAAGTGAAATGTTTCGAGGAGATCATCAACATTGGGTACGCTGTGTACCGGGTGCACGGTCTGCCCTGGTTCCGGTCTCTCTCCTGGTACTTCCTGCTGACTTCCAACTACTTCTTCTACGGAGAGAACTTGATTGACTACTTTGGAGTTGTCATCAACCGGACGGTAAGTTTTAGCAAACTTAACATTATGTACGTATGATTATCATCATCATCATGGAATTCATGTGAGCCAAAAGACGTACACTGCTGGACATAGGCCTCCCTGAAGCCTCGCCACTCAGACCGGTCTTGTGCTACTCGATTCCACCAGATTCCCGTGACCTTCACGAGGTCGTCGCTCCATTTTGTTGGAGGCCTACCGACAGCTCGTCTCCCTGTTCGCGTTCCCCACTCGAGAACTTTCTGGCCCCACCGGCCATCAGTACTATGAGCTGTTTTTTTTTTGCTATACCATACATACTTATAACTTTATGATTATTGAACGTAAATATTCAAGGATTCAAAACAAGTCCATAGTCCGTAGACTCTAATCATGAGTGTGTACAACTTTTACTACTGCTATCTGGGTAAGTCAAAGAAACAACCTGCAGATTCATCTATTGTTTTGTAACAAATCTGTAAAGTTATACTTTTATAGTAAAAGTTTATACCTAATGTTCCAAACAGCTTCTTTCCTAGGTGTTACCGAACCTAAAGTTTGATATGAGAAATATATTGGTCTTAAAGCCAGCAAATTCTGAGTTAGAACCATATCGTGATTGATGTCCGTTTTTAGGGTTCCGAAGTCCACAAGGAACCCTTATAGTTTCGCCATGTCCGTCCGTCCGTCCGTCCGTCCGTCCGTCCGTCCGTCTGTCCGTGTCAATATACATATTAGTTACGCTGACAAAGTGGTACAATAAAATTTTGAATTATATTTTTTTATAGGGTACCTCCCCTACTCGTAAAGTGGGGATGTAATTTTTTTTTCTTGCGTACCCCATGGTGCAGCATATCGTTGTGGAAAATATTGTGGGTTTTAAAACCATTTTTTTATTAAGTGATGCGTTTGTGAAATATTAAGCGTTAAAGTGCTATTTTTTGTTAGAGTCACGTGTCCCCGCCCCCTGCCAGCTAAATGGTAGTATTTGGATGGCTGAAAAATATCACGGTTGTGGCATATATAACGTAGTTGAAAGGAAAACTATCACAGCTAAGTAGGCTGTACAAACTTACGAGTCACAGTCGACCAACTTATGAAATGATTAAAAAACCAATGATTTTTCTCGAGCGGCAGGGGCGTCGGGCGGGCACGTCATACCACAGGCTAGCTAGATGCTAATAAGTCTTAAAAAGGTACTGTGGGCATCGTCAACTTCGGAACCCTATACTTTGCGCGTGTCCCGACACGCACTTGGCCGGTTTTTTTTGTCCTTTGGTGTCGGGAATAAATGCTTTTAAAAGAAAATAAAGATTTTCTTTCCACCTTTTTTACGTGAGTGTGACTACATGAAATACCGAAAGTATTCTACAGTAACAATTGACAGTTCATGGTTTACAATTCCCACTTTAAAAAAACCGTACCCTATGTCATTGTTTTCAAAGCACATACGCAGTTGCCTAGTTATGTCCCTGCAAGTGCATAAGAATTATTCACAATGGAGTCATTTCTCTGTCACAATCACAGGGCAAGTAAACACCAGGTACGATGCGGCTGCGCAATTAGCCGTCACGCCACTGCCTTTGACATTGATACCGGCCGTTTGTACAGAGAAATCTAAATAATCGTACAAGGCTGGATAAATTATGTATAAAACTTTTTAAACATAGGTAATTGTAGTCAAAAAATGCCGTAACGTGGTAGAATCCGATAGATCATGACAATACTTGAAAGATGTTCAGTAGTGGACATCTTTCTGATAGTAAGTAGATCCATGGGGTTGCTCAATGGCCGCCGTCCAAGATGGTTGACGTTGGTTGAGCTTCCCCATTTTTACTTGATTTATCTTTTATACCGTACATTTATCATTATTACCATACATTGTTCGGCTTGTAGGCCAATTACTTGACATGGGCGAAATTGTCTTGCACATGGTCAGAAGCCATTATTTAAAGAGAAGAAGAATAAGTAGATCCATACTTTTATTACGTACGAATGCGAAAGTAACTCTGTCTGTTACCTTTTCACGCTTAAACCGCTGGACCGATTAAGATGAAATTTCGTATGGAGATAGGTCGATTCCCGGGGGCTTCCGAGACAGGGGGAAAAAACGCATAAATCCCGCGGTAACACACCATCTCATATCAATCTGCAGACCAAATTTCATGTCAATCGGTTCAGCGAATTAAATATAAAAAGTCTAATAATATTAGAATGATTTCGCAGTAGGTATAGATAAGCTATCGAATTATCGATCGTACGATGATTTGTTGTATTAATTTTCATGACGTTTTTTAATTATAATGACTATGACCAATTCCTTCTATGTATATCGTGATCAGTGATCACAAGTCAGATGATTTAGATATCGCGTGATGAGGCATAGCATCATCATCATCATCATCATTTCAGCCAAAAGACGTCCACTGCTGGACATAGGCCTCTTGGGGGAGGCCTCGCCACTCAGACCGGTCCTGTGCTACTTGCTTCCACCGGTTTCCCGCGACCTGCACAAGGTCGTCGCTCCATCTTGTTGGAGGCCTAAAGACAGCTCGTCTCCCGGTTTGCGGGCGCCACTCGAGAACTTTCCGGCCCCATCGGCCATCAGTCCTGGGAGCAATGTGCCCCGCCCACGGCCACTTAAGGCTCGCAATTCTTCGGGCTATGTCGGTGACCCCAGTTCTACTGCGGATATCCTCATTTCTAATTCTATCACGCAGAGAAACCCCGAGCATAGCCCTCTCCATTGCCCTCTGAGTGATTTTGAACCTTCTTATGAGGCCCATCGTAAGCGCCCACGTCTCGGAACCATAAGTCATCACTGGCAACACACACTGGTCGAAGACTTTCGACTTGTGACACTGCGGTAATTTGGACGAAAAGACACTGCGAAGCTTCCCGAACGCTGCCCAGCCGAGTCGGATTCGACGATTGACCTCGATTGACTCTCGAAGTTTGACCTACCTAACTGGACTGTTTGTCCCAGGTATACATAATGGTCAACAAGTTCGAGCGCAGAGCCTCCGATTATTACGGGAGTTGGTACAACATGGACATTAGACATGATTTTCGTCTTGTCCTTGTTCATTTTAAGACCAACTCGATCGGAAACTCACAGGCATAGCATACGTAGGCTTAAACACCAAATGTAATTAATATATGTTTAAGGCATTTAGGTCAAGAATTCAATAAAGTCATGAATTTGCGCAAATATAATTATATTCGTAAACTATTTCTTGATATAATTAGGTACCTAGCCAATTTTAGAAATATATTTTCAATAATAATAATAAATCATTTCTTCGCACACAAACATACATTATTATAGGAATACATTATTAGTTCTAAAAATTTAAATTTTAAGCAATAATAGACTGCATCAACATCTTAAGGCCGTTCCTATACCCAGCTCAGCCATCACTGTCACTCGTATAACGAGTGAAAGAGAAAGCGCTACGCACAGAACGCCCGATTTAGTTAGTATTTAACGCGTTTTAATTTTTATAAAAATACCGTCTAGAAACATGGCATTTATAAAGCTGTCGATGTATGCATATAATATGGATAATATTTCTGTTGTATTTAGTTTTACACTGTTTGATATAATAAACTGGAGTAAAGTTGGATTAAAGGTCCGAGTTAGAGGTTACTTTGGAATTAAATTGTATCGAGCGAAGATTCGTGAAACGTGTAATGAAAGCTGTCAATGTAAGGATGATATAATCAAATATAACATATGTTTTTTTCATATTTTTAACTTTTAACATTTCTCAGAAAAGTATGATCTTAAACGAGCAATTTGATGATGCAAGGAACGGCTTTTAAGTGTTTCGCCGCGCGTTTTCCAAGTTGGGTTGTGCTGTACACGTAATTTACTTCATTGGCACGTGTGTTAGATGAGATACTTATCTAATCTTTGCGTCTGCTGTATATAATATTTTGATATTAGGAGGGTTTACTCCGAAAGTTGGCAACGTCGCAAATAGCTGTCAAATATTTCGCTGTTTTCATTAATTTCTGAATATTACTGAATGAAAACATGAATTATCGCTCTATGGTTGAATAAAACATTAAGTATGAATTGCAACAATTACCATAGGAAAACGAAAATTTTAGGATTATGGAAGTGCTATCTTTTGAAAACTTTCCATCGCATTTTTCATGCATTTTAATGTAATCTTATCATTTGAATGCCTAACCAACAAATATAAAACGAGACGCGTCATTCAACCATAGAATGATTACTTCTTTTTTAATTTAGTAATATTGAGAGATTAATAAAAACAGAGAAACATTTGACAACTATATGCGACGTTGCCAACTTTCAGGATAAACCCTCTTAACAAAATGTGGTATTCGTTCCACTTCACACCATACACGAAGGAGTATTAAAACTAGATAAAAGTAATCGCATGAAAATACTCATCAATCTATTACTTTGATTGACGCTCTTATCGGAACCATACGATAATCAGTAGTGATTTCTAATTTGACCGATTGCTAAGGTAGGCTTATCGAAAGTGACGTCTGTTTCAGAATTCCAAACAGATTGTCTCAGCCACCTCTGTTCTCTTTATCATTTAATCTAAATGTATAAAACTTAAAGGTGACTGACTGACTGACATAGTGATCTATCAACGCACAGCCCAAACCACTGGACGGATGGGGCTGAAATTTGGCATGCAGGTAGATGTTATGACGTAGGCATCCGCTAAGAAAGGATTTTGCAAAATTCCCACGGGAACGGGAAAAATCGGGATTTTACTTTTTAATATCTCTGCGCATACGAAGTTGCGGGGAAAAGCTAGTCCAATAATAAATTTGGAAATAACATTTTATGAATATTGTCAGAGACAAGGTGCCTAATTATATAGACTGTCAATCTCCTTACATTATGGCGTACATGGGCCAGGGGTTTCATAGTTTCATACTTCGCCTGTTCAGCGCCATCTAGATGTAGCTCATGGAGTTTTGTATCCAGGCTACCTAGGCAGTGACATCTATTATCGCATTTGGCACTTACTTCGGGCGTACGCTGATGAGTATAAAGGTTGGCATTCTAGTTTTACCTTACTTTTTCTATGACATTGTGCAATCCATACTGATATTATAAATGCGAAAGTTAAACCGCTGGACCGATTTAGATGAAATTTGGCAAGGAGATAGTTCGAGTCCCGGGAAAAGATATGGTTACTTTTTTATCCCGAAAAAACGGACAGCTCCCGCGGGAACGATATATTTAAACGAATGCGGACAACGGCTCGATGAGAAGCTAGTTGTGTAATATTTGCTGGGCGGGTGTTATCGGAATTAAATATCTAACACATCTAAACAAAAATATCGATGTAAAGTGGTACCCGTATTATAATTTTTGCACATAGGCACGTGAAACATGATAAAATCTAATCGTACACAGCTATTGGTCATAAAAGCCCTGGAAAATCTTTATGGTTTTTTAATCAAAACAATCCATAATAATTATAGATGCTAAAACAACTGTTAAATTTCCTTCGTCTGTGGCTCTGAAAAAAAGTGTGAATTCGCGTCTCCACGGATTGATGCAGTAGTAATAAAGAGAACACAAAAAATGCAAAAAGAATGTTAACATTTAAATCAGGATCCTTACCAAACGCAGACGAAGGGTAATTCTAGACAGATTCAGATCAAATATTTCATGGTGATGCTTTGCGTCTTTGTTTTGGGTGATAAATTGATAATTATGATGTACTCGTACCTGTAATAATTCCTTAATAACATTGATCTATTATGAGTAAGGATTCACAATCAGCCGGAGAAAAATAGCCCGTCAAAACGGGTGCCCGAACAGCACGGGCACCCGTTTGGCGCTCAATAAATTTGAGACTTAAGTCTTATAGTGTTAGGTTTACTTTTGTATAAAATATTTATCTTGACACATATTATAAAGAGGCGTTATTAGCAGATTGGAACGTATTTTCTAATGTCAGTTTGCTCCATATATTTTGACATATGATTTAGACTCATCAGCGAATTGGCTATGGGTGAAAAATGACAAAGTGCTTGATTCTTTTTTTATGGATAGGAATAAGAGAAAAAAATCCGAGAATTTTCCGTGGCGTAGATTTTGCGTAAAAAATAAAATTGGTTTTGCGTTATAACGATTAAAAGATTCTGGTTTTCCTTGGTCCAAGTAAGCACAGCACATGTTTCTGAAAAAAAATAGTGTTGACATTTGACGTTGACAGTTCTCGCTTCCTTCGTACGAATATAACTTTACGTGTTTTAACAATTTTATTGGAAAAATAACTTATTGATGACTGCTTTTGCTTACTGGACTTTCGATTCTGCTTGCCCCCAACGACGACGTATGCTTTAAACACGTTATTACGAATGAAAAGCGAATGAAGCAAGAACTGTCACCGTCAATAGTGTCAACACTTGTTTTTTAAGAAGTAGTGCTGCGTACTTGGACCATGGAAACACCTTTATTTCAATCGTCGTAACCCTAAATCAATTTCTTTTTTTTTACGCGAAATCTACGGCACGGAAAATTCTGAGATTTTTTTCTCTTGATACGGAAGGTTATTCCTATCCATAAAAAAAAATAATCGAGCACATTGTCATTTTTCACCCATAGCCAATTGCTGCCTGTCTAAAATTAAATAAATAAATAAATAAATATTCTGTTAAGCACTGTTCGTCCATATGTTATTATAGGTCAATGCTTAATAATCTCTCCAACTATAGTCACAGTTGTACAGTGTATAGCACGACTCGTCTTAGAAGGCGCGTGTGGCTTAAACCAACAATAGACTCTGCGTCTACGGCTCAAGTGCTTCGCCGCGCGCCTTCTAAATTGTGTTGTTCTTTACCTCATTATTGAATTTGAATGAACAACCATCGAGCTAATTGTGATTAACCATTTATATGACAACTAGCTTCTGCCCGCGACTTCGCCCGTGTGGAATTCGGTTATCGCGCTCCCGCGGGAACTATGCGTTTTTCCGGGATGAAAAGTAGCCTATGTCCTTTCCCGGGAAATTTCATCTCAATCGGTCCAGCGGTTGAAGCGTGAAGAGGTAACAGACAGACAGAGTTACTTTCGCATTTATAATATTAATATGGATTTCGATAACAAGTGGTCTTTATGTTAGTCCGAAATTAGGTTCAATTTCGTACAGAATAAAAGGCCACTATTGCCAATCACAACTACCTCCCTGAAGTTGTGAGTAAAAATAGGGAATATTGGACGCAAAACAAGGCTAATGTAAAAATATACCTAGTAAATGCTGGCTTCTATAAATATCCCAAGCGCTTACATTAAGTATATATCTAATTCCCTTAAACTGAACACCCTCGGGAGACGAGCGGTCGTTTAAAAGCAATTCACTTATATCAGATAGCTTTTTGTGGTCGCCATGGAAAAAGAAAATTGTTTTGTGGCTATAGATAATGCTGGTAGAAAATGCTTGTAGCATTAAGTCCGCCTATTACGTACACTGCATTTTTTTTTTGTTTGTGCAATAAAGAGTTTAAATAAATAAATAAATAGATATTTTTTTATTAATACATTAACATTTCACGTTTTCTAGGCCATGAAGGTGAATTTAAATGTATTAACAAACACGACATTTGTTTATTTATCACTAGCTTCTGCCAGCGACTTCGTCCGCGTGGAATTCGGTTATAGCGTTCCCGCGGGAATTGAGCGTTAAACTATATCAAATTATATACGAAAACCTTCCTCTTGAAACACTCTATCTATTAAAAAAAACCGCATCAAAATCCGTTGCGTAGTTTTAAAGGTTTAAGCATACATAGGGATATAGGGACAGAGAAAGCGACTTTGTTTTATACTATGTAGTGAAGATGCATGGAAAATCCAATTAACTGATTAATATATGACACTAGTTGCCGTGGTTACAATCGTCTGGACCGCCTTTAAAAACTGCGATTTTCCGAGTTAAAAACCACCAAGTGTGAGGTTTATTTGCCATTTTCAATAGACAAGAAATCTGCATAATTTTACCACTATGAGCGAGCTTTGCGTATTCTTGTCCATTCCTTCCCTAATGGAGCATTTTCTAAGCACCTAAGAAGTCTATGTTGTTACAGTTTTTCTAAGAGACTCCTCTCATTTTATCACCGTTAAGTGAACCGACCCAAATCTATGACACCGACTTCACAGGCTGTCGGATTTGATTTAAGTCGGTTTTATTTTTTATTTAAAATTTTTAGACAGAATGAACAACAAGGAATAGTTGATTGGCCCAATTACATATGTTCGTAAGTTTTTTTTTTGTGTTGCGCGGTATATGCGAAGACTTCGTGTGGCACAGGACCGGTCAGAGTGGCGAGCCTTGGGGGAGGCCTATGTCCAGCAGTGGACGTCCTTCGGCTGAAATTATATGATATCGATATGGATGATGATGATGGTGATGTTTGTGTAGAGATCTTCTACTATCTAAAGTCCCGCGCCTTCACATTTCAAAACTCTTCAATGTATTTAAAAAGCACCACCAACACTCTCAACACATGTGTGCGTGCCGAGACAGCCATCAACTATGCGTTGAGAGTGTTGGTGGGCTTTTTAAATACCTAATAATAATAAAATTAAGCGTTTTGAAATGTGAAGGCGCGGGACTTTAGATAGTAGAAGATCTCTACTACTACAACAGCCTATTTACGGCCCACTGCTGGGCACAGGCCTCCTCTTATCACGAGAGGGTTGGGCTATAGTCCCCACGCGGGCCCAGTGCGGATTGGGGACTTTACACACATCCTCGAATTACTTTGATGCGTGTAGGTTTCCTCACGATGTTTTCCTTCACCGAAAAACTCAGTGGTAAATTCAAATTGAATTTCGCACATAAATAATTTCAGAGGTGCGAGCCGGATTTGAACCCGCGACCCTACCTTTGACCTACCGCCTCTCATGCAGAGGGTCGCGGGTTCAAATCCGGCTCACTTAGAATTAAGAAGATCTCTACCTAAACTATTATCTCGTTGTCCCCAGGACTATCTCCACTTCCTGGTGACGTACCACCGCTTCATATCGTTCAGCCTGTACTGCGTGGGGTTCGTTTGGTTCGTCCTCTCCCTGGTGAAGCGCTACTACATGCGGCAGTTCAGCCTGTTCGCGTGGACCCACGTGGCCCTCCTCATCGTCGTCACGCAGAGCTACCTCATCATACAGAATATCTTTGAAGGTAACTTACATCTACTACTACAGCCTATTTGCGCCCCACTGCTGGGCACATGCCTCACGAGAGGGTTTGGCCTATAGTCCCCACGCGGGCCCAGTGCGGATCGGGGACTTCACACACATCTTTGAATTACTTCGCAGATGAGTGCAGCTCAGTGGTAAATTCAAATTGGCAAAGTTTACTCCGTGGATAAAGTGCCTTCGATTGAAAAGAAAATGCCAAGTGGGTTGGATAAAGTCTGGAACAAGACAGCGAGGGCATTTCCACTGCATTGTACTCGTAAAAAGTTGGTGAGACCAATTTTCTGCAGGTTTTACTACTAGACTATGGTTGAGGACAGGTTTGGCTCAGTTGGTAGTGGCCCTGCCCACTGTTCCGACTGTCGCGGGTTCGAATCCCGCTCGGGGCAAACATTGTGTGATTAGCGCAAATGTTTGTACTCGAGACGTGTACGTTTAGTATTTATATATACTGTATGTATATTTCTCTATGTTTAGTATTTATATATGTATTTACTTCTCTATATAAGTATTTATATCGTTGTCTAGCACCCATAGTACAAGCTTTGCTTAGTTTGGGGCTAGGTCAATTTGTGTGAGATATTCTGAGATATTTATATTTATTTATGGGGTAATTTTACACAGAGATGTTGTCACTAGCCGATTTCCGCGAACTTCGTCCCGCGTAGACTTAGAATTTGCGTATCCGATGATACTATACATATAGACTGTTATAGTTATAGAAGTATGTATTGAAAATTTGGTTTGACCCGTGGAAAACCCGTTCCCGTGGGAATATCGGGATAAAAAGTCCATGTTATTGCCCGGGTCTCAAACTATCTGCATTTCAAATTTCATTCAAATCGGTCGACCCTTTGCGACGTGAAGGAAGGACAACAAACAAACAAACACTTTCACATTTATAATATTGGTATAAATTATTTAATGGCTGAATTTTATTTGACGGTAGAAAAATCAGTCACAAAGATTTTGTCCCTGCTTGTCGCGTGATAGATTACCTACCTTTAATAGTACATTACAGACCTAGGGTGGTGAATTCGTAAATGTCCCAGATCGCAGGTTTCTGTGGCCCGAACCGAAGGTGAGGGCCATAAATATGCGATATGGGGCTTTACGAATTACCACCCGTGGTTTGTCAAAAGTTTTACGTCTTGCCTTGGCCAAGAAGTGAGATTTTCTCTCCGCGTAGCGGGCAGAAAATCCCACTTTACGGCCAAGGGTGATGTAAAATATTAAAATGATCTGCTCCTCGAGCTACCTACGCATGACAAATTGTCCAATATTTTTCATTGGCGCTGCACAATGGGCGCATGATATATGGACGCCCGCGTCACCTCAATAACATCGACGTGCATTGCCAAGTAGAATGGTACACCTTTATAGCCGTGGTGGCCTTGTGGTTCGACCTACCGCCTCTCATGCAGAGGGTCGGGGGTTCGATTCCGGCTCGCACCTCGAAGTTTACTTACGTGCGAAGTTCAATTTGAATTTACCATGAGCTTTTCGGTGAAGGAAAACATCGTGAGGAAACCTGCACGCATCTGCGAAGTAATTCAATGATATGTGTGAAGCCCCCAATCCGCACTGGGCCCGCGTGAGGACTAAAGACCAAACCCTCTCATGAGTAGGGGAGGCCTGTGCCCAGCAGTTGGACGCAAATAGGCTGTAGTAGTAGTAGTAGTGAATGGTATACCTAACTGCGAATGGACTGAAAGGTACACGCAAGTTGTACATATAGGATTACTAGCTTTTTCCCGCAACTTCGTATGCGCAGAAATATTAAAATGAGAAACCCCGTTTTTTCCGTCCCGTGGGAATTTCGGGAAATCCTCTCTTAGTGCTCCCCTACGTTCCGTAAGGAACCTGCATGCCAAATTTCAGCTCTCTACGATCAGTAGTTTCGGCTCTGCGTTGATCGATCAGTCAGTCGGTCAGTCAATTTCTTGTTTTATATATATATATTTAGGTAGAAATACATGCATGTGGTCTTTGCTGAATATCACAGAATAGAAAATAATAAATTATAATGCATAAAATTACAACTTTAACAGTCTGCTCGGGGTCCATTAAAATTCTAGACCCATAAAATGATTAAACACTAGTAGAAGTATAATTTCTTTATTGTATAACTGTGTGACAAAATGCAGACGTTAGGCAGTTCTATTGAGTTACAACAGTTACCCATTCCGGGCGTACAATGGTAACGCTAAATAAAAAACCGGCCAAGTGCGTGTCGGGCCACGCGCAAATTATAGGGTTCCGAAGTTGACGATGCCCACAGTACCTTTCTAAGACTTATTATCATCTAGCTAGCCTGTGGTATGACGTGCCCGCCCGACTCCCCTGCCGCTCGAGAAAAATCATCATTATAAGTTGGTCGACTATTACTCGTAAGTTTGTACAGCCTACTTAGCTCTGATAGTTTTCCTTTCAACTACGTTATACTCGTATATGCCACAACCGTGATTTTTTTCAGCCATCCAAATACCACCATTTAGCTGGCAGGGGGGGGGGGGGGGGGGACACGTGACTCTAACAAAAAATAGCACTTTAAAGCTTAATATTTCACAAACGCATTAGTTAATCAAAAAATGGTTTTAACAAACCCACAATATTTTTTCGAGACCTATTCAACGATATGCCGCACCATGGGGTATGCAAGAAAAAAAAATTACATCCCCACTTTACGAGTAGGGGAGGTACCCTATAAAAAAATATATTTCAAAATTTTATTGTACCACTTTGTCAGCATAACTAATATGCATATTCATGCCAAATTACAGCTCTCTAGACCTAAGCATCTCCGAGCAATAGTGCGGACAGACGGACGGACATGGCGAAACTATAAGGGTTCCTTATGGACTTCGGAACCCTAAAAATGCAATAACAATGCTAACTAATGCTAATACTGAAACTAATTATTCCTTAGGCATTAGCGTTTATAGTATTATTCTAGACTGTAGAAAACATTTGTTATTAACCACTACTTAACACGGTTTTTGATAGAATTGGTAGCTTCTCTAGATCTAGAAGATTATCTAATATATAAAATTCTCGTGGCTCGACCGATTCTTATGAAATTTGGTGTGTATGTTCAGTAGGTCTGAGAATAAGACGTAAGCTATTTTTCATACCCATCCAAAAAAAAACGAAGGCGGTACGAAGTCCGCTGGGTCAGCTAGTATACCTACCTATACTAAAATATTGTTAAATATAATCGAGGCCAATGATTTTTCCGTTATACACCAGCATATTTCAAGTGTTAAAACTAGTATTAAATGCAAGAATATAACACGCATATACCTATACTATGGAATTTAATCACGCTAAGTGGCTTAGACATTAAATCCCAGCTATAACAACCTGACCTACATATTCAAACGAGTATGCGAAGAAATATTAAAAGGAAAAATCCCGTTTTTTTTCTGTTCCCGTAGGAATTTCGAGAAATCGTCTCTTAGTGCTCCCCTACGTTCCCTAAGGCTAAGGAATCTGCAGGCCAAATTTCAGCTCTCTACGACCAGTAGTTTCGGCTCTGCGTTGATCGATCAGTCAGTCAGTCAGTTTCTTGTTTTATATATATATATATATATATATAGATTAAGTTTATGAATAGGTCACACATTGTTATGATTACTTAAACAGATTTATTAAGACACTAGTCTAACAAGTAACGTCTCAATACAATAGCAAATCATAAAACAATAGGTTTAACTATTCTATTTCATGAGTCATTTCGACTGCGAATAGGGTTATTATACACCATTCAAGAAAAAAAAACGGGAAATACTTATTTATGGTAGATTGCATAAAAATACTACCCAAAACATCGACTTTTAATCATAAAAATGCATAAATAATTCTATAATTACATTTATAAAATTCTGTTTTTTAATCTGTCCCAAAACGGTAGGCGCCATGTTGTTAGCTGCTGTGACGTCAGTCCTACTGTAAACAGAGCGTTACAAGTACCGTTTTGACTTGACTTGTTTGGTTGCTATGTACTTATTTACTATCCTAGTGACGTCACAGACCAAGCTAACATGGCGGCTAGCTTTTTAGAGCGAAAACTTAAAATGCAATTTTAAAATTACTTTTTAAGGTATTATCCCATTCAGAAAATCGAAATAAAAAAACCTTGTGATTCAATCCGACATAAGGATCATTTTAAACCACATTTCAAAACAATTTGTAATAATATCTCTATTCCGCAGTGATAACAGGTAATCGGCCATTTACCTTTCAACCAATGGGTTTAACTAAATTCATGAATTCATTTATGAGGCCAAAGGTCGCGATAAGAATGGGCGCGATAGCGTTTGTGATTTACTTTGTAATGTTATTTATTTTTGGAACAAAACTGTAGTAAATACGGCGATTTTGTTGAAATTTCATTAAACTGACTTAAATTTGACTAAACTTTCGCATTTATGATAATCTATATTATAATAATAAGTCTGTAGAAAAAGCCGCGTCTGAAATTTGAAAAAAAAAAAACTATCAAGTCGAGGGGACTATAAACGTAGTGAACACAAAAAAACGTTTTTTTTTGTGTGTATGTATGTCCGGATTTAACTCGAAAACTACTGGACGGATGGCATCAAAATTTGGTGGTGTGGTAGTTTATAACACTGGTCAACATATAGGCTACTTTTGTCCCGGAAAAACTCATAGGTAGTTCCCGCGGACGCTAATACCGAATTCCACACGGGCGAAGTCGCGGGCAGAAGCTATTAGGATAATATTAACAGTATATATACCGACAGTTTTCGTTAAATTCTTGGGCTATTATGGTAGAAGTTGAATATAAAATTATAGGGTGACGATACTTTACCCACAGAATCAGCTATCGATTCTAAGCATGTTTTGTAGGTTTTTAATTTTTTAGAGTTAGTTAAATATTGTCACAACGTTTTGCTTGACCCAATATAATTTTACTAGCTTCTGCCCGCGACTTCGCCCGCGTGGAATTCGGCTATCGCGTTCCCGCGGGAACTATGCGTTTTTCCGAGATAAAAAGTAGCCTATGTCCTTTTCCGGGACTCCAACTATCTCCATGCCAAATTTCATCAAAATCGGTCCAGCGGTTGAAGCGTGAAGAGGTAACAGACAGACAGACAGAGTTACTTTCGCATTTATAATATTACTAGCTTCTGCCCGCGACTTCGCCCGCGTGGAATTCGGTTATCGCGCTCCCGCGGGAACTATGCGCTTTTCCGGGATAAAAAGTAGCCTATGTCCTTTCCCGGGACTCCAACTATCTCCATGCCAAATTTCATCTCAATCGGTCCAGCAGTTGAAGCGTGAAGAGGTAACAGACAGACAGACAGACAGACAGACAGACAGAGTTACTTTCGCATTTATAATATTAATATGGATATGGATTATGGATATTCAACTTCTACCATAATACTCCAAGAATTTAAACGAAAACTGTCGGTTACTTCCCTTTGTGATACACACAGCACTCGCTATTCAAAGTGAAGTGTTTAGCAAATGTGCTCTCATTATCGAGCAATCTTATCGATTGCCCTCCATAACTATCTCAATTGGGTCTAACCAGCGATCTAACATTATCTTTAGCTTTTATACAGAGCTAAATTCTCTGAAAAGCAAGAGTAGCGTCTGAAAATGTTGATTAATTAGATTTTTCCAAAGTGAAGAAGACGACGAAAATCATTTATTCACTACGCACGTTGAAGACATATACATAAGATACATAAAAGACACAATACAGATTACAAGAAATTAAGCAAAAGAAATAATACAAAAAATAATAATTCAAGGGAGCCTGTATCCTCACGGCGGTGAAAGGGTGTCTGGCTCAGCATTTATGCTGAGGTGAGAAACACCTGCAGCGCTGATCTTCAGCCAGCAACCATTGTGCGTAGTAATTCAACAAAAAAAACCGGCCAAGTGCGTGTCGGGCCACGCGCAAAGTATAGGGTTCCGAAGTTGAGGATGCCCAGAGTACCTTTCTAAGACTTATTAGCATCTAGCTAGCCTGTGGTATGACGTGCCCGCCCGACGCCCCTGCCGCTCGAGAAAAATCATCATTATAAGTTGGTCGACTATTACTCGTAAGTTTGTACAGCCTACTTAGCTCTGATAGTTTTCCTTTCAACTACGTTATATATGCCACAACCGTGATTTTTTTCAGCCATCCAAATACCACCATTTAGCTGGCAGGGGGGGGGGGGGGACGACACGTGACTCTAACAAAAAATAGCACTTTAAAGCTTAATATTTCACAAACGCATCACTTAATCAAAAATGGTTTTAACAAACCCACAATATTTTTTTAAGACCTATTCAACGATATGCCGCACCATGGGGTACGCAAGAAAAAAAAAATACATCCCCACTTTACGAGTAGGGGAGGTACCCTATAAAAAATATATTTCAAAATTTTATTGTACCACTTTGTCAGCGTAACTAATATGCATATTCATGCCAAATTACAGCTCTCTAGACCTAATCATCTCCGAGCAATAGTGCGGACAGACGGACGGACGGACGGACGGACGGACGGACGGACGGACGGACATGGCGAAACTATAAGGGTTCCTTGTGGACTTCGGAACCCTAAAAAGTATACACCAAAAACTTCTTCGTTAATGGTTTTACATTCCTCCTTACATCTATCCATCTAAATATATAAAACTCAAAGGTGACTGACTGACTGACATAGTGATCTATCAACGCACAGCCCAAACCACTGGACGGATCGGGCTGAAATTTGGCATGCAGGTAGATGTTATGACGTCGGCATCCGCTAAGAAAGGATTTTGCAAAATTCCCACGGGAACGGGAAAGATCGGGATTTTACTTTTTAATATTTCTGCGCATACGAAGTTGCGGGGAAAAGCTAGTTAGTGATAAAGGCATGATAAACAGTACCGTCATTTGTTGCATCCGGAGTTGGTGAGTGAATCGTTGGCCCGCGTACTGGTACACACACATTTACGAGTGTACAGACGTCCTCGCACGCACACAGACGTCCTCGCTCTCAAACATTGACACTTCATTCGAATTGGTTCGAAATCGTGCTTTTATAGGCCGTGTCCGCCGTGTGCCTGTAGACAGAAATAATTCGGTCTAACGATGAATATGACCTAGCAACACAGTACAGTTCCTATATAAATTCAACGTGTCCATTGAACAATATCGTGTGACACATCGAAGATAAGGCCCACAAAGGCATTGTCACGGCCGCGAAACCTTTCAAGAATCAAGTAGGTCGCAGGCTTAGGCGGCATATGTAGGGCGTTTACTGTAATGTTTGCTCTATAAATTGCCATGCTCCAGGTTTATTTGATAATTTTAATGAAGCTTTTTGAAAAAACGAAAGATATCACCATAGAGAGGCTAACGTGAACATTCAAAATGTGTCGTGAACGACATCAGAATGTGGTAGAAATACATAAAAATAATCAAAAATATTAATCATGGCTTGATTAAGGAAGAAGAAACCATTGTTTTTGTAACTGAATAAAACGAAAATCTTTTTTGGAACATTTTTATGAGTACGTATTGGCAAATTGTAAATCGCTTTTAAATTCATTTTTGAAAAGCATTCTAAAAGTGACCGAATTGCTGAATAAAGGATTCACTTGAATATTAGTTTCATTACGTTCCGTGTATATTTATCAACGAAATTGCGCAAAGAAAACTCGCAGGGCCTGCCCCAACTCAAACAATGCGTAATAACATAATTTTCATAAACAAGTACTCTATTTTTAGCCGCTTTGAGAATTCCGTTGCGCGAACGTTTACGCCAAGTCCCGTTCTGACGCAGACATCAATCTGGAATATCTTTTCAAGATATATTGCCAACTGGCTTTCCCCCGCCGCGACTGCGCCCGCGTGGAACCTAATAAGGGCGTACAAATAAATAAAAAACACAAATGCAAAGTGATACCAAAAAACATTTCAATGAAAAATACATTTGGCCTTCCTTAAACTCAATTTTCCACAATTTATGTTTTTTGAGTTAAGACCGTTTGTTACTGAGCGTGCGATATCCTAACTTATTAACCTTCACATAACTAGTGGATAGGTGTACTCGAACTATTGAATTTGCTAACCTAATCGGTTGATTGCTGTAAACTCGAGCAATGAAGTAGGTTGCCGGTATGAATTGATCGCCCGTTGGCGGTCATTCCATTCGTTTAGGTTAGAAATAAGGCCCCTCATATACGGTACGATAAATCGTTCCGACCGATCTGAGAGATATCGTGCGATCGCATCCAAAATGCCACTCCTACACGAAGCGGTCAGTCGGTCCGATCGATCGTTTACTTGCATTGTTGCATTGATACACGAAGCGATTGGTCGGTTTGATTTACGTGCGAACAAAAAAGACAAAATCGAATCTTTGTTCGCAAAGAGCCATTCATTGTCGATCCGTCGTTACGATATGTCTGTTTGCATAGGTTTTTGTGGCGATCTCCGATATCGTTTTCGATCAAGTAAATCGTAAATGATATTGACATACACTAGCAATTCGTCCTTCTGAAATCTGAAACGATCTGTCTGAAACGAGACGGTTCGTACAGACGAATCGTATCGTACATAGGGGCCTTTAGAATACTCCAGAGCCAATGTAACTATTGCCCCCACGCTTGCTCGTAAACGAAGTAAATCCTCAACCCATATTGAAACTAAACAATAGGGTATGTAGGTAGGTACCGATCATAAATAATGTGCTGGAAGGAAAATAACTTATTTCTTAGAATCTTAGATAAATTAAACGTCCCTACAGTTCTTTGTGAACTGCGATTGCACGGAAAACTCTGAAAACTTATGAGACTTTATGAATCAAAGGTCCTTTTAAAATCTTAGGGTCTCCCCACATCTATCGACGCGGAATCGGCTAAAGCCGATACAAAAAAGATTTATGTCCACGCAATACGAGCTAAACATTCATGATTTCGCTCGGCTCGGTACGTCTGTAACTTGAAAATTTAACAAAACTTTCCCAGTCGAGGGGGCGATACTGGATACGATACGATGGATACGATAGTGGACGATGCGGAAAAATCATTTTTAAGGATTTTTGTTTGTCATGGGATACAACTTATACGTTGTATCCCATCAAAAACATCACAACGTGCAGTTCTTATAGAGCAGAAAAGTTTAGAGATTTAGGTACCTCATGTTACCTAAACCAAGTCGATTATTTTAGTCATAGCTAAGTTAAAGAGACACGAAAACGATCGCAGCGTGTGACATAGCCAAATATGAAAACTCTGACGGACACCAGTGAAGTGAACTGTCACTGTTGCGTATTTATTTGCATCGCATTATGTACATCTGGAGCGAATAATTTATTAATTTATTTTATAAAAGTTTAACATGACATTACAGTTAACACCAATGCGTCATGAAACCAAATAAAACTAATAATGTCATCCGAGGCTTCTTTTCTCTTTATCTCTCGTTATGAGTTTAGATAGTGACATACAAGCCGCCACAAAGTTTCGTTCGTCACAGTGGTAATTCCACTTATTTGATGGTCCATACTCCGTCGCCCAAAGAGTATATGTAGTTGCATATTGCGCCGCCGACTTCACATCCGCTAGTTGGCGCTGTCGTCGTGCACACTACAAATAGTGTCACCATTTCAGCCGATAGACGTCCACTGCTGGACATCGGCATCCCCCAAGGTGCCACTCGCATCCACCGCGTTCCCGCGACCTTTACAAGATCGTCACTCCATCTTGTTGGAGGCATACCGACATCTTGTCTACCGGTTCGCGGACGCCACTCGAGAACTCTCTGGCCCCATCGGCCATCAGTCCTGCGAGCAATGTGCCCCGCCCACTGCCACTTAAGGTTCGCACAAATAGTGTAATGCAATGTAAATGTAAACTAACTCCATTGCCCTCGTTTCCAGGTCTCATCTGGTTCATAGTGCCGGTGTCGATGATAATCTGCAACGACGTGATGGCGTATATCTTCGGCTTCTTCTTCGGGAAGACGCCGCTGATCAAGCTCAGCCCCAAGAAAACCTGGGAGGGATTCGTGGGGGGCGGGTTCTCTACTGTCGTCTTCGGGCTCGTGGTGAGTATCATGGTCTAAGAAAACAAGGTCTGCCGATCCGGGTGACGAGTCACCGTAACGTCAAAGCCGAGTTGCCACTTTATTGCAATAAAACAAAAATGAAGGATTTTTTTGTGCCGTTATAATCCATACTTCCATATTATTAATATTATAAATGCGAAAGTAACTCTGTCTGTCTGTTCTGTCTTCACGCTTCAACCGCTGGACCGATTGAGATGAAATTCGGGGTCCCGGGAAAGGACATAAGCTACTTTATATCTCGGAAAAGCGCATTCCCGCGGGAGCGCGATAACCAAATTCCACGCGGGCGAAGTCGCGGGCAGAAGCTAGTGCAAAATAAATTTAATTATTATTATTATCGCATTAGAATTGTTATTTACTTGTTTAAGCACACAAAATGGGATAAAAGTTAAAAGCAAATGAACTTAATAATTTAATGAAACACTCACAGCATACATGGGGATCGGGGATTATTTTAATACACCACTTGCAACACACAGCGGTGTGAATGAGGCTAGGGTGACACCCACACTACTACACAATACCGGACTGTCATACCTGGCGAAGTATATTATTGTATCATGGTGAGTATAGCGTGTCAACTTCTAGGCCGACCCTCCCTGGGGGTAAGGGACGGTCGAGCGGCAGAGGCCATAATATTGATGACGTCACACACCACAGCTTACACAAGCGCACGCCCGAGAAACTGCACAACGGAACGGTGGCCTACGAGACCCATGAACGTTATCTAACTTTAAAATAAGATGTTCTAACGCTGCAGTACATTTTCGATGGAATACGCGGAGGGATTTGTGTTCAGCCCATACAAAATCATAGTTCACGGATGCGTTGCCTTAACCGCCGATGAAAAGAAGCATATTATTATTGTTGAGCTGTCAGTGCCAATAGGGTATTACACTATTTTTTGAAATGTGGTTTAAAATTATTCTTATATCGGATTGAATCACAAGTACTTTTAAATTTTCATTTTCAGTTTTCGCGTTAGAAAGCTAGCCGCCATGTTAGCTTGGTCTGTGACGTCACTAGGATAGTAAATATAAGTACCTACATATAGTAACCAAACAAGTCAAGGCAATACTTAAAACGGTTACTTGTAACGCTTTGTTGTACAGTCGAAGTGACGTCACCCCAGCTAATAATATGGCGCCTACCGTTTTGAGACAGATTAAAAAACAACATTTTATAAATGTAATGTAATTCCTGTTTTTTCCTTGAATGGTGTTTACCCTATTTGTAAACGGATGATGTTGTTTTTTTTTTCAGATTTCATACTTCATGTCCCAGCACCCGTACCTGGTGTGCCCGATCGAGTATTCCGACTCGCTGGGCCGCATGACGATGGACTGCGAGCCGTCGGCGCTGTTCCGGCGGCAGCAGTACACGCCGCCGCAGTTCGCTCAGCCGCTCGCCAAGATCGTGAGTACCCCCGATTACGATAACGATGAAGACGATGATTATGGTTATTGACGAGCTCAAGTAAGGCCTCGATGGTGTACTAGGTTGCACGATGCGCGCCCTCTGGCCCGAATAGCCGTTGGAGGTGCAGGTTCGAATATTGCTTGAGACCGTAAAATCTTTCTATTTTATTAAACTGACCCGAATTTACAGTCACCGGCACAGATCTTGAGCGGTGAGCGAAAATAGAGGGGTACGACTGAAGGGCCAATAAGCGTGTGCGCACGGCATAGCGCCCGCTGCGACCCGCGCCCCTCCGCCTATGAGCCTTATTTTCGACTTCTGCGCATCGAAGGCCACCGCGCAAGATTCGTGCCGATTCCTATATTTGTTTTTTATTTCACAAACTATTATTAAAAAACTGCTTGCTTTAACAGATATGGTAACAATTTACCCGGGTTCGTTAACAACTTGCCCCAAGTCGGGGTAAGTTGATACTTGAAAAATCTTACAAAGGATACCCCAAATAGCTGTCTTAACGCATTCACTGCCACTTCTTTTTACGAACTTTCGCCAGGTGCCATTAAGGGAACATTGCAACGCACATGTGCGTTCGAGGCACTGCGGGAAAGTCAGCAAAACGCATATATGCGTCGGTGGCAGTGAATGTCTTAATAACAAAGTTTGATATGTAAGTTGATTTTGATCGTATTGTATGAATACTGAAATCAAGTATTCGTAACAATATTTAAGGTTAATTAAAAATCGGAACTTTTAGCCTACTCTGAAGAATCATCTCTCAAAAACTCAACCCAGTATGTATGTATCCGGCGCAAGCGGAAAAATATGTACACAAGAATTGTAATAACAGCAATACAGTCGCTGTACACATATTTTGACGCTTTAGCAGAGTACATAAATGCCTTTGCTTACGTACATACCGTCTGCTTATAACAGTAAACCAAACGTTTTGTCCACAGCTGGGCATGGAGACGTTCCACATGTACCCGTTCATGATCCATTCGTTGGCGCTGAGCATTTTCAGTTCCGTCATCGGCCCGTTTGGAGGTTTCTTCGCATCGGGCTTCAAGCGCGCCTTCAAGATCAAGGTACTACCCCAGTGGTAATCTATACTAATAATAAGTATGTAGAAGAAGTCGTGTCTGTAACTTGAAAATTGAAAGAAACTATCAAGAATACTATATAAACGGTACTGAACACAAAATAACGATTTTTCAGAAAAATTGTCTGAATGTATGTCCGGATTTAACTCGAAAACTTCTGAACGGATTGAAAAAAAAATTGGTATGGGGGTAGTTTATAACACTGGTCAACATATAGGCTACTTTTTATCCCGGAAAAATGCATAGTTCCCGCGGGAACGCTCTTACCGAATTCCACGCGGACGAAGTCGAGCGCTAGTACATAGTAGTTGTTGCTGCCCATTATGAACATGCAACGCCACCTGGATATTGCTCGCACACAGCTTTTTTCCGATGTGCACCGCAGTGTAAGGTATTGTCAGGTAATATACTACTACTACTACTACTACTACTACTACAGCCTATTTGCGTCCCACTGCTGGGCACAGGCCTCTCATCACGAGAGGGTTTGGGCTATAGTCCCCACGCGGGCCCAGTGCGGATTGGGGACTTCACACACATCTTTGAATTACTTCGCAGATGCGTGCAGGTTTCCTCACGATGTTTTCCTTCACAGAAAAGCTCAATGGTAAATTCAAATTGAAAAATAATATAGGTAGGTAGGTAATATAGGTAGGTCAGGTAATATAGGTACATATAATGACACGAACAGCAAGAATTCAGCAAACACCGCCATATCGCGGCTTAGGGAGTAAAAAAATATTCAGTTAGCAATAATGAACTAAATAATGATATTAAGTATTCAGTCTTTTCTACGGATTTGGGTCACTTTTTATAGCATACAAATTGACCCGAATTCATTGTTGTTGAGTGTACACCTTCTAAAATAAGTCTGTTTATATTTCACAACTCGTACTAACTAACTCACGTTGACATTGCAATTTGGTGTTGCTATACGAAAATTTCAATTCGAATTCAAAATAATTTATTGCATAAGCACATGTCAATAGTACATTAATTATAAAAAGTAGATACATAATAATAAAATTACTTGCAATATTAATTGCCTATAACATAACATAATTATACGCAGGCACAACGAACGGTCTCCAAAAGAAAAATGACAGGTCTCCTGAATTTATGGTCAAGCTTTACCTCGCATGTGATCGTACCGATGATTTTCATGTCCCCAGGATTTCGGAGACGTGATCCCGGGTCACGGCGGCATCATGGACCGCTTCGACTGCCAGTTCCTCATGGCCACGTTCGTGAACGTCTACATTACCAGCTTCATTCGCACCGCCACGCCTCAGAAGCTGCTTCAGCAGGTCAGTACCTTCTACACACTATACGCGCCCAATAACATGTACACACATTCATTCATTCATTCACACTGTTGACCGTCAACGTTACTTCACAGCTGTTTCAGCATCTACCTACACACCAGTGGCTGGGCAAAGGTCTCCCCTGAACTGTGAACTCGTGTACAATCGAGTTCATTCATATGTGAAAATTGTTTGGACCTTATTACAAGGGAGTAAAAGTGTGTAAACATTGGCGAACTTGCAAGTAATTTTTCTCCTCCACAAGATTTGCTTGTGTCAGTTTGTGAAAAAAGAAACAAATAAAAATAGAAAACCGGCCTAAACTCATAGGGACCTATGGAACATTCAGTCCGGAATTCCGAACGGAAAACTACCGCGTGTATGTGACAGGTCTATACATTTTGTATGGCGGGCATGTGTTCGGAATTTCCGAATCGGAATTTCGTTCCGGGATTCCGTTACGGAATTACGAATGTATGTGGCGGGCCTTAGACTGCGTTGTCGATATCATGTGTTCAGTATGAAACTGTCATGGCCTTGGGTGGGTTCACATCGACTTTGTAGTCTTTCGATGTTTGAAGGCGGTTTGCTGTTTTTCATTTGAAATTTATTATCGGCTAGTTTCCAAACATTGTTTTGTCAGGGCGTTAGTACTAGAAATGTATTTACTAAATTGATACCAAAATCACCTATTAAAATGATGAAATCGTCGACATTGAGGACTTCCCTATTTTTTTCAAGTCTGTAAAAATGCGTCCTACGGCATCTAATAATTTGTTTCAGGTGTACAATTTGAAACCAGAGCAACAGCTGCAACTGTTTTACGCCCTCAAGGAGTCGTTGGAAAACCGGAACATACTCAACCTGGTACCCTAAGCAGGTATCCCAACACACATACACTCCGTAAGGTAGGCAGACGCACTTTTGAACAACGCACCAATGTTATATTAAATCCATCAAAGTTTGATGTATTTTCAGTGCGACAATTGCAAAATATCAGGCACATCTTTTTTGCCTGTCAGATGACATAGTTATGGTATTTGTAATTTAAAAAAAAATATGGTATTTGGAAAGCGTTTCCAAAAATTGTGATGCCATTTTCTGACATAAAATAAATATTTTCTCAACGATATTATTATATCAAGTAAATCAGGTGCAGGCATCTGAAAGATTTGAGCAACAGTGTTGGAGGAACATATGTATCAACATGCTACCAACGTCACAGAGAAAAGTTAAAATAGATGGTTAAAAAAGATTGTTTTTTTTTTCAGGACGGCGTTTTTCAACAAGTGCGTTTTTGCGTGAAGATGGAACATATCTCGTTATGTACCTCTTAAAGAAATCATACTTTGATCTAGTCTCATTATTGCTATGTCCTTTGCCTTGAATCACCAATAAAACGTTAAATAACTGCGAAAATATACCGTCAAGGCAAAAGAGTGCAATTAGTATAAATAGCTTTATGTGGACTTTCCTAAATTTAAAAAGATATAAAAAAAATGTTAGTGTTACCTATGGTGTTAAACATAGATGTAATAGAGAAATTAAATGTTAAGTATTTTTGTGTTTGTCAAATATGTCGAGAAGGCTATTCCTGTAACCATCATTTACAAATCATGTTACAGCATTTGTAACATTCTTCTGAAGTGACACGGAACTAACAAATTCATTGCAAAGTTTTTTTTGGATAAAGGCGAACTATTCAAGTAGGTTCTCGATACGTGATAAAACATTAAAAAAATTATGCTACAGTATTATAATGGTTCATTTAATGTTTGTTGTACTTTTATCGTATAAATTTTGTCAGAGAGCATTTATTACATACCTTGACTTTCGATGCCTTTTCGTGTGATTTTGACTTCAAATGTAAGTATTGTTATCGGTGTCTCTTCTACACCTTTATATTTTCTGTCAAATTAACTATCTAATCTTTAAAATGACATGATCTAAAAAAATACTAACAAATACAAAGTTCACCATTATCAAAAATCTTTATATTTATGTGTTATGTCTCGAAATATAGTTTATAAGGTAACGGTGTAAATTAATGAGTAATTATTTAATTACTATATGTGTTGTTAAATACATTTCTTTATAGTGCTTTTATTGGTGTAGTTACGAAATGTCTTATAATTTATTATAGTAGTATACGGTATAATGAATTTTACTATATAATTCACTTCATCGGCGTATAAAATAGCAGTTATTATGCCAAGTTTTCATTTCTGCAGATTAAAAATCAAATAATACTCGTCAGTGTTCGGTCGCAATTATCAAACACTTATTCCATTGATCATTACTATTTAGTTGTCTATTGGAGAAACAGGGACCTGCATTTCTTTTTAGCCTGACTGATGAAGATTGACTGCTTATGTGCTAAAGTTTTTTGAACATTTATCCGAGATGTGTACTGAATGTACCACCTCTTCCTAATTGCTCTTTTCCGAAAGGGATGCGATAGCATACCTCCGTTTAAATTTACAATAAAGCTAGTATAATAGTGTGTGTATATGTGTATGTACTGATTGGAATCTGTATTATGGTATGGATGGAGATGTAGCGTTATTTTTTATTGCCTTCGTTCTTTCCTAGGCATTTTGTTAATTAAATAATCCACCACTCATCCTTCTCAAATAGATTTAATTTTAAAAATTATAAAATAGATTTTTATTATTTAATACAGTCCCAAAAAGTATATTTGAAGAGTGTCATTAAATCTTTATCGAATAAATATCACAATAGAAATTAAATGCTTGGAAGATGAATTAAAATATATCGTTTTCTTACATTCCATGTTTACAGTAAATAAATTGGAATATGTTTACACTTTTGGACCTTAATACAACGGAATAGGGTGCAAAGATGTAAACATATCCTTCACGTCGACCGTACAATCAAGTGCACCAATAAATATTTACATTTGGTAGCATGATGTCGGTTCGAAGTACATATTTATACCCTAGACTGAACTCTTTTTAACGCTCAGTCTCCAGCTTTAACATTCAAACGAACTCAGAAAATATGTAATGCGGCTTTACTGTTATAGCATTAAAGTTGCAGTTGCAACGCGCAATTTGCAGGAAATATTGCAAAGCAAAAAATATGTAGTCCTTTTTCAACTTCATACGTTATGTCCGGATATGCATATACCGGTTATGCATTGGATTAGAAATGTTGCTCGGCTAAGGGCCGCTTCCGCCAGCCAACCCCAGGTTAGCCTCTTAACTCTGGTTTAGTTGTTCAGATCGATTCACGAAAATTGGCACGAATTAATTCAATGAGTGAATGATAACATTTATGCGTCCGCCGCAAATTGGTTACATACAGGTTGAATCAATAGTAACAACCGTGTTTTTAGACAAGCCTGTCATATAACCGCCCCAAGTTAACCGCCAAATAGCAGTGTTCGTACTGTTGTGTTCCGGTGTTCCTTAAGGCAGCCGGTGAAATTTCTGGCACATAGGCATTCCTTCTTAGGCCTCAGGGTACATTCGAGATCTTATGGTTTCTTAATGGGCGATCAAAGGATTTGGGTGTCCATAGGCCGCAGTGACCACTTAGCATCTCAGCTGTGCGCTCGTTTGCCTATACCATCGACATAAAAAAAAAGTTACACAACATTAAAATCCTCCTTTATAAGAATTACACTCGCAAAGTGACAAGTGACATTACTTTCGTTCATTCCATTCCTGCCAGCTTTAGTGAATCGATCTGTATCAACTTAACTCCAGTTAAGGGCGTCGGTGCAACTCGGCCTAAAGCCGTTACAATTATGTCGTATACTTTGGACCTTACTACTAACCACATGCAAATATGCTCATTGAATGCTTCTTGAACTGTACGCATATATGAATTGAGGTATATTACGCTTTATCAACGTTTAATTTTCGTGGTAGTCAAAATGTTAACATTATCCTATAAAATATTGCTAACTAGAGATCTTCTACTATCTAAAGTCCCGCGCCTTCACATTTCAAAACGCTTCAATGTATTTAAAAAGCACCACCAACACTCTCAACACATGTGTGCGTGCTGAGACAGCCATCAACTATGCGTTGAGAGTGTTGGTGGTGCTTTTTAAATACATTGAAGCGTTTTGAAATGTGAGGGCGCGGGACTTTAGACAGTAGATCTCTACCAACTACCTATTAATATTCGATGAAGATTTAAAGTAAAAATGCTTAATAGGGCTTGCTTTGGTAATTAGCTATAACACTGTTTTTGCTAAAGTTTGTTAAGTTTGGTGATTGTTTTTTGTGATTTTTATGTTACGTTACGCTTTACTATCGCTAGCGGTTTAGTGTACGGCGTAGATTGTGTGCGTGAGTGTATTTGGACCCATACATTTGTAGAAATCATAGAAATTAAACAGATCAACTCTATAGACTATGAAACTGAAATATGAAGTATAAAAGCGCGAGCGGGAATTCAACACGTTATTAAAATTGTAAAAACAGCGATAGCTTTTGGAGTGATCTAAAATACAAAGTGATTATAATTACTTAATACAAATTATTGAAAATAGAAAAAGAATGGTAATAAACTAAATTTGCTCACGATTGTGTGTGATTATGTACACAATTCTGGGTTCAATCTAAATGTTTTTAACTCAAATGTCTTTTTTTTATGAATCAATAAATACATTCATAAATGGGTATTGCTCCCAACTTAAAATTTTTAGGTTATATTTATGTATATGTAGGTAGATGTAAAGTGATTTACGAAAAATATATAAATTACAGAGTGTAATAATATTTTGCTTTACTGTTTTCTCAAATTATTATATAGAGATTTAGCGAATATTCATTGTTTATCATTTAATATCGATTTATTTCATCCGCTACCGATACCATGTGGGTAGTTGTTTGTAACTTTTATAGATTATATGTTGGGTTGAAGTGTGTATACAATAACAATAAGGTTCTGGGTGTTTCCATACGGGTTCAAACTATTATGATCTTTTAGTGTATTTGAAATGTTGAATTTAATAATTTGATTAAAACATTATTTGGAATGGATATTTTTGTGCTTGATTATCTGAAAAAAGATATTCAAACATGTTTCTCACAATGTCCTCCTTTTTAATTTCTAGCATTAGGTGTAGTAGGTATTTGTAATAGATCTTCTTCCCTAATCCCATGTCCCCTATCCTCCCTTATCCCATACGCCCTAATCTATCCCCCCCTTTCGAGATCGGCAACGCTTTGGTGACGCCTCTGGTGTTACAAATGTCTATAGGCGGCGGTGACCACTTACTACCAGGTGGGCCGTCTGCCTGTTTGCCAATCTTTTTACATAAAAAATGAAAAATCTGTTATTATAGCTACCTATGTTGCAATATTGACCAAAAATATCCATAATATCAATCAATCAACCAATCAAAACTTTATTTATAAATATAATCCTCGTCATGACTTTTCCCAAACGTCCATAATATAATATTGAAAACTTGTCAAGTTTTACATCCCACCAGACCATTCAGCAGGTTTATTATTGAACGTATACCTAAAATATTATAATTGCATTAATTAAGTACCTATTGTACGAATTGACGGAATAATTTCCATAGATAAATTATATTAAACGTTATAAGGTCGAATTTAAGTATATTGTAAACATTATGCTGATGTAATTGGTGTCCGTGTGTAGTTTAGAATTAAATTATTTATCGTTTATATCTTTATTGTATCGATAAAGCAAATAAATGGAATCCCTAATTTGTGTCTTTTTTTTACATACATTACTTAGTATGCACTCGTGGGAAATAATGACTATGGCCTTTAACGCATTTACTGCCACTTCTGTTTTACGAACTTTCGCCAGGTGCCACATCTGTCATTAAGGCATTCACTGCCACCAACGCATATATGCGTTTTGCTGACTTTCCCGCAGTGCCTCGAACGCACATGTGCGTTGCAATGTTCCCTTAATGACAGATGTGGCACCTGGCGAAAGTTCGTAAAAAGAAGTGGCAGTGAATGCGTGAAAGGAACATTTCAACGCACATGTGCGTTCAAGGCACTGCGGGAAAGTCAGCAAAACGCATATATGCGTCGGTGGCAGTGACAAATAACCATCGAATAGGTAACCATTTCAGGCTAGCAACCTGTACTTGATTAACCATGCTGACTCAGGGCCCTCGCCCACGGCGACTTCTCGTGGCGATACAGTAGCGGTGCTGTCGCGCGTTCGCATCGATACTCAATTCAATTCAATTCAATCATTTATTCAGCAAATTGGCCACATAGGGGCACTTTTACACGTCAGAAAAGAATTTACTAGCGCTTCCTAGACCCATTGCTTGAGAAGAAGCGCCGCAACAAACTCAAGCAGAAGGCCTTTTTTCAAAATTTACACAGTTATAACATTTACATTACATGTATAAAATATACATATCGGTACGTACTACAATTACATTGAAGGGATGTATAGTCCCTAACTTAAACTTAAATCTAAGATCTTAGAGATGTATAGTCTCCAAGGGTCCATAAAAAAAAAAAAATATATTATGGAGATGGCCTCCATTGTCAAATAAATATAAATTCCATAGATGTCGACAGTCTCAAAATGTCAATAAATAATGAAATACATCATGTATAAAAGAGTTCATTAATACATGTCAATAAGAACATGATGAGGTCTCTCGCTTAAAATGTTTGACTTAGTAATATATTTAAAGCTAATGATTATTTTTAAACGTCCTTGCAAGCATGAACAGACCGGACCCCACAGATACTAGAGGTGTAACGAATATTCGCTCATTTTTTGATATGCGTATCCGCATTCGCAAGAAAAGCGGCGAATATTTTGCGAATATTTATAAACTATAATTTCAAACATTACTGAGCCTAAGTTTTAAAAATAAATGATATTAACTCACAGTATTGAGAAATTAAGAAAAGTACTCAAATGAAAAAAAAAACTAAAAAACCATATCGATTTTTTTTTGGGAAATTGAGGAAAATTTGATCTAAAAAAAAATACAAATTACATAGGTACAATCAATACGTCGTTGCTTAATATGACTCAATTTATTTATTTATTATGAGCGCATATTTGAAAATATTTGGGGATGCGAATATTGCAGTCAGATATTCGCATTCGTTACACCCCTAATCGATACAGTCGCGATGCGGTCGCTAGCTGTTAGCCTCGCCCACTGTTACTAACGCGCGTTATCGCCGTAAGTCGCTGTGGTAGAGTGCCCTTACCACCATCCCACCGTAAGAAATTGACAAAGACCGAGTCAACAAACTACGTATAGTAAAAACCCGAACGAAGGAACTAAACATTTACATACAAACGCTGAAAGGTCACGCCTTCCTTCTGATTCTATTGAAACACCCATTTCCGAGATTATCTGCCGAATCGGAAGGTTTTTCCACTGGCGAGCATCGCTAATCTGATAATAGTACAGTCAACCTTGCGCATGCGCTGTGCACTGATAGGTTTTAACATGGTTAGTGTTTGCGCGTGGTTTGCGCAAAAAATGGACGAAACGAATAGGTATAATATAAGTACTGTTTGTATGACGTTTTTACCCGACTGCCTCAGAAGGGGTTTATGTTTTCGAATATATGTACATAATATGTACGTATATTTCTTTGGATTTTAGCATGTGAGATGTCGGTAGGTTTGTTTTGATTGTGAGTGACACTGGGTATATCAACAAAAGTTGGTATGCAGTCGTTTCTTTTAAAAAAAGAACGTATACTTCTCTATGATGAGTATTTTTTTAGGTCTATGAGTTTATTCAGAAAAGAATAAGTTAAAAAAATAAACTACAAATAGCATTTAAATTTACATAAATAAAAAGAAATTAAAGCTAAATAATAACCTAAAATCTAAATTAGGGCTCCCATCACGCAGGCAGCATTCCCTCGCTGTGTATGGCAATAGCCAGTCTTTGCGCGAGAAAGCTGCCGGCGCGAGGGTCTCCCGTTGCCTCCCTAGCTCCCTGTGGAGCCCCAGCGCCCCTTTGCCCCATGACCCCATAGTCTCCACCCCGAAGGCCACAAACTAATAGCTCGAGCTTAGGCAGCTATATTTATTAACCTTCAGGCGCTCTCGGGCGTCGGCCGCCGCTCCGGCTCGACGGCTGGTCGAGGAAGATACGACGTCGCCATTGTGTCGGTGCACGTGGCGTCCCACACCAGCGCGCGGCCCATCCGCCAGGGTATCAAGACATCCTGTATGATGATGATTTGACTACGGTATGCTGAGTAAATTAGATTTCAAATTTTTGCGTGATACTTGGTGATACTTTAAGTCAGAGGTCAAATGAAAATGAAAATGAATGAAAATGAAAATATTTATTCAGCAAATAGGCCACATCTGGGCACTTTTACACGTCACTTTTAAATGAATTTAACAGAAAAGAATTTACCACAGACCTGCGACCTGCCAGCTTTCCACGCCTTGGACTTTATAACTAAAAGAAAATCCAATAGACCTCTTCAATATTTCTCTATCTGCAACATTATTATAACCTCAAACGGCTAAAGACACCTGTGAAACCAAGCACTGTCTTATAAATTTTGAGCATTTTGAAATTCACTGTGACGGCCACCCCATCTTTTATTTGGTCGTATCGCAGCACATAGCCGTAAAAGGTTGCTGACCACAGTTTTAAATAGTATTCATGATTTTATCATTTCTTCATAATGTTATATTATATATTTTATATATTTCATGGCATGACAAGACATTTAAGTAGTTTTTTTTTCAATGTATTTTATGTTTTCAGATTTAAGTTAATTAGAGTTAAGACGTAAAAATGTTGTATGCCAGCTATCTGGTAGATTGTGACGGACGCTATGATTTAAGAACTTTTTATATTACTCGTAATCTGATAATAAATTCTTTCTATTTCTATAGTAATTTGTTATCTTAAACCGATCCGTTTACATCCTTACAATATGTAACGACTTTGCGTCGGAAGTTCGGAGTTCCGTAAGTTTTTGCATGCGTTAGGAGCGCACGCGTTCCCACGCCGCGCTGTTTGCGCAACGATATCTCGATTTATATCGCCGCGCGTGCGCATAGGCCGAGACGGGACGGTTTTTTGGCTACTACTTACGCTGTTTTATTTTGGCGTGGTCTAATTAAAAGTCTTTATAAACCATTGACCTATTATAAATAAGGATTCACAATCAGCCGGAGAAAAATGGCCCGTCGAAACGGGTGCCCAAACAACTCGGTCACCCGTTGGCGCTCTGTAAATTTTAGACTTAAGTATTATGGTGCTAGGTTTACTTTTGAATAAAATATTTATCTTGACACATATTATAATGAGGCGTTATTAGCATATTGGAACGTTATTTCTAATCTCAGTTTGCTCCATATATTTTGACATGTTCTGTTAGGCACTGTTCGTCCGTATGTTATTATATGTCAATGTTATAAACTAATTGGCATTTTATCAATAATAGACACTGCTTACAAAGTGTACCTATCTACGTGACGCCATGACATAGTAAGAGAGGAGGGCGACCACATTTAGGTACCAGGTAATATAAATTATAGGCTATGCTCACAACATACCACCACTAGGGGCTTTGTTTGAGTAGGTAAATAGGGATATAGGATTTCCCATTATGGGTGATTCTACAAGCTTTTGAACTGCCATCAGTCCGCTGTCGCATTTTGTGCAATTTCCAGTAAAATAACCGCCTCTCTTCTAAAATTTCCACACGCGTTGAAACGCTTGTAGAAATAATCACCCATATCCCAAATAAGAATTCCAGCGGTTGAAGCGTAAAGAGGTAACAAACAGACAGAGTTAGGTACTTTCGCAGCTTGATATACAGTAACTGGGTGACCGAGGTTTGCTCTGGTGAAAATAGCTAAAACCGAGTGTTTCCAGATATGAGACCTAGCTAGATCGATTTGACGCCCCCGTAAACACTTGAATTGCAAAGTTCTTCCAAATCGTTAGAGCCGTTTCTGAGATCGTTTGCATAAATAAATAAATTAACAATGCTTAGATTCATAGAGAAATGATTAGAATGCAATGGACTCACGCACCAACGAGAGTATTGCAAAGATGATATTTATTCACGTCGTCGCGCGGACGTCTGCAGAGTGGGTAAGAAGGGAAAGCACTCCCGAAGCGCAGGATAAAAGAAATCGTGAGGCAACGCTATGGCAATAGAATAATTGATTATTCTTAACTTTGCACACTCTAAGATACGTTGCCTTTATTAATACGAGTAATCTTAGAAGAGACATTAATTTGTGTCAACTAAAAAAAAAACAAAAAAGAAAACAAGAAAGATGCAGATGATCTCTTGCTTGGTTTTAAAAATATCCTAATTTAGCGCATGCTTTCATTGAGATTTCATTTTTGCGGATTACGGAGATATAACTACTACTACTACTACAGCCTATTTGCGTCCCACTGCTGGGCACAGGCCTCCTCTCATCATGAGAGGGTTTGGGGATTAGTCCCCACGCGAGCCCAGTGCGGATTGGGGACTTCACACACATCTTTGATTTCTTCGCAGATGCGTGCAGGTTTCCTCACGATGTTTTCCTTCACCCGAAAAGCTCAGTGGGAAATTCAAATTGAATCTCGCACATAATTAAACTTAGAGGTGCGAGCCGGAATCGAACCCCCGACCCTCTGCATGAGAGGCAGTAGGTCGAACCACTAGGGCACCAAGGCTTAGCAGATATGACTGTCTGTCCTTAAATACTGGTTTGGGCAAAGAGGGTTCATAGTTTTTGAAACATACTTACTGAACCTAATAAGAGTTCGAGTGTCTGTCACCGGTACTTCATTTTCAGCTTACGACACAAGTGCATACTTACTTAAAGTACGGAAGTGCAAGTACTCTACAAGTTTCTAGGAAACGTAGAAATCCAGGGCAAGTCCATAAAGGCTTTCAGGTGTGTTTCTACAAACAGTTTCAGTCACTAAAAGTCAATATTACGTTAATTTTCCTTGTTAATTTGGGAGTTCCATTTCGCTGTTTTAGACTCTTCTAAAAGTTTCGTCTCTACGAGGGGCTCTATTCGAAGTCTTAAATAGGGACAGGGAGATTCCCTACCGCTGCGCTCACGCGTCACGGCACTCAAGTTGAAATTAAAATCTTTTATTTATTGCGGCGTAAATCGGAAAAGCTCTATAGGCACCGATATCTACCATCGCAATTTGCGATAGACTTAGAATGACAACCTTGCGAGTTAACTCTTCTTTTTGTATGGTTTTAGGAAGTATGTATTAAGTATCTTAGCTTCTGCTCGCAACGTCGTTCGCATGGAATTCGGTAAGAGGTTCCCGCGGGAACTATGCGTTTCCGGGAACACAAAGTATCCTATATGTTGAGACATGTTATAATTAACCCGCTTACCAAAATTTGTGACAATCCGATCAGTGTTTTTGGAGTTCAATCTGAACAATACATGCATAGGTAGGTACATTCATTACAATAAATAAGTATTTCTAAAAAAAGCTATATAAAAGTTTTCAAGTCATTTCAAGTGCGCCAGAGTGGGGTAAGTGCGCCTACCATAAATAAATCGAGCTACAAATATTACTTGACTACCACCTACTGCAATAAATAGTTAGGCCCAGTCTTTGATCGGTTCAGAAGGTAAGTGAACAGGTTTGGCTCAGTTGGTAGTGACCCTGCCCACTGTTCCGACTGTCGCGGGTTCGAATCCCGCTCGCGGCAAACTTTGTGTTATGAGCACGAATGTTTGTACTCAAGTCATGGATGTTTAGTATTTATATATGTATGTATTTCTCTATATAAGTATTCATATCGTTGTCTAGCACCCATAGTACAAGCTTTGCTTAGTTTGGGGCTAGGTCAATTTGTGTGAAATGTTCTAAGATATTTATTATTTAAGTATGAGGTCTAAAAATCAATATAGTTGCACTCTAAAAAGCACACTCAATTTTCAAAAAGCAAAATCAAAGCGAAAACTCACTCACAAAACCCCGATATCTCATAAGATCCGCATTCAGCTGTGATTTAGTTTACTAAATCTATATGGAGCTCGTATTACGTGTGCATCAGGTTCTCAAACGCAGATAAATTAAATATCACCCGCATATATGCCAATCTTGCGCAAATCAGAAATGTCTTTACCTACGTCATAGTTTTAGCAGACCATCACAATATTTTAAACTAGCTTTTCCCCGCAACTTCGTATGCGCAGAAATATTATATAGAAATATTATTTAAAATCCCGTTTTTTTACCGTTCCCGTGGTAATTTCGGGAAATCCTCTGTTAGTGCTCTCCTACGTTCCCCAAGGAACCTGCATGCGAAACAGCTATCTACGACCAGTAATTTCGGCTCTGCGTTGATCGATCAGTCAATCAGTCAGTCAGTCAGTTTCTTGTTTTATATATATAGACTAGCTTCTGCCCGCGACTTCGTCTGCGTGTAATTCGTTAATAGCATTCCCGCGAGAACTATGCATTTTTCCGGGATAAAAAGTAGCCTATATGTTGACCAGTGTTATAAACTACCCCTATAGGTACCAAATTTTGTTGCAATCCGTCCAGTAGTCTTAGAGTTAAATCCGGACATAGATATACATACAGAGAATTTTTCTAAAAATCGTTATTTTGTGTTCAGTATCGTTTATATAGTCCCCTCGACTTGATAGTTTCTTTTAATTTTCATGTTTCAGATGCGACTTCGTCTACAGACTTATTATTAGTATATTTGACTTGGACTTTGCGCACCGGATGCAATTTTATACATAGAAGCACCTACATGACTATAGTTAGATGATGGTTATGATTATATTCATTGAAGTATTAAAAAAAAACCGATCCCGTAAAAACACACTTTCACATTTATTATATTACATATATTATTATGGTTAACGCTGCAAATGCATTACAACCTTGTAGTCTTAAGACTATAGTGTAAATTTCCTTGAAAGTTTTTAAGAGTATCAGTTGTCTGGTCTATGATATCAAAGCGCGATTTATTAGGCGATCTCCAAAAACTTGACCACATTTCTCTACATATCGCTGTCTCAAGCGCTTACGGGGTTTCGCTGGAGTGTGAGAGAGACAGGCAGATTGCGACCACGTCTTTGGACAAAACAATGCGACGCTTTTGCTTTCTTTGAGAAGTGGGTTGTTTCGGTTATGTCAGGTGCAGGCATGAGTGGGGCTGCTCGCGGTGTGACTGCTGTTATTTTGGTGTGACAATTTTCTTGAACTAATAAGGGATACTGTATAAGCCCCTTCTTTCTTCTTTTAAGGTGGCACACCTTGGACAGAATTCATTAATGTGCTATTTTAGTGACGCGCGACTGTAGTGGCCATAGTCATTGTATGAGACCGAATGTATGGGACCGATTTCACGAGACGCGGCCGATGGGAGCAACGTTAACAATCGTAAAATATCAAGTTTACTACAGTAATATCATAGTTATTTGTGAAACGAGAGAGCAAAATTGTTTTTTGTTTCAAGTGCTATATATGACTCCGAGCTAACGAAAGATTTTACAATTGAATCACGAGCGTTTAGCGAGTGATCTAGTTTAGAATCTTGAGCTTAGCGAAGGACTCAAAGGCATTACATGTAAAAAAAAACTTTGTCTACAAAGAGCGAATGTTTACAGCATACTTCGCACCTTGTATTAGCCTCAGGCCTACAAGAATGTAACTAACTCATTGATCTATCATAAGTAAGGATTCACAATCAGCCGGAGAAAAATGGCCCGTCAAATTGGGTGCCCGAACAACTCGGGTACCCGCTTGGCGCTCAGTAAATTTGAGACTTAAGTCTTATAATGTTAGGTTTACTTTTTGTTTAAAATATTTATCTTGACACATACTATAAAGAGGCGTTATTAGCATATTGGAACGTAGTTTCTAATGTCAGTTTGCTCCATATATTTTGACTTATTCTGTTAGGCTCTGTTCGTCCATATGTTATTATAGGTCAATGACCTATAAGCATCTATAAGTCCCCTGCGGCAAAAGCTTGTCACAATCACAACCTTATTAAGTACAGAAAATATGTGATACGGATACTGATCGACCCGGATTTGCCTTAAAAAAAAACTCCATAATCAATCTAAAATGTTGAATCCATTAAACTAACTCTTTAAGGAGAGAAATTTGAATTAAAAAAATGGAATCATGATCATCATAATAATTGCGATGAAAGCTTAAAGATCAATATAGAAAAATGATTGCACTGGTGTCATTATTTCCTGTCCACATCTAACATTATGAGAAGCAAGACTTCCATTGGCATTTTATATAATCTAATACTCAAGTAATTTGCGAAAAGTTCATTCCAAATACAGGGTAAGACATAGGTCATTTAAATTTACGTAACATTAAACAATAAATGGACCCGTCGTTTTATATTTATGTTTGATAACGCCATACATTTCCTCTGTTTGATTATGCGCGTTGGGCTATTAGCACAGTTCGGACCGGCCAGCTGACAGCCCGCCCGCCAGTATCCGATTGCGCGCGGCGGCGAGCGCGCGTTCCCGAACGAAACACAAACGTCAAAAAAGCGCGCGAACACGCGATGTATCGGAGTTGGAAAAAAAAGTGACGAGTGTATTTTCGTAGAGTGAATTCGTGATTTGAAAAGAGGAGTGTTTTTCGGTGTGTGACGGTATGTAGATTTTTATTTGAATATCAGTGTTATTTTCGTTATATTTATGAGTAATTGTATAAGCAACCGTAGATAGGTATATTTTATTTTATCAATGCAGTAAACCCAATAAAATTTTAGAACACTGATTCATGAAAAAAAACTTTTTAATCCAGGGCTTGAAACTGGTTTTTGCTCCCATACAAATAAACCGATTTTCTTATCGTTCTTTCGTTTACTATTTCATGTTTAATAAGGCTATAAAATAATACAAAGTAATAACCTAAATACACTATGGAGTTCCACATAAAGAGTATAAAATAATTCTAAATATTTGGCTATTTCGGGGTTTTTTTAATTAACCGGTTACAAGCCCTGTTTTAATCTAATTTAATTCAATTGCCTCAAAAAAGTCCAGTTTAAATAGTCGACGGTTTCAATTTTCACAAAAATTTTACTAATTGTTTTACTAGTTTTACTTTACACTTTGGAGATTGTGCGGGGGAATTGTTTGATTTGATTCCACCATCCCCATTTCGTCACTACGGGACCAGGCGTGGTCTTGGATTCCATCCTTATGTTCTGGATATTCCTCCAGCGCGTCCGAAGCGCTTCGCTTCATGCTGCATCAATTTCATCATGCGAACAGTCTTCACTTCCCCGATAGTTATAACTTGGATCTTTTCAAGTCGAGAGTGAACAGGTACTATCTAAGTAAACGTGTTTCACCTTCGACTACATCGTCACTTACCATCAGGTGAGATCGTGATCAAATGCTTGCTTATAATAAAAAATCATTTAATCAATAGTCCAGTACCAACCAAAAGAAACAAAAACTAGTACGATTAATGTGAACAAGTAAAAGACATCAACGCGCGTGCGGGTAGAATGAGTAGCTTCATCGAGTTGATACGATCTATACATAGGTAGATATTGATCAATGAAAACTACAAAATGTTGTAAACGTAATGGGTCTTACTATCTATTATTACTATTATTATATTTTATATTAGTACCTACTTTCTTCGTACACGTGAAATTTGGAAATATGCGTTTTTTCGGGATAGTAGAGCCTAAAATGTCCTTCCTCCGAGACTCAAACTGTCTCCATGCCACATTTCATCTAAATCAGTCCAGCGGTTTAAGCGGGAAGAGCTAACAGACAGACAGAGAGTTACGTATGTATAATATTAGTATAGATTTATTGTTACGATGACATCTTCACCGCTCGTGCGGAATATCATCATAATCAGGCTGCAATGATTTCAAAAGATGCATCGATCACTGCGCAATGACAGCGGTGCAGTTTACAACCGTGGCCTAGATTACCAACTTTACGACAAATAGACCAAGAGAGGAGCTATGATTGTAGGACTACAGCCTATTTGCGTCCCACTGCTGGGCACAGGCCTCCTCTGACCACGAGAGGGTTCGGGCTATAGTCCCCACGCGGGCCGAGTGCGGATTGGGGACTTCACATACATCTTTGAATTAATTCGCAGATGCGTGCAGGTTTCGTCACGATGTTTTCCTTCACCGAGAAGCTCAGTGGTTAATTCAAATTGAACTTCGCACATAAGTGAGGTGCGAGCCGGAATCGAACCCCCGCCCCTCTGCATGAGAGGCGGTAGGTCGAACCACTAGGCCACCACGGCTTCCATACTACAGTTTATCCACGCTTCTATGCTTCTACGGCGTAAATGTGTTCCATCCTAGCGCTTAATCTACAGCCCCGATTTTGACGAAAAAAATGTCTCAATCGATTCGTTTTTATTGTCCGGGTGACATAGGGCACATTTTGTACGGGCTTTATTTTTCAAATTGGTCACTTGGTGAAAGTACAATTGGAACAAAATAGTGCCAAAATACAAGAATTAAATTAAGTAGCCAACCCGCAGTAAAGTCGCGTCTGTAATTAAGAAAAAAACCGGCCAAGTGCGTGTCGGGCCACGCGCAAATTATAGGGTTCCGAAGTTGACGATGCCCACAGTACCTTTCTAAGACTTATTAGCATCTAGCTAGCCTGTGGTATGACGTGCCCGCCCGACGCCCCTGCCGCTCGAGAAAAATCATCATTATAAGTTGGTCGACTATTACTCGTAAGTTTGTACAGTCTACTTAGCTGTGATAGTTTTCCTTTCAACTACGTTATATATGCCACAACCGTGATTTTTTTCAGCTATCCAAATACCACCATTTAGCTGGCAGGGGTGGGGGGGGGACACGTGACTCTAACAAAAAATAGCACTTTAAAGCTTAATATTTCACAAACGCATCGCTTAATCAAAAAATGGTTTTAACAAACCCACAATATTTTTTTAAGACCTATTCAACGATATGCCGCACCATGGGGTACGCAAGAAAAAAAAATTACATCCCCACTTTACGAGTAGGGGAGGTACCCTATAAAAAAATACATTTCAAAATTTTATTTACCACTTTGTCAGCGTAACTAATATGCATATTCATGCCAAATTACAGCTCTCTAGACCTAAGCATCTCCGAGCAATAGTGCGGACAGACGGACGGACGGACGGACGGACGGACGGGCGGACGGACGGACGGACATGGCGAAACTATAAGGGTTCCTTGTGGACTTCGGAACCCTAAAAATGCTATCAAGTTGAACGGGCTCCAAGTTCAATGCTGCGTGATTTTTAATTCAGCCTGTAAAAAAAAGTTCCGATACAAAAACATAAAATCCAAAATAATGAGAAACAAACTCTATAATTTAGTTTGTGTTTGTTATCTGGCTGCGTAAAAAGCCGTGGTGGCCTAGTGGTTTGACCTACCGCCTCTCATGCAGAGGGTCGCCGGTTCAAATCCGGCTCGCACCTCTGAAATTATTTATGTGCGAAATTCAATTTGAATTTACCACTGAGCTTTTCGGTGAAGGAAAAACATCGTGAGGAAACCTGCACGCATCTGCGAAGTAAATTCAAGGATGTGTGTGAAGTCCCCAATCCGCACTGGGCCAGCGTGGGGTCTATAGCCCAGCCCTCTCGCGATGAGAGGAGGCCTGTGCCCAGCAGTGGGCCGTAATTAGGCTGTTGTAGTTGTTATCTGGCGCATAACTCGATAACTATCTTGAACTAGGTTACTTACTGTAAATTGTACCTCCGAGTACCTACATCAAAATCGATTTTTTTTCAAAATGAGCTCAATTTTGAACCAAGCAATTGAAAGAACAATAGGTACCTTTTTATAAATAGTTCAACTGTTAAGTTTGTTAATTATATAAACTGTCTGTCAGTCGTCTTATGGTCGTATGACACATTCAACGTTTATAATGTTTGTTATCTAATGTTAGTTTAATATTTATAATAACATTACCTACGTATAATAGAGATTTTGGTATAACTATCAAAGTATATACACGTAACTTCACCTTGTCTTTTAAAAGGGTTTATCCTGAAAGTTGGCAACGTCGCATATAGTTGTCAAATGTTTCGCTGTTTTCATTAATTTCTCAATATTACTGAATTAAAAAAGAAGTTATCATTCTATGGTTGAATGACGCGTCTCATTTTATATTTGTTAGGTTAGCCATTCAAATGATAGATTACATTGAAACGCATGGAAAATGCGATGGAAAGTTTTCAAAAGATAGTACTTCCATAATCCTAAACATTTCATGTTCCTATGATAATTGTTGCAATCCATACTTAATGTTTTATTCAACCATAGAGTGACAATTCAAATTTTCATTCAGTAATATTCATAAATTAATGAAAACAACGAAATATTTGACAGCTATTTGCGACGTTGCCAGCTTTGGGAGTAAACCCTCTTAAATGGTTAAGAACTCACGTCGGAGACAATAATATAGCGATTCAAATTCAAACTCAATAATTGATTCTACTAATTGGCCACAGCTGTGTTCTTTTAGATATTTACCTACTCCTATAGCCTATTTGCGTCCCACTGCTGAGCACAGGCGTCCTCTCATCACGAGAGGGTTTGGGCTATAGTCCCCACGCGGGCCCAGTGCGGATTGGGGACTTCACACACATCTTTGAATTACTTCGCTGATGCGTACCCCCTTTACAGATTACGACGATAAGGTTGAATTTCTTTTGTATTCGGGTTTTTACTAAAGGTATAATCTCACGGCAATTAAGCTGAGAATTCTAACTTTGCATCCGTTTCGGTTTAAATATGTGTATATCCATATCCATACTATAATATTATAAATACGAAAGTAACTCTGTCTGTCTGTCTGTCTGTTACCTCTTCACGCTTCACCCGCTGGACCGATTGAGATGAAATTTGGCATGGAGATAGTTGAAGACCCGGGAAAGGACATAGGCTACTTTTCAGGTCAGTTCCCACGGGAGCGCGATAACCGAATTCCACGCGGGCGAAGTCGCGGGCAGAAGCTAGTAGTATATATAGGCAATAAAGACATGTTGTGGTGGAATGAACTGTTTATTTCGTTTAACTAATTCTCACTCTAATTTAAGTTAAAGCAGGTAAATTATCTAGAAACTGTAATAGGTTGATTTATAGTATCTATATATACTGCGTGGTCGGTCTAGATAGTTCTACATTTGCTTAAATAAGGTCAGGTACTATAATAATTAAATGTTCAATTCAAGAACCGTTGGCGAGTTTGTTCAGGTATTGTTCAACATTCGATTTCTTTTTTTCGTCTGGAAATACTGACGTTGAAATGATCAAGCGGATATAGGTACCGTATATCCAGTTTTCCATCGATCTCTCAATACAAAACTATTTTCTGCTACTATATTGTTAAACAAAAAATCTCTCATATGATGCTAACATCGCCCTAATCCGCAATTCCAATAATACTTAACGAATGATGATTTAAGTATATCGTAGCAATCCTACTATCATAATAGACCAGGTAAAAACAGTCTAAATAAATGCCCTAAAATCTGTAGCATTATCTTATTTCATATCTAGACCAAGAATGGCTACCGAAACTGTTATCTAATTCCAAAGTACAAAAGGATTGAAATCAGCCTGTGCCCACGAAACTACGTACTTACGTTATTTTGATCTATACTCGCCGCAAAACAAAAGTGGCGACTGGTGCCATACATACTTCTGCTGTATGCCATACCTTTTTGTGTTTACACATTACAAATTACATTATGTCTGTACTGTTCCTTGATTGTGTGGTGTTCAATAATAGTACATTACAGACCTAGGGCGGTGAATTCGAAGGTGAGGGCCATAAAATATGCGATCTGGGGCTTTACGAATTACTGCCCTTGGTTTGTCTAAAGAATTTCACCCTGCGTAGCGGGCAGAAAATCCCACTTTACGGCCAAGGGTGATGTAAAGTATATTGCATTGTATTGTGTATACTTCTATGGCACCAGTCGCTACTTTATTTTGCGGCGAGTATAGAGACCAAGCGTAGCAATCTAAAACGGGTTATATTCCAAATGTCCCAGGGTTCAGGTCTACTTGTACCGATCGCTAATGAGGTAACGAGCCACGATACGACCCTCTGATCTTTCGCATTTCGCTTACTGTTCACACCATTATATGTTGAAAATAGGGTCAAAATATCTGTAGGACCTTTTACCAGCAGCAGTGTTGACGCTGGAAATAAATATACACAAAAAACAACCGTTTTACATTTCGACAGACGCCATAGAGGCAGGATGCCGCCCGTTTATTTTTTAAATACATTTGAGAGGTATAAAAATAGCCGCGTCCAGACATTTTTTATATAGTGAAGCCTACGGAGCCTTCAAGTCAGCAACTGGCAGGAGGTGGCGCCAGACAAGGCACAGTGGCGAAAACTCGTTTCGGAGTCCAAGATTTCATTTCGGGTCGCTGAGCCGGCCTAGTTAGTTAGTTATAAAAAAAGCTTTTTGAGGAATTACTTAACTTCTATTAAGTTGGAAATCGTTTTATTACCTTCATTTGGCCCTAAACGCGTGTAAGCCGAGATTGCGTAATCCCTGGAGATGTGCGTGAATTTTGGAAGCCAAAAACTGCGAAAGGCTAGGATCATCATCATCATTTCAGCCGAAAGACATCCTCTGCTGGACATAGGTCTCCCTCAAGGCGCGCCACTCAGACCGGTCCTGCCTGTGCCTTTACAAGGTCGTCACTCCATCTTGTTGGAGGCCTACCGACAGCTTCTACCGGTTCGCTGACGCCACTCCAGAACGTTCAGGCCCAAGGCTAGGATAAGCTAATTGAATCTGTCAAAGAGAGGGTCTTTGACAGATCTCAGAGAAATAATGCTCAAACGATATACTTATTGTATTAATCGTTTTACCCCTTTACACTTTGAAAATATACGGATCGCTAAAGAGCATGCAAATAGCGGTTGCGGGTTCTATCACCGCACTTCCCGCCTCAGAAGTAAGGTCCACCCCCACGTGTTGCTGGACGCCTGGCAACCCAAAAACGTTCGGGCTTCGCGTTCTTTTCTTCCGAGAACGTGTAAGCTGTGGAACGATCTTCCTCCTGAGGTGTTTCCGTCGCGCTATGATATATCTTCAAGAAGCGAGTGAATAGAGGTCTTAAAGGCCGGCAACGCATTGGCAACTCCTCTGGTGTTGCACTTGTCTATGGGCGACGATGACTACCTCCCATCAAGTAGCTCGTCTGCTCGTTTGCCCCCCTATAGTATAAAAAAATAGGCTTTCGTAGATAAACAAATAAATTAAGATTTATTATCTTGAAATTCGGTAAAAACGACAATTGAAGTCGCCGTAAATTGACGTAAATGCGGATCCTGACAATCTCTCAAAGCAGGAAGCTTCGTAAAGCAAGTAAAACCTTCGACTTTAGGGCTTCCGTGAAAACAATTATTTCCCTTAATTGCAGGAGATTCGATTAAATTTCTTCCTCGTGCATAACAATGCACGATGTCGATGTCGTGTTTGTCGTTTCAGAATCAAAGGTCAAGAGTGGAGGATAAAGGTCGTTGAACTTGTTTTTTTTTTTATGAGAACCTTTGACGAAATGTTTTAAATTATCATAGAACATGAATAACTTATGTTTTTGCTATATATATTCGTTGCTAACCTAACATTAATATATATACCGTCCAATTTGGCTGATACTTAAGTACTTACTAGATTAACTTAACATTACTGGAAGTAAAGAAGTTGAAAAATAATTTCAATATTCAGAAATAGGTAATAAAAACAATATTTAAACATCGACGATTTAGAGGTAGGTTTTTTGTCATTGACGCCAAGAGTAAATGACTAACTGCAATGTTTGTCATTATTTTTTGATGAAACGTTTTGTGGACAATACTCAATAATAATAATATACTTGAGTAGAAAGAACTAACAGCTTCTAGCCTCGACTTTAAGGGTTGTGTACGTAGCGTTTCCCATGGATAAAAGGTACCTATGTCCATCATTTCAGCCAAAATACGTCCACTGCTGGACATAGGCCTCCCCCAAAGCTCGCCACTTAGACCGGTCCTATGCTACTTGCTTCCACCGGGTTCCCGCGACCTTCACGAGGTCGTCGCTCCATCTTGTTGGAGGCCTACCGACAGGTCGTCTCCCGGTTCGCGGGCGCCACTCGAGAACTTTCCGGACCTATATCCACCAAACATCTAAATCGGTCCCGCGGTAACAGACACACAGATAGACAGAGTTTATCGTTGTTGAAAAATCAGTTTTTGACTACTCATAAGTCTTACCGTAAGCGTTCGTTTTTTACACAACTTTGCGCATTGCGCAGACGCGCGTGCTTTCCATAACTCATGGGGTATTACCACGGGTATTGTGAGAGTTTGTGTGACTCTGCAAGGTTATCCCATTCAACACTAACCAGTGTCCTAGGGCTATTTGAACAAAAGCATATCTTTGAAAATACACTCAACAGCAATGAAAACGGGTCACATTGTATGGGAAATCCTATACAAAGTGACCCGTTTCCATTGCTGTTGAGTGGATTTGACACAATTCTGTCTTGAAATGTGATAACTGGGACCTTGTATCTACCTACCTACATATTTATTACCCGACTGCGCTAGAAGGAGGGTTATGTTTTTTGAGTGTATGTATGTATGTATATTTCTTTGGCACGTTCTGTAGCCTAAATGGCTTGATGGATTTTAGCATGCAAGAACAAAGTCGCTTCGCTGTCTGTCGGTCCCTATGTACGCTTAGATCTTTGAAACTACGCAAAGGATTTTGAAGCGGTTTTTTTAAATAAGTAGATAGATCAATTCAAGAGGCAGGTTTTCGTATATAATTTGTTATAGTTTAACGCACCATTCCCGCTGGAACGCTATAACCGAATTCCACGCGGACGAAGTCGCGGGCAGAAGCTAGTAAAAATATATAATGTGACATCAAAAGTTTGTTAAAGGGTATATTATCTTTTCAAAAACGAGTTATTTTATTTATTATTGTACTTAAACACTACGTGTATTTTATTTGATTTATTTTTTATTACAGGTTGATCCTTGATTAACAATATGAAACGGCTGGGCTTGCTCCGGATATATTTTTTTGTAAGTACAATTATTGAGATGAATGCCATTTAGGTATTTAAGTAGTACTTAGTCATTTATGTGTTCAATAACATTTACAATATTATACAATGAATCAATATAATAGGGATGACGACAACTTTTTTTTTCCTTAGTTTATCAGGAAGATTATTGAAAAGTATTGGACACGTATTTTTTCTTTTTTCACGTAATCAAACTTATACGGAGATATATTGAGTTGAAATGTCGCGTGACGTCACGGTTAGGTACGATTTATACCTAACGGTGACGTACTCGTAGTTAGCCCCCACTCTCCAACTTTAATGCGTTTTAACTTAGTCATTCTTTGTTAATTTGATAAAACAAAAAAATACGTGTCTAATATTTTTTTATTACCTGACTGACGGACTAATTAGAATTTCGATTTCTTCACCCTGTCGTCATCCCTATTATCAAAATTAAACAGGCGACAGTAGTGTATAAAGTAATCGAACTGGGGCTATATTCGAAGTCTTAAAATAGGGATCTCCCTGTTCCCTATATGATCGCTCACGCGTCGTGTGAACTTTAAACAGCTAGATTTAAAGTTCAACTTGGCGCGTGAGCGAGCCTATAGGGATCAGGGAGATCCCTATTTTAAGACTTCGAATATAGCCCCAGATCATTGCATATATATACAATGAGTTGGTACAATGGTTTATTCAAATATCAAAATTAAACAGGCGACAGTTAGAGATCTTCTACTATCTAAAGTCCCGCGCCTTCACATTTCAAAACGCTGCAATGTATTTAAAAAGCACCACCAACACTTTCAACACATGTGTGCGAGCTGAGTAGGCCATCAACTATGCGTTGAGAGTGTTGGTGGTGCTTTTTAAATAATAATGAAAAGATTGAAGCGTTTTGAAATGTGCAGGCGCGGGACTTTAGATTTTAGTCAGCAGCAGAAGTAGATAAGCTGTACATGCTGTGTAATCGAACAGTGCGGATAACACAGTGACATGACATTAGTCAATTTTGTATGAGCAAAAACTCAGCAGGATGTTCGAATATCAATATGATTACTGTCGGGCGCTCGACCGACTGCAGTAAGTTTGATGTGCTCGATTAGTCACGCGCATATACTATCGCTCGACTTGTACCTACGACAGTATAGAACATCTATTCGACTTTGAATAAGGATCCTATAGGGAATGTATTAAGAATTTCCTTGTCTCTTTTCGGATAAGCCGTGGTGGCCTAGTGGTTCCAAAGGGTCGCGGGTTCAAATCCGGCTCGCACCTCTGAAATTATTTATGTGCGAAATTCAATTTGAATTTATCACTGAGCTTTTCGGTGAAAGAAAACATCGTGAGGAAACCTGCACGCATCTGCGAAGTAATTCAAGGATGTGTGTGAAGTCCCCAATCCGCAGTGGGCCCGCGTGGGGACTATAGTCCAGCCCTCTCGTGATGAGAGGAGGCCTGTGCCCAGCAGTGGGCCGTCAATAGGCTGTTGTAGTAGTTGTAGTTTTCGGATAAACCTGCTATTCGCAGGACGTCAAAGGACAACTTAGTGATACACGGAATCCTAAAACTTCCAGAGCGATTAAATCGCTATTCTTTTAACTAATTAGCTCTCTGATTGGTAATCCAATAAGTACATACTTAAATTTGCACCCCTCCCCTTTACCCCCTCATGGAATTATTTCCAGGCTAAAACCACCCTTTGTCCTCACCTGATAGATACTCAAAACTATCTCCAGACCACGTAAACGGTTCCATGGTTCGACCCAACTCTGGGCACGGAATTGTCATCATCATCATCATCATTTCAACCGATAGACGTCCACTGCTGGACATAGGCCTCCCCCAAGGCGCGCCACTCAGACCGATCCTGTGCCACTCGCATCCACCGCGTTCCCGCGACCTTTACAAGGTCGTCACTCCATCTTGTTGGAGGCCTACCGACAGCTCATCTACCGGTTCGCGGACGCCACTCCAGGACTTTCTTGCCCCATCGGTCATCAGTCCTGCGAGCAATGTGCCCCGCCCACTTCCACTTAAGGTTCGCAATTCTTCGGGCTATGTCGGTGAATTACGGAATTGTACCTACCTTAAAATAATTGACGCTAACTTTTATTTCACGTTTTCTACTATTCCGCGTCATACCTAAGTGCTACGGTGCTTTTAGAGACGGTAGACGGACCGAATAATTTAGTGTTTTTTTGATGGGCTCAATATAAGTGTACCTTTGGATGCCAAAGTATTTAAGAACTTCTTAACAGCTTCTGCCCGGGAACTATACGTTTTCCGGGATAAAAAATAGCCTATATATTGACCAGTGTTATAAACTACCCCCACACCAAATTTTGTTGCAATCCGTCCAGTAGTTTTTGAGCTAAATCCGAACATACATACAGACAATTTTTCTAAAAATCGTTATTTTGTGTTCAGTATCGTTTATATAGTCCCCACGACTTAGTTTCTTTTAATTTTCAAGTTTCAGACGCGACTTCTTCTACAGACTTATTATTAGTATAGTGTTACGTTACCTAACTGTGCAAGTGACGCTTAACTGTACCTACTACTACTACTACACTACAACAGCCTATTTACGCCCCACTGCTGGGCACAGGCCTCCTCTCATCACGAGAGAGTTGGGCTATAGTCCCCACGTGGGCCCAGTGCGGATTGGGGACTTCACACACATCCTTGAATTACATCGCAGATGCGTGCAGGTTTCCTCACGATGTTTTTCCTTCACCGAAAAGCTCAGTTGTAAATTCAAATTGAATTTCGCACATAAATAATTTCAGAGGTGCGAGCCGGATTTGAACCTGCGACCCTCTGCATGAGAGGCGGTAAGTCAAACCACTAGGCCACCACGGCTTCACCTACTCACTTCACTGTACCTACTGCATTAATAAAATATTAACTTCGAGAAGCCACTTCGGAATAAGTACTTATAAACGAGTATTCAATCACTCAAGTTTTTGGAGAATATTATAGGTGATTTTGCTAGCTAAGTATTTATTTTATGTAGGTACTACCTTCTGCCCGCGACTTTGTCCACATCATCATCATTATCATTCATGATTTCAGCCGATAGAAGTCCACTGCTGGATATAGGCCTCCCCCAAGGCGCGCCACTCAGACCGGATCTGTGCCACTCGCATCCACGGCGTTCCCGCGACCTTTACAAGGTCGTCACTCCATCTGGTTGGAGGCTACATGTACACATGGAATTTGGATATAGTGTTCCCTCGGGAACCTTGCGTTTTTCTGGGATAAAACGTATCCTATGTCCTTTCCCGGGACTCCAACTATCTCCATACCAAATTTCATCCAACGCGATCCAGCGATTGAAGCGTGAAGAGGACAGCAGAGTTACCTACCACCTTTGCGGATTGGAATATCAAAGTCAATCAATCAATCAATTATTTATTCAGCACATTGTCAGGGGCACTTTTACACGTCAGAAATGAATTTACCAGCGCTTCCTAGACCCATTGCTTGAGAAGAAGCGCCGCAACAAACTCAGCAGATGGCCTCTTAAAAAAAAAACATTCAAATTCACATTACATTTTCATTAGGTATATGTATAAAATACATATATAGTTACGTACTTACGTTACATTTAAGGGATGTATAGTCCCTAACTTAAACTTAAATCTAAGATGTGCCAGCAATTTCACCGGAATACAACAGTGCGAGCACTGCTGCATATTTGGCGGCAGGTTAGCGGGGAAAGACGGTACCTCCCCGGACGGACCTAGCACTAGGCCCTGCCACTAGCAAACAAATAGTTTTGGCTACGGATGGTTAAAACTTACTTTGTTTTTATACATATTTTGTTGTATTTTTTTTAGTTTTAAGCCTTCAGGGATCTACTGAAAATCAGCGCCGAGGTGCTCCTCGGCTAAAGCTGAGTGGATTCCATTTTTGAAAGAAAAAAACTTGATTTAAGATCCAGCCCCAAATTAAAAACCTATTGTTTGTCTTTTTTTCAAAATAAATACCTATTCAATTCTAAATTTGACATCTGAAAAATTTTAAACGTCCGTAGCCAAAACGAGGCGTTATGTAGATACGTATATAAGCATTGGGTCTAAAGAGACTAAGTACTGTCCGCGCTCACATTCTAATTTACATCTTTTTAAAAGTAAACGCATTCCAAACTCAATTTCGCGGTTCTTGCGCCATGCGCACGCGCACTTGACACGCCGTGTTGACACGGCGGCGCGTCGAGAGCGGACGTCGACAACTAATTCAACATTTCACTATTTCGATGAGGGTAGACAAACAATTCGGTTTTCAACACGTCCCGTGGTTATCTAGAAGAGGTAAGGTCAGTCGGGGCAAGAGCACCTTCCATAAATACACCCAACCGCAATGAAATCGGGTCACTTTGTAAGGAAAATCCTATACAAAGTGACCCAATTTCAACCGCAATGAAATCGGCTCAGTTTGGCAAGTCCTATATAAAGTGACTCGATTTCGTTGCGGTTGAGTGTATATCGAATACTATAAATATTACCAGAGACCAGCTCAGAAACACTGTCAATCTCCTTACATGCATTGCGGCGTACAGTCGAGTTCGCCAATATATACACACTTCCTTTCAACTACGTTATGATCCGTGGGGGACACGTGACTCTAACAAAAAATAGCACTTTAAAGCTTAATATTTCACAAACGCATCACTAAACCAAAAAATGGTTTTAACAAACCCACAATATTTTTTAAAGACCTATTCAACGATATACCGCACCATGGGGTACGCAAGAAAAAAAATCCATCCCCACTTTACGAGTAGGGGGGTACCCTATAAAAAATATATTTCAAAATTTTATTGTACCACTTTGTCAGCGTAACTAATATGTATATTCATGCCAAATTACAGCTTTCTAGAACTAAGCATCTTCGAGCAATAGTGCGGACAGACGGACGGACGGACGGACGGACATGGCGAAACTATAAGGGTTCCTTGAGGACTTCGGAACCCTAAAAATGGCTAACTAGGCAGCGACATCTATTATCTATCACAATTTACACTTACAGGCTACTCAACCTCAGTATAACTAATCTTCTTCTTCTTGCTGGTGCCATCTTCTAACGAAGTTTGGCGATCATCATGGCTATTTCCACTTTTGACGCCGCTGAACGGAAATAACTAATATGAAGGTACTATTATCGTACCAGTATAGCGACACGCACCACCCTCTAACTTTCATTTGATTACGCTCAATGTACTGTAAATTATTTTTCAATTTGTTATACTTTGGGTTATGGTTTTGTAGAATTCAAATACTCACACCGTTTGCTTACGTCATTTCCAAATTAAGAGTAAACAGCTAGATTTAAAGTTCATTTTGAGCGCGCCGTGACGCGTGAGCGCAGGGATAGGGGATCTCCCTTTCATACATATTGTATTGCTATACTTTTTATCCCGTAAAAACGCATAGCTCCCGCGGGAGCGCGATAACCGGATTCCACGCGGTGGTGGCGTAGTGGGTCGGGGGTTTCCGCCTCGCACCTCTAAGTTTACTTACGTGCGAAATTCAATTTGAATTTACCACTGAGCTTTTTGGTGAAGGAAAACATCGTGAGGAAACCTGCACGCATCTGCGAAGTACTTTAAAGATGTGTGAGTCTTCTCGTGACCACGGCCGTTGCATCGCGGCCGAAACATCGAGGTAAAATATAAATAGTTTTTACATCACCCTTGGCCGTAAAGTGGGATTTTCTGCCCGCTACGCGGAGAGAAAATCTCACTTCTTGGCCAAGGCAAGATGTAAAACTTTTGACAAACCACGGGCGGTAATTCGTAAAGCCCCAGATCGCATATTTATGGCCCTCACCTTCGGTTCGGGCCACAGAAACCTGCGATCTGGGACATTTACGAATTCACCACCCTAGGTCTGTAATGTACTATTACGCGATTAAGTCCCGGTGATAGTGTGTTTAAAATAAGATGTGTGTGAAGTCCCCAATCCGCATTGGGCCCGCGTGGGGACTATAGCCCAAACTCTCTCGTGATGAGAGGAGGCCTGTGCCCAGCAGTGGGACGCAAATAGGCTGTAGTAGTAGAAGTCGCGGGCAGAATCCAGCGTCATAATAAAGCAGTTGTCATTGTCACCATAGCAACGCCTTTATTGACATTCGAATCGGGGCAATTCGGAGCGGACTAAAATAGGCGGTGTGTTATGTAAGTAACCGCATTACTGTTCTATGCTTGGTTCTATGTATTTATTTGACTGTGGATTATGAGACGAATCGAAACAAACAATGACCAACGTAATCGACAGGTGTTGTTCAAAGTTTCTCAAATAAAAATGATCAAAGGTTAAGGATACCGCTAATTTAATTTGCCCATTTCTGTTCTGAAAATAAAATAAATAATGTCGTAAAAGCGTGTAAAGTAAAGGCGTGTTTGATGGATACTTTTCTTAATGAAAATTAAAGTAGTTTTTAAGTAGGTAAATAGTGTAGGCATCCCAACGCTGAAATTTGTGTTCCAATAACTGTCACGATGAAAAGAACCTCGGAAGTGCAATAGGGATGACGACACCTTTTTTTCCTTAGTCTATCAAGAAGATTATTGAAAAGTATTAGACACGTATTTATTCTTTTTTCACGTAATCAAACTTATACGGAGATAGGTATATTGAGTTGAAATGTCGCGTGACGTCACGGTTAGGTTAGCTTAGGTTAGGTTAGGTACGATTTATACCTAACGGTGACGTAGTTAGCCCCCACTCTCCAACTTTAATGCGTTTTAACTTAGTCATTCTTTGTTAATTTGAAAAAACAAAAAATACGTGTCGAATATTTTTTTATTACCTGACTGACGGACCAATTAGAATTTCGATTACTTCACCCTTCAATTCAATAAGTAAGAGTAGGTAGAACAATGAATATCATAGCAACAAGTTACCTAGATTTAAATTAGAATATAAAGAGTGCTGTCTTCGCCAACAAACTGCATTGTAGTTTGGCGAAACATTTAAAGTGTAAAAATATGTATTTTTTTTTAAATAAATAAATCAAAAAAAAAGTGTTTTTAGTAAACGTATACGAACCACGACGATAACTGCCTATTTATTTGAGACACGTTGTTTGAGAATATGAAAACGTTAAGACGTTTTTATCTTAAGACTAGCTTCTGCCCGCGACTTCGTCTGCGTGGAATTTGGAAATAGCGTCCCCGTGGGAACTATGCGTAATTCCGGGATAGCAAGTAGGTAGCCTATATGTTGACCAGTGTTATAAACTGCCCCCGTATTAAATTTTGTGGCAATCCGCTCAGTAAGTAGTTTTCGAGTTAAAGCCGGACATACATACATACCCACAATTTTACTAAAAATGGTTATTTTGTGTTCAGTACCTACTTTTAATTTTCAAGTTTCAGACGCGACTTCTTCTACAGACTTATTATTAGGTTTTATCTTTGATAATCATTACATAAAAGTGGATGCGCAAAATCATGTACCTAGTGTACACAATGTCACAAACATAACGTAGACTTCGGTAAATACCAACTTCATTGATCAGAAGATGTCCTAAATACCGATACTAGAGACAATCGCGACGACCATTCGCTTCGCGATGTATTGCACTCCCCTGTATTACACAATCATTACGTGTCATTTAGATACAGTTTGAAACTTGCTACATTGCTCCTTCGAGTTAGTCTTTAAACAATAATGCGATGCTAAAGGAGCAATGTACGATGAACGATAGGAGCTTTGGTGAGGCTGCATTTGTATTTTGGTAAGGAATGTTGTTCTGGCTAATCGGTTGAAATTGTTTAGGTTAGGACAGTTCGTTTTGTTGTTTTTATAGCTTTAACCATCTGTATTAGAGTGACAGTGTTTTTAACTTGTTGGATGGATGTTAAATATCGTCAGTTGAGTAATATTATATCGAGACTAGCCGTTGCCTGCGACTTCGTCTCGCGTCGACTTATAATTTGCGATGGATACCCGATGCTACTATAATATAAATAGTTATAGTTACAGAAGTTTTGAAATGACGGGTGTGAACAGTATAAAACTCGTTCCCGTAATAACTAGATTTTTGCAAAAATATAAAACCAGACTGCAAACAATCTTTTGATTTCACATATATTATATATATATTTGTGATCCATTCATTCAGCCCTTCATTTTGATACCCCACTCGATAGGCTATGACAAAAAAAAAAAATTTTTGGAAACGTTTGCCTCCAAAAGTCAGCCAATTTGTTTTTTTGCTATTTTGATAAACCCAGTGTCACTCTCACGATTAAAACGAATCTAACGACACCTTGCAAGCTAAAATCCATCTAGCCATTTAGGCTACACAGCGTGCCAAAGAAATATACATACATACACTCGAAAAACATAACCCTCTTTCTGGCGCAGTCGGGTAATAAAAATATTTAGATAAAAGTATTCTATGTTACTCCCAGGGTCTCATACTATTTACATATCAAATTTCATCAAAAGGGTCCAGTCATTTCGATGTGAAGGAATTACAATCAAACACACTTCCATTTATAATATTAGTAACGAAGTATGGATAGTTATGGCCCAGTATAGTAAACCATACCACGGACCATACGTTGGTCTACTAAACCGTCTTTTACATACCCATATATGATATCCATATTGCTCCGTCTAGTCATATTCTAGTGGCTGCAGTCATGACTCCTCGATGGTTGCCCAACCGTGAATAAATAACTTTCATGCAAGCCAAGGTCCGAGCCAAACCGTTTAAAAAAGGCTAAATTTGCAATAAGCCAACGTTAAAACAGTATAACTTAGATGGCACCTGATCTTTATTCGTATGCGCAAAGAGATCACATAGTGTCAGTAAAAAATTATGACAAGTTGTTTTTTTTTCGTCTGAAGAGCTATTCATTGACCTTGGTGATGCATTGCGGGATTAAAGATATAGGCTAAAAAATAGTTTTTTGTCGCAAGAGATAGAAAAGCGTGGACAAATGAGAGGGAGGCCTTTGCCCAACAGTGGGACACTACAGGCTAATGGCTAATATAATAATAAATAGTTTTTTTCATCTAATTAGTCTAGTTTTATTTAGATGACACAGTCGTATAAAAGTAGGACTTGGTAATTAGGAATTATATACTACGACACCTAGGATTCCCTTAGATTCTCTATAAGTACACTACTAGTGGTAGGACCTGGTGCTAGAGCCGTCCGGGGCGTAGCGGGGAAATACGGTGGTAAGTACTTACCCACCGTCTTTCCCCGCTAACTTGCCGCCCTGCCGCCAAATAGCAGGGCCCGCACTGTTGTGTTCCGGTAGGGGGTAAAGGCAGCCGGTGAAATTTCTGGCACAGAGGCATTCGATCTTAGACCTCGGGGTAGGCAACGCATTCGAGATCTTATGGTTTCTTAATGGGGATCATAGGATTTCGGTGTCCATGGGCCGCAGTGACCACTTACCATCAGGTGGGCTGTGAGCTCGTTTGCCCATACCAATGACATAAAAAACGTTTATTATCGTCATCATCATCCCTTCAGCCTAAAGACATCAACTGCTTTACATATGCCTACAACAAAGCGCACCACTCAGTTTGGTCTTGTGCCACTCGCATCCACCGTGTTCCCGCGACCTTCACCATATTACTATTACGAACGAGGTCAATAATAATTATGTAAAATCCTAATTTATTCAATAATGACCAACACTGTACCATACGTGTTAAAAACTTTCTTTTTCTAATCTACTACGTTACTGATTTGATAAATTAGCGGCATAAATTTTACAATCGACATATTCCATCAAATTAATTTCATCACTATGCAACCTTGTACCTCGAACCAAAACAGACAAACCGCTTACAAATCTTCAGGCTATTTTAGTCTCTAAATCTAAGTGTACATGTTCTAAAATGGCAGGTCTAATTAACAGGACTTGTAACACTTCGGCATAAAATTAAATAACTTTCCCGTACGCAAAACTCCGATCGTCCAATCACTGAGTCTTGTAAAGGTACTTTAAAATGCACGAATTTACGGCCGTCGGCAGTATCATTCAAAACATAATTTAACTTCGAAAAGACCGGTAGCAAACGACTGCTAATAAATAGAACACGGCAAGCCAAACTGGCTTATTAATTATCTACTTATAAAGAAAATCATCGACATTTTTACCTATACCATAGAAGAAGTAAGGTAAAAGGTAAACTTAGAATGACAACCTTCAAACAAATCAGCGTACGCCCGAAATAAGTGTTAAATGTGATAATAGATGTCACTGTAGGCAGTGACATCTATTATATTTGTATGGGCTACCTAGGGGTAGCCCATACAAATTTGAACTCTATGCGCAACATCTAGATGGCGCTGTACAGGCGAAGTATTGACAGTATTATATGATTACTTGTCTCTGCCTATACCATTTTAAATTATTAGGAACACCGACGCCAGCCACCTTCTTCAATCCATTGCAGTAACTATTAAATTGTCATCTAATGGTTATCGATTATCTGTTCATGTGGCAACAGCAGAATTGTTCCAATTTCTGATCGAAACAGATTCCACTGATTCAACTTCATTAGAAAAGAGCTGTTGTTTTTTTGTCTTTTCTCCGATCATAACTACATTTGATTAAACTCTTCAAAATGTTTTGAAAAAGAATTAGATAAGCACGGTTTTGTAACGAGATAAGTATAGCCTAAAAATACACCTTAGTCGGCGCCAGTGAACTTAGGCATTAGTTTAATTATGTCATCGTTGGTCAACCGACTCTTAATTTTTATGAATAATCGGTCCCGATAGCCTTCGCTTCGGTGGCGCCAAAATAGACAAATGACAGATTATCATTGGCTTTTGACAAATTTTGGCAATGGAATGTTGAACGACTGAGACCTAGTGGCACAAATCGTCTAGAGGTAATTAATTTGCTAGCTATACGAGCAAAAGACCGCCGCGTCATTTTTGAAATATCCTATTATGATAGAAGAGGAAAACGTTGCTGTCATAGATAGATATGGAAGGTCGTAGAATTGACACAGGCTACCAATGTCGAGTAGATCACTCACCTTTTACCAATTATGCCGTAGTGTGGTAATAGAGGACTTCAGTAAAGTTGCAAAGCGAGTTGTTCTGAAAATTAACATGAGACGTGGTGACAAAAACCACTTCAGTTGTGTTGTCTCCGTTGCCAATATTTTTAAACCAACAGCCTTAAATTTTTCTTAGAACTTGCACATAAATTTGTATTCGTTTGTAACTGTGCAATGCTTTGTGACCTTTTGTAAACAATGGGCAGGTTGCGTCTGCCGGGAGCCGATCCTGACTCATGCCGAGGGTCACGGCTACGGAAGGTCACCGTTGCCATCGCAAGATCTGCAATACACCGCCTGTTGAGTTGACAAAAAACTATAATCCAACTAGCCGTTGCCCCCAACTTCGTCCCGCGTAGACTTAGAATTTGCGTACCCAATGCTGCTATACATATAGATGGTTATAGTTATGGAAGTATTGAAAAACAAGTTTGACCCGAGTAAAACCAGTTCCCGTGGAAATATCGGAATAAAAACTACCCTACGTTATTCCCAGGGTATCAATCTATCTACATACCAAATTTCAGCCAAATCGGTCCAGTTGTTTCGACGTGAAGGAAGGGCAAACAAATAAACAAACATACTATCACATTTATAATATTAAGTACTGCATTGATCCGTGGAGACACGAATTCACCCTTTTTTTATCGCCACATACAAAGGTTGATAGTTAAAAAAAACTTATACAACGCTTTTAATTTTCTGTGGCCACCTCCAAGCTCCGTCATCAGATCAGCTCGGTTGTGCATTGTCATCCAATCACATATACTTGCCAAGTTTCATCATTGATACGTAACTAGAAGAGGGTGAAATTTAGCTTGCAAAATTCCTTACCTAGTGCGGTTAGTTAGTTACACGATGAACCAATAAAAGCATTATAATAAAATGAAAACAGGATGAAAGAGCCTGAGAGTAATCAGGAATTTTATCAATGTTTTTACCTTCAGTATTTCGGGAAATTGAAAGGTTTTCATCCTCATAGTGTCCAGTTTCATAAAGAGACTTAGTTTGCTAGTGAAGCGTTAAGATATGCACATATTTCCCAGTTCCTTCAATTTTGGTGTGTATCGGGATCAATATGTGAACGCACGCGGGCATTGTATATCTATGAAGACATAAACTAACTAACTGCGCTGGCTCCCAAAATGGATCTTGGGCTCCGAATCGAGCTTTCGCCACTGTGCCCTGTCCTGCCAGCTGCTGACTTGCTCCGCAGGTCCGCTTCGACGACGTCCATCCAGCGATATCTAGGTCGCCCCACTGGTTTCGGTGGCGACCGCTACCATTTCGGTGGTAAGAACAGAAAATTAATAAGTAAGTAAGTAATATCAAATCAAGAGCAAAAGATGCTTCAAGGTCGGGTCAGGCAGGTTAGAAAGAGCACACGTTCCAACAAATTAACATAAGTACGAAAACGATTATTATAAAAGTATTAATATATTTATAAAAGTAGACAGACCACATTCTCGGAAACTACGCGCAGCCGTAGTACTAATTATTTGCATATTTACGAGTATTAATTGGTCGAAAATAAAACGTCTTCTCTGGGCTTATGGATGATGAATTCAAAATTTCAATTCGATTTATTCTCTGGAAAATTCAATTTGAATTTACCACAGAGCTTTTCGGTGAAGGACAACATCGTAACCTGCACGCATCTGCGAAGTAATTCAAAGATGTGTGTGAAGTCCCCAATCCGCACTGGGCCCGCGTGGGGACTATAGCCCAAACCCTCTCGTGATGAGAGGAGGCATGTGCCCAGCAGTGGGACGCAAATAGGCTGTAGTAGTAGTAGTAGGAGTTCTGGAAAATAATTTAACATTTGTTAATTGGGTTGAGATCATGTAGTGCATTAAAGTCTTCGTGATACCTATCCTGTACATCTTACGTTACCTATGTTTTGCTATTACGAATTACATAATCTTATTTTAGGCGAATATGACTCTTAATTAACCACGGGTTCTATCCCGGGCTAGATCAAACGACATTGATTAACCGGATTTCCTACTGTCATGTTTATTTTATGACGCTATCGTTTATTATAATCGAATAATATACAATGACTTGATACAACTAATCAGAGCATTAAAGCTGGTAACACACTGGCTGAGGCGAATTAGCGCGTCGTATCTCTTACCAATTGCTATGATCTAAATTTTGTACACTATCTCGAAATGAAACTCGTTCGTAGGACTGACTATAATACGATGTACGTAATTAGATGCCTAATGTAAAAATTGAACTAAATAATAGACTGAGACAAAGTTTATTACCCATAGGTATCACTACATAGTATAAAACAAAGTCGCTTCGCTGTCTGTCTGTCCCTATACATGCTTAGATCTTTAAAACGACGCTACGAATTATAATGCGTTTTTTAATAGATAGAGTGGTTCTTGATGTAGGTTTAAGTATATGATTAGTTACGGTTCTCTGTAAATTAGATGAAATATGACGATGATAGTTCAAGATGGCGTAGAATATTGAAGTCAGTAGTAGTCAGACGTACATTGCTGGTTTAGGACTGACTAGTAAATCGAAATCTATCCCGGAAAACGCTTAGTCCCCGCGGGAACGCTATAACCGAATTCCGCGCGGACGAAGTCGCGGGCAGAAGCTAGTTATACATAGGATAATAGGCTACCTACATGAAACTTCGGGAAAAGTTGTCTAAATTCAACCTCAATCATCTATTCAAATAGGTAATTGATCCGTCTACATTTAAAGTAGTTAGCTTACAGTGGACATACAGCTGTAAGAGTAAATGGTTTCTTCTTTACGTTTAGACAATTACGACATATGCAGGATATGGTGGAATTAAAATAAAAGGATAGATAATTAAGTATATATTTTTAATTCACTGCTATATTTTTTCTTCAATGTACTTGATCACTTTTTCTCACTACTTAACATGATCTCTTGTGTCCCCCCATCCAACTAAAAAACCTTTTTTAGGGTTCCGAAGTCCACTAGGAACCCTTATAGTTTCGCCATGTCCGTCCGTCCGTCCGTCCGTCCGTCCGTCTGTCCGCACTATTGCTCGGAGATGCTTAGTTCTAGAAAGCTGTAATTTGGCATGAATATACATATTAGTTACGCTGACAAAGTGGTACAATAAAATTTTGAAATATTTTTTTTTATAGGGTACCTCCCCTACTCGTAAAGTGGGGATGTAATTTTTTTTTCTTGCGCACCCCATGGTGAGGCATATCGTTGAATAGGTCTTAAAAAAATATTGTGGGTTTGTTAAAACCATTTTTTGATTAAGTGATGCGTTTGTGAAATATTAAGCTTTAAAGTGCTATTTTTTGTTAGAGTCACGTGTCCCCCCCCCCTGCCAGCTAAATGGTGGTATTTGGATGGCTGAAAAAAATCACGGTTATGGCATATATAACGTAGTTGAAAGGAAAACTATCACAGCTAAGAAGGCTGTACAAACTTACGAGTCATAGTCGACCAACTTATGAAATGATTAAAAAACCAATGATTTTTCTCGAGCGGCAGGCGCGTCGGGCGGGCACGTCATACCACAGGCTAGCTAGATGCTAGTAAGTCTTAGAAAGGTACTGTGGGCATCGTCAACTTCGGAACCCTATAATTTGCGCGTGGCCCGACACGCACTTGGCCGGTTTTTTTATTCTTAATCGAAGGATTTAGCTGACAGTTCCGGGTCAACGACCCTGCGTAAGCGCAACATAACCTGCCTCTCCCGAACTGGTTTAAGGTATCGATCTTATGTAACGTAACCTTCACTCCACATTTGTATATCGATTTTCAACCGACGAAAAAAAAAAGGAGGAGGTTCTCAATTCGACGCGTATTTTTTTTTTATGTATGACCAATATACGCATATGTACGCATATCTCCGTCAATTGTGAACCGATTTCGATGATTCTTTTTTTAATTGAAAGGTGTACCTCCAACTTGAACTCTTTTAATAATTTGGTTTAGTTCTGATGATGGGATCCATGACAAAACGAGGGAACTCCTCGAAATTTGTTAGCATGTGTATGATTTTGGCATCAATTTCAAAGACTACAGTGAGACTTACGTCCCATCGTACACATGTTTGGAAACTATAGCCGAAAAAAATTACCTACTTCAAACTCCGACAGCCTGTGAAGTCGGTGTCAAGTGAACCGCCCCAAAGCTATGACTATCTTATAGTGAACTTGACACCAACTACACAGGCTATCGGAGTTTGAGGTCGGTTCTATTTTTTTATAAAAAAAATTTAAAGTGACTTTTTAATTCCGGTCTTCATGTGTATTGTGAACTACTTTCTTCATCTCTTCGCTTTTGGTGGATTTATGTGCTTATGGACTCGTATTATTTATATAACGTATAATATAAATCGATTATTTCCACCACCACCACCACCACTACAACTACAGCCTATTTTGAGTCCCACTGCTGGGCACAGGCCTCCTCTTATCACCAGAGGGTTTGGGCTATAGTCCCCACGCGGGCCCAAGTACGGATTGGGAATCAATTATTTACTGAAATATAATTGAAAACGTATGTTCGAGTTCCTTCCGGATAGCTACCATCTACGTCCGTCAGTGCTCGCACTGTTGTGTTTCGGTACGGGGCTAAGGGTGGGATTCCAAGGCCAGCGATCGATCGAGGTCGCGCGCGGACGTAGCGGCCGTCTGTTGCGTTGCTCCCTCTCCCAATCGCGACCTGTGGTAATAGTTCCATGTAACCTCATTAATTACCTACAACAAAAACGGCTAAGTATTAACCTCTACTAAGGCACCTTAAGGCAGCCGGTGAAATTATTGAATAAAATTACTGGCATACATTATGCCAGTAATTTTTTTATGCCGCATAAGGGCATTTCATCTTAAGGCTCAAGATTGGCAATGCATTCGAAATCTTATAAATTCTCATGCCCATTGGCCGCAGTGACCGGTTGCTATCGTTAGTTAAGACGTGAGACGTCAAGACAAGAAGGTTTAAAAAATGTTCCTTGTGAAAAAAGAATAGTACGTTAAACCTTTAAACAGATCCACTTATCAACTTGTCCTGATATGTAAAACTATATTAGTACAAGTCGATAAGTGGTTCTATAGTCTTTATTCAATTGTCATCCGGGTGTCAACACTGTCAACCCAGTAATAAATCACCTGTCAGACGGAGTTATTGGATCGTTATTGTTTTTATAATCGATATTGATCGATAGCACTCGATAGCACTGTTTATTCTAATGAAGCCACTCCCTTTCGGTTTGTAGCATTTTGGTACTAGCAAGTAAGTGTATATGTATGTAGGTATACCTATGAATAAGGCTCACCTTCTGTGCTAGTCAGGCTTTAGTAACTATTTAAATTTATTAATCTGTGCTTTAGTCAGGCCCTCATATTTGGTTATGTGACAGCTTTTAACTTTGAGTAGATTTAACGACCCAGGGTTATTTTGAATGCCATTTTGTTTGGAACTCTATACCATAATTTTAATTACAACTAAATCCATATTATCCATATCCATATTAATATTATAAATGCGAAAGTAACTCTGTCTGTCTGTCTGTTGCCTATTCACGCCTCAACCGCTGGACCGATTGAGATGAAATTTGGCATGGAGATAGTTGGTGTCCCGGGAAAGGACATAGGCTACTTTTTATCCCGGAAAAACGCATAGTTTCCGCGGGAGCGTGATAACCGAATTCCACGCGGGCGAAGTCTCGGGCAGAAGCAAGTTGTATTATAAGGTTGGATTTGTACAGTGCAAATGACACAGTTACATTTAGAATTAACTCGCTGGTGGGTGGTAAATGCCTGAGATGCCGATTGTGATAAGGACTATATCTATTCATTTAGGTCTTGTCTAGTATCACAATGCCTTCTCTTAAATAGAGACTGATAGAGACCGTCAATATCCCAATCAGCATCAAAGACCCATATCAGCCTGTGGTGTCCCACTAACGAAGACTGATGATCACAAGCTACCTTGCATCCCGAAGGGTTTTAGGGTATAGTCCGCATGCGAACCCAAAGCACGATTGGGAACTAACGTAAATTTTCACATAGAATAGTTAATTCATTCCCATTACATTTTTAAAGCACAATGTAGGTTACACACAATACTCGTAACATAATATTTAAATCTTCCATTGTCAACAACGTGGTGCGTTGTCCACGTCGGCGCTTCCTGTGTTTATGTCAACATCCTTAGCACAATTTCCAAAGCCTGGACATTTCACACTCACACTTGCACGTGCCACGAGTAGTGTCACCGCGGGTTAGGGGTTACGTTGCCAGACGTTTGCAACATTCCCAATGCGCAGTTGGTTAACCCCAGCGTAACACTATACTCAACGCACTATAGGCAACGTACCGGTCTCCTTGATCGCTCGCTCCAGAAAGTCGTCGGCAACATCAAGGTTCTGCTAGGCTTTCTTCAGGAGCTGGGTTGGCAGGAGTAGCCCCGCCAGCCCAATACCACGCAAAATAGGCGCAATCTTGACGTAGAGTTGCAGAAAACCAGCCCGCGTAACCATACCTATACCCATAACACTATACTCGTACATGTATAAAGTAATTTGAAAAAAAAAACGGTAAAAAAGTGTCCCGATTTTGGTGAAGTGTTTGTTTGTTAATCTGGGTCTTATTCAGGCTGACTCATATCGGTGAATAGCTTTTATATTGCGAGTGAAATTTGGTTATAGCGTTCTCGCGTGAGCTATGCGTTTGTTGATAAAAAGCTATAGTAGTCTGGGAGGGCTAGCCCTGCCCCAGACTATACTGTCTCCATACCATCTAACAGAGTTACTTTCGCATGTAGTAATAATATTACTAAGTAACTATCGATTGTCATTCTCTGACTCATTACCAAAAACACTAGGTTTATTTTGATGCTATCTGGGACCGTGACCAAATCTGTGTGTAGTTACCACACGTGTATTCTTAGAAAGTGCCACTTTAACAATGATAATTATTTTGACGTGATAACGAAAAATCAAGACGCAATAGTAGTGTTGTAGCGTAACGTGAGTTTTTCACGTATAAAATTATCGTCCTTACACCGACTGAGACAACCAATTTTTTTTGTATTATTCGTGTTGTATTTTTATCCAAATATTCTGTGCTAGTTACATTTGGTATAATAAGTGAGTAAGTGACATTTTAAGGCAACTGTAACGATTGCACACCTTATCTATACGCACGGCAGTGCGCCAGGCCAAGTTCTAAATATTCCGATCCAAGGACGTTCAGATCCGCGAGCAATATTCGGCGTTTATGATCCGAACAGGATTAGGTAAGCTGCAGCCTCGCCCCACTTGCATCCATTACGGTATTGTTTGGAATATTAATTGTTTGCTCGGCACACACTGAGCGACAATATTTGCAACGCTTACACACCTTTTGTCTAAAACATGGCGCGTCTACAACAAAAAAAAATTGGTTGTCTGTAAAGTCGGTTTACGGACGATAATTTTACGCGATGACGTCACGCTTAGGCCGATCGTGCCTCTCTATCGCTTGTGTCGCGCTCTCGCTTGCGCGCTCGGCTTAGGCGGAACGTTACTATTGCGTCATGCATGTTCATAATTTTTTTTATACGTTAAAACGTCAAATTCATTCATTAAGCTGTCGGTTGCTTGCTTGCACTATAAGTTTCCGTACCTGTATCCATATGTATACTAAAATAAGAAATGAGAAAGTATTTCTGTCTGTTTGTTTTTTACTAAAAAAACTGTCGGGCATTGAACTTATTGATTTGGATTTTATTTCAACCAGATAGAGATGAAATAGACAGGTAAGTTTTTTTTTACATAATGTTAGAATACTTCCGGCTCGCACCTCTAAGGGCCGGTTCCTATATCCACGTAACGCCTCGTTTTGCCTACGGACGGTTAAAATTTGACAGATTCTCTATGGAACAAATGTCAAAAATCAACCGTCCGTAGGCAAAACGAGGCGTTTCGTGGATACAGGAACCGGGCCTAAGTTTACTTATGTGCGAAATTCACTTTGAATTTACCATTGAGCTTTTCGGTGAAGGAAAACATCGTGAGGAAACCTGCACGCATCTGCGAAGTAATTCAAAGATGTGTGTGAAGTCCCCAATCCGCACTGCACCCGCGTGGGGACTATAGCCCAAACCCTCTCGTGATGAGAGGAGGCTTGTGCCCAGCAGTGGGACGCAAATAGGCTGTAGTAGTAGTAGTAGTTAGAATACTTCCTATCCAATTACAAATACAAAAATTCAAATACAAATTCCTTATTTTTCATAAAAGATACACATATTTTACAATGTGTCTGGCCCCCACACTAGGCGTTGCCTGTCTCGTGGGGGCGTTAATTTACAACGAATTGGACAGTAAAAAGCATTTATGTAAGTTTAAAATTATTTCTGATCAATTCCATTTACAAATAAATTAAATTAGTAAAATGTAATTTAAATCACGTACTAATTCATTAAGCACCTACCTATACCTACCTAAAACTCAAGATATAGATACTGTTTTTAAAGTATCGGAAACATACTGCAATATCTTTCATAATTAATTAACCAATTAAAAGCCAGACATAATATTCCAATAACATGCACGAATATTAAAATATTGTTGTTAGATAATCAATTTATATTCAACGAAACAATATTTCACGCGTGATCGATCAGGCCCGAAGCTCGACGTACGTAGGTATATGTCTGATATATGTTTCATTCTTATTTTCCATAAAAGTTGATTGAAGTTCTGATTTATTAGGTACTTCTTAGTCAAATAAGGACCATTCGTAGCCGGCTGTAATCACATCTTAAAACCATCAAGAGCAGAATCTTCTAAATAGGTATATAAAAGTCAAAGGTGACTGACTGACAGATCTATCAACGCTCAGCTCAAACTACGGGACGGATCGGTACGAAATTTGGCACAATAATAGTTATTATGACGTAGACATCCGCTAAGAAAAAAATTTTGGAAATACCATACCTAAAGAGGTAAAAATGGGGTTGAAAATTTTGAATGCCCTAACCGATTACACGCGAACGAAGTCGCGGGGAGAAGCTAGTTTAAAGAAGTTTTTCATTTGGAATGCAAGTTGAAAATAACAAAATTAATTTAGTAGCTAAATGTTTCAACATTTGGTCCTGTGAACCGGACATAACTCATATCCGGTTCGCCTTACATTTGAATTAATTAGTAAACATAAACACTAACAATTATTAGTGCGTAGGTATAATAATGGTTGGACTAGTTTTGTATACAATATAATAATAGGGATGACGACAACTTTTTTTTCCTTAGTCTATCAGGAAGATTATTGAAAAGTAATGGACACGTATTTTTTCTTTTTTCACGTAATAAAACTTATACGGAGATATATTGAAGCCGTGGTGGCCTAGTGGTTCGACCTACCGCCTCTCATGCAGAGGGTCGGGGGTTCGATTCCGGCTCGCACCTCTAAGTTTACTTATGTGCGAAATTCAATTTAAATTTACCACAGAGCTTTTCGGTGAAGGAAAACATCGTGAGGAAACCTGCATGCATCTGCGAAGTAATTCAAAGATGTGTGTGAAGTCCCCAATCCGCACTGGGCCCGCGTGGGGACTATAGCCCAAACCCTCTCGTGATGAGAGGAGGCCTGTGCCCAGCAGTGGGACGCAAATAGGCTGTAGTAGTAGTAGTAGTAGGAGATATATTGAGTTGAAATGTCGCGTGACGTCACGGTCAGGTACGATTTATACCTAACGGTGACGTAGTTAGCCCCCACTCTCCAACATTAGTGCGTTTTAACTTAGTCATTCTTTGTTAATTTGATAAAACAAAAAATACGTGTCTAATATTTTTTTTATTACTTGACTGACGGACTAATTAGAATTTCGATTTCTTCACCCTGTCGTCATCCCTATTGGTACTTGTATTAGGTACTACACGATCCTAATAACTGTTGTTTTCAAGTTGTAGCAACAGATTTACACATAGTGCTGTTACATAACTAAACGTGTTTATATTTTGTCTAGATCTTCATCCAGTATGAGCTCAAAGATTAAAACTATAAATCTATTTTTATAGCTGCTTTATACGGCAACACAACTCATTGCGCAGGCGCGCAATTTCGTCACATATCGTAGAGCCAGGACTATTGTGATTCAGGAGCCGGTGTCATCTCAGTTTCACTTTCTAGCAAATCGAGTTTAGTTTACGGTAATAAACCAGTTGACGTAATCTGTGGTTTGCAGTTAATTCGCGTTCGTCCGACACGTCCTGACTTCAGCGAGCTACTTGATTCCGATCTTTATTTTATTAGGAGTTGTTTGAGGAAAGTAAACGTTCCGTTTAGAGAGAGACGAATAAGAACGTATTCGACGAGCAAATAACATGGAAAAAAACATTCTAAATATTATAAATGCGAAGGTAACTCTGTCTGTCTGTCTGTTACCTCTTCACGCTTCAACCGCTGGACCGATTGAGATGAAATTTGGCATGGAGATAGTTGGGGTCCCGAGAAAGGACATAGGCTACTTTTTATCCCGGAACAATGCACAGTTCCCGCGGGAACGCGATAACCGAATTCCACGCGGGTGAAGTCGCGGGCAGAAGCTAGTAAACTATACGAGTATATGTCACGCGTGTGTATAAAGTGTCATGAATAGATGAAACTGGGAATTTTTATTATAGTACCTACTAGTTTGCGTACTCCCCCGTCTCGGGATCCCAACTATCTCCATGCCAAATTTCATCTCAATCGGTCCAGCGGTTGAAGCGTGAAGAGGTAACAGACTTTGAAATTGATGCCAAAATCATACACATGCTAACAAATTTCGAGAAGTTCCCTCGTTTTGTCATGGATCCCATCATCAGAACTAAACCAAATTATTAAAAGGGTTCAAGTTGGAGGTACACCTTTCAATTAAAAAAAGAATCATCGAAATCGGTTCACAATTGACGGAGATATGCGTGGTCATACATAAAATATATATATACCCGTCGAATTGAGAACCTCCTCCTTTTTTTTTCGTCGGTTGAAAATACAGACAGTCTAGCAACAATCAAATCAGTGAGCGAAGAAATAATGAACCTTTTATTCAGTGTTGATTTTTGGAAATTCATCCCTGAAAGGGCATGGGTAGGGGTAAATACACTGCAAAAGCTACAAGAGAGATAAACTACCTCTAGATGTTAATATTGTTCAATATCTAATTACTCAATCAGTACAAGCAGGTTTAAAATCTGCTAAACAATGAACAATAACGTTACATAATGGTATAGTAAGTATAGCAAAAACCAAAGGAAGAGAGTTAGATCTTACAATCGGAAGTAATGACATAACTCTATTATGAACCGTCTGGGAATTTGTCATTTTTATTGTGATATGTATGAATTAGTTGTGTGTCAAAGACCGCTTTTAAAAAAAGGTAAACAATCCATAGTAATATTATAAATGCGAAAGGAACTCTGTCTGTCTGTTACCTCTTCACTCTTCAACCGCTGGACCGATTTGGATGAAATTTGGTATGGAGATAGTTAGAGTCCCGGGAAAGGACAAAGGCTACTTTTTATCCCGGAAAAATGCGTAGTTCCCGCGGGAACGCGATAACTGAATTCCACGCGGGCGAAGTCGCGGGCATAAGCTAGTTCAGTATAAATATGAGACTGTGACATACCTATTAATAATATTATCATTTAAGAATGTTAGCAAGTTAAATCTAAATTAAACGTATATACTTAGTATTGTAATGTTGAACATTTCTTCGAAAACATGCCGCCACCTACTGCGCTCTGTAGAAATGTCAATGCCGCTGTTAGGTTTAGTCACTTGGTATATGACTCAATTGCGACAGTTTCGTAAAAGTTGAGATTTAATACACTTCCGTTAGAAAAGAGGCCATCGGATGTGTCATAGTTCACTTCAATTAACGTTTGACCTGCGGACGGTTGTAATCCTTTACCAGCCTTGAGAAGATGATGTTTTTGGAACTATTTACAAATTGGGTCCTTAGGGCAAAGCCATACCCGTAGTGCTCACAGTGATCATCTCTTGATTCACCGTTTTTATGCAATAACTGAGTTCATTGATAGTGGACAAGAAATACAACACAATTTATCAATAATAGGCTCTTTAATCAACGGCTTAAGTGCTACGCTGGGAGCCGTATTCGTTTTTGTGACGTGTATTCGCATTAATTCAAGTCACATAGATGAAAGTGAACACGGATTGGCGGCGACAGACTGTACGGTACTTACGTTATAACACTGAGCGATACATGCAGGCATATCTACCTACATACATACAGGAAAATCCACACCGCAATATAATCCATTACGTCTTACGGTTGGTCACCTTGTTTCTTCACAAGAGGATCTGAGTTGGTATTTATATTCACCCCACAACCCAATGCGGGATTAATACACATAATGAATTAGTTAAAATGAACGTTCAAGTTTCCTCGCGATGTATACCAAAAAGCTAAGCGGTAAATTTGCATTTCGCACATATATATTCGTAATATTTGTACCCCTGACAACATAAGAAGTAATTTTTAATCCTGCTCACAAATTTTCACGAGAATCGGTAGAGAAATGCGACCTGATCAGGAGAACAAACAAAATCCTGAAATCCGGAGTCCGGACATACCAAAGCATTATGCTCGAGTTGACACGGAGACGCTTTGATGAAGATTTTTAAAAATTTCATCCCGAAGAGGGGTAAACGCTGCTTAAAAAGTTGTATGTTCTAATAAATGGAATTCCAAGCTTACGAAGTCGCGGGAAGAAGCTAGTATGATAACATTCTAAGCTCACCACCTTCACCTCGCGCTCGATCCGCAATAAGCTTACCATTTAAATTAACATCTTAACATACAGCCAATCATCAGAACGTCTTAACCTTCTGCCACAATGGTGACATAATTGTCGCATTAGCTATCAGATTGTGGAGCGAGGGCGCGACAGGTGACAATAGTCGAAGGCGAATGTGTCAAGATCCCACTTACGAGAAGGCTGAACGAAACGAGATTAATTTGTAATCGTGTACGCACAATCATAGGAAACATGAAAGAGTTTATTATGATTGATAAAAGATATTTGAACAGTAATTATATCCGTCTGTGTTAAAGTACAATTCCAAGCCCAGAAATTTAACTACCACCTGAAACTATGGTCTTGATCAACTTTAGCATACTTCCACTCTGGAATACAAAAAACATAACCTATCAAAAATAAACAAGGTACCTACATAAACACGTCTACCTACTGTACATTCATAAATACTCAATTGAAACCGCTAACAGAAAGCAATCTTTTAAAATTATTCCGCACCTACTAAAATTCTTGATATATCATCAAGATTCAGCACTGTTGGTCTCACAACGGCTTTATTATATATCCCATTGGGCAAAGACTTACTCTCTGCACGAGACGGTCTAGCTGCTAGCTAGCCTGTAGTTAATACGCCAGCGCAGTGCTGTTAGCTACTTCACACATCCTTGATTTGCCTTCCCATTAGAAGTAGAAGGAGATGAAACATTTATTCGCAACAAACACACGACGTAAAAATATGTAAAGAAAACACAGTATAAGTAACAAAGACGAGTTCCAGTGATTTGTCACGAAATGGTCCTTTACTGGAAGGTATTCAACCGTCTTATGTTCTTTTCCTTGTCCTCAGCTGGCGTGGTCGACTTGTGGGGACGGCTACAGCTGCCCCTACGGCCAGCATTGCGCCTTCGAGCCTGCGCCGCCAGGCCGAGCGCCGTCGTGCGCACAGCCTGGCCTCACGTACTGCGTGCACCCCGAGCCTTACCCTGAGTAAGTGGATATAGAATATACCTAGTGTGGAACACTCTGGACACCGAGGTCACCCCGTGAAGCATATAGTGACACCAGGAATTCTAAGCTCCTAGTTAAGCTAAGCTTAAGTTAAGCTTTGGCTACGGAAAGTTAAAATTCGACAGATTCTCAAATGTCAAAACGTCACCGTCAATAGCCAAAGCCAAGTTTTGTGGATATAGAAACCGGGCCTAAGTCTGCCTTACAAAGGGACGGGACATACAAAGGCTTGGTCCAATCGATCCAAGCGTGAAAACAAGAGCCCACAGTCATAATCTGGTGTGGAAGTTTTGAAGAGACAACATTGTTAAAAACTCAACTATAGGAAAGATTTATTACTGTCAGAAAATTTAATTGAAAAATATCCAAAAAGATCCTGACGTAATTACCATCTCTTAATGTCCCCAAAAATAATCTATTTACGTCCCACCCCACTGTTGTGTACAGGCCTTCTTTCGTCATAAGAGGGTTCGTGATTACCCCACGCGAGCTCAGTGCGGATTTGGGACTTCACACTCATCCTTGAAATACTTCACAGATAAGTGCACGATGTTTTCCTTCAAATTGGTAAATTCAAATTGAATTTCGCACATAAACTCAGAGCTAGCTAGTTTGACCTAACTGCATGAGAGGCAGCTAGGTTAGACTATTAGGCTACCACGGCTTACGAATGGATTCACTGAGTGAATGATAATATATGTGTGCATCACAACTTGGTCACATTCAGATTGAATTAACAACAGTGTTGACAACTCTGTCATTTAAGCGCCCAAATTTACAGAATTTAAGAGGATTTAGTAATATTGAGAAATTAATAAAAACGGCGAAACATTTGACAGCTATATGCGACGTTGCCAACTTTCGGAATAAACCCTCTTAACACAGTGACAAGTGATATTGCTTTCGTTCATTCTATTCATTCCAGCTTTCACGAATCGATCTGCTTTTATTTAATTTTCTCTCCAGGCAGATAATCCGGCGGCTGATCCAGGCGGGCCAGTACGACATTTCCACGCTGCTGTCAGACGAGTCGCGCGACGACTTCTCGGCGCGGCGGCCCGACCACCCGTACGGCTATGGCCCCAACTCTCTGCCGCACGTCGACCAGATCTCCATCGTGAACGAACCCAAGAACTACAACACCAAGTTCCACTCGCGATTCAACCATGGTGAGACAATATCAAATTACAGCATATTTTACATGTCAAAATAAGAGAATTTCACATTGAGATCGTCAGAAAGAATACAAAATAAAAATAAAATGAAAATCAGGATTAAAATGTTTCGTTAGGATCGTCTTTTCACTCTTGAGTTTTGTTTTCAATTCATGTCTGAGGAATCATCATCAGATTTCCACAGCTGGATATAGTATAGGCGGAAGGCTCGCTACTTATGCAGATCTTGTGCTACTCGCATCCATGGGATTTATAGTAGAACCTAGGTCCACCAGGTTTATAAAAAATACATTTAAAAAATCAAACAATATTATCCCACCAGGTTTATTGAGTGTTAAATAAATTGCCCTCTGGTGAACTCGATATCGCACGCAATATAAAGTCACTAACTATGGTATTAGAAGATAGATTATTAAGGTGTGTAATTCTCATCTGAAATATTTTAAACAAATTTTCCGCGCATTCTTTCGCGAGTACCAATCACGTTAGAAATGCACACACTGACTCATAAACTGCCGCCCGTTTTGACTTTTATGTTATTCTATCATCATCATCATTTCGGCCGAAAGACGTCCACTGTTGGACATAGGCCTCCCCCAAGACTCGCCACTCAGACCGTCCTGTGCTACTTGCTATTCTATGTTATTCTATACATTCCAGAAATCTTCTCCCAAAAGACGCCTCTCCAGCCGCCGTCGCCCGTCGACCCGACGCCGTACAACACGAACGCGTATTCCAACTTCTCCAAGGACGGCCTCCAGAACCCAAACTACTGGTCGCCCAGCTTCGACTACGAGAAGAAAGTCTACCGGCAGAACTTCAACCAGAATTATTACAATACGCCGTTTAACCAGTACGACAGTGCGGATTGGTTCAGGCAAGCGGCTAGCGGCGTCACGCGGTACAATCCTAATGAATGGTGGAAGTAAGAACTTAATTTCCTTTTTTTTCTCATTTATTACTCTACTATTTTACAAAGAGACTTCAAAAAGTAGATGTGCCTAAACTAAACTAGTGCCTGCATTGTAGTTAGTGAAAATCGAAGTGATAGTCGAGTAGAGCAAGAGTCACATTTTACAAACATTATTACCCCGAAGAATTATTAAACTTAGGTTAGGAGCGTGGTAACTGGCTCCCACAATTGATTGCCGATGGCGCCAGGTATTAAGACATGAAAATGGCACAGACCCAGCGGCTTTGCTCGCGAAACTTGTTCGTGGCCTTTGTTCAGATTTTACACATTCTGGTCAGCAAAACCATGCCTATATAATATGTTATGATGAATCCTTCTGTGTCATAAGATGAATATTTACGTGTTTATTGCAGGTACATGACGCCCCGTGCGGACGTGACGGGCGCAAGAGTGGGGCGCGGGCGGCGCCGGCGCAACGCTGAACTGGTGCGCGCCTCCAAACAGAGGAATCTCTCGGGTGGAGAGGCACTGCGGATAGCGCTGGGGATTGCCAGGTCAGTACCTTTTCACTGCAGTCGAACAGATAAGTTATCTTTACCGGTGGCAGTTAAATTCCACCGTCTTTACTCGCTAAACTGCTGACAAATGGCAGTGCTCGCGCTGTTGTGTTCCGTAAGGGGCTTATGATTTCTTGTGTCTATGGGCGGCAGTGACCACTTATCATCAGGTGATTTTTGATGAGGTAGGTTACACCTGGTGCTAGGTTGGTCTGGGTTGGTACCACCGTCTCAACCGCTAACCTGCCGCAAAAATAGCAGTGCTCAAACTGTTGTGTTCCGGTAAGAGGTCAAGGCATCCAGTGAAATTACTGGCACAGAGGCATTCCGTCTTAGGCCTTAGAGTAGGCAACGCATTCGAGAGTTAAGAAATCATAGGATTTCGGTGTCCATGGACCGCAGTGACCGCTTAACATCAGGGCCACCTGATGTTAAGCGGTCACTGCGGTCCATGGACACACTGACACAGGCCACTGTGTGCTCGTTTGCCTATCGTATTAGGAAGAAGGTGGGTGTGTGTGGCTCGTTGGCCTCCCAATAATACAAAAAAAGTTGATCTAGCAAATCAGGGAAAACTCATTTTTAACAAAGCCCGCGGTGGCCTTGTAATCAGCCTTATTTGCCATTTAAATCTGCCATTTACCATTTCCAGCGCAGAGACATCGGCCGAGCGCTCCCGCCGGCAGACGCCCGGCACCGAGGAGCTCTGCCGGGTCCGCACCGAGTACATCACGCCGCGCGCCGCGCTCAACAACAAGGGCAGCTGGCGCTACGTCGTCAACATGCCCGACAACATGACACAGCTGGTGCGCGCAGAGATCTGCACGTGAGTAAAGAGGTGAAAGATGTCGAAGAGGTGAAGGATGTCAAAGAGGTCAGCTTCAAAATCCGTTGTCAAAAAAAAGATGTCCAAGAGGGAAAACGAGGAATCAAGCAGAATAGTAGAATAAGTCAAAGAGGTGACAATATCATATGTGTGTATGAATAGAGAAACAAGAAGCATGGAATACATTTTATTCCTGGAACTATTCCGAAAACAGCAGGCAAATCTTCTTCGGTGAACTAAATGAACCTGCTTTTGTCTCTCGTTGCAAGGGTTTTCATATTTTTCATCATTTTCAACAATCATTGATTGAATTTGAAGCGCTTAAAAAGCTGGCCCAGTAACGCGGAGAGTCTCCCCCAACTGAGTACCCGTAGCGCCATCTCTTGAAAATACTTTGTACTTTTTGAAGTGGCTGCTAGCTTCGCCATATTTAATCGTGGAGACAAAATAATTATGTAAAATCGCAAATATTGAATACATGCATGTTTTTTTTACAGATCTACACAATGCAGTAACTTATGCTCCGTACCAGTCGGCTACAGTTCGAGATGTGAACAAAAATATATACAAAAACGATTGGTCGCTCTTGAATCAACGGGACAAAATCTGTATACGGACGTATTTTGGATACCCAGCTGCTGTCAATGCAGTATAATACAAAACAATAGTTAAAACCAATTCGCCCGATAAAGCGTGAAAATGCGTTATAATGAATTCATCACAGTAGAATTTGACTGGCGGTTTTATTTGGTGCCGCTACTCGCCGCTAGATGGCGCGCGCATCCAGTTCAACGCATTTTGTTAATTTGTAGTTTTTTTTAGAGAAAAATTGGAACTTAAAGTTCATTTTATTTCAATAGAAACTAAATCGGCATGTGTTGTAAAGTGGCTACTGAATTTCACTTTCACAATTTCCCTTATTTACAAACAAGCATCCATTCATTTTTGGAAGAAAAGTAATAAATACTTACAAGTCCTGAAAAAATATGGCTGTTGTAGTTTTTACTTTTTATTGTAAGGGACTTTTTGAACAATTTTCGTTCTCACAGGTAACTTTTTTTGACGACAGCTTTCTATATTTGCCTAGACATGAAATCAGATTTTTAAACAACTTTAATTATCTAAGTAGGTAGTTATCAATATGCAATTAACTTATGGATTTGGATTTTGGTTTTTTAGTAATTATTTTAATTGTTTTTGATAGTCTAAGTACCTACTGTAATATTTGTGATTAAATGTAAGTAACTATTGTGTTACCAGTTGTCCTAATGGCAAGTATTATAATTGTAAATGCTTAGGTATGTTTAACCAAGTATTAATAAAGTAAGTGACATTTATGTAAATACTAGATTTTAATTATTAAGTAATTTAATTTCTTTTGTGATGTACTTAACTATGCTTTTTAGATAACGCTTATTTTTTACTAAATATTTATAATAGTAAAACTGTTGGTCGTAGAAAGTTTCAAACACAATATGTTTTTAAATATAATTTACCAATTGGGTAGTCTTGTGAAAATCATTCTACCTAAGTAGGTACTTAATTTGTAAGTTTAGATAAATAAATTACTTAAAATGTTTTGTAAATAGTGTCTCATTTTCACATTTCAATAATAAAAGTAGTGTAGATAGATATGTAACGAATAGATTAAACACGTTATAGTACATTACAGACCTAGGGCGGTGAATTCGTTAATGTCCCAGATCGCAGGTGTTTGTGACCCGAACCGAAGGTGAGGGCCATAAATATGCGATCTGGGGCTTTACGAATTACCGCCCGTGGTTTGTCAAAAGTTTTACGTCTTGCCTTGGCCAAGAACTGAGATTTTCTCTCCGCGTAGCGGGCAGAAAATCCCACTTTACGGCCAAGGGTGATGTAAAAATATTACTTACATGCAGTTTTGTTATTAGGTCCTTACATATGAAATTGGCGTTTCATATGGCAGAAATGAAAACGATTTTTTTTTATGAAACTATTTTTTTATTTAGTCAAAGTATGTACCATGGCTATCTATGCACTTTTGCCATCTCGAAGGTAGTTCATTGATTCCTTTACTAAAAAAAGTGTGTGAGCGAGAATCAATAAAATCTTTGAAGGCCGTTTGGACAGCCTCGTGAGAATTGAATTTTTTTCCTTGCATGAAGTTGTCCAAATTCCGAAAAAAATGGTAATCAGTTGGAGCAAGGTCCGGGGAGTATGGTGGGTGTCGAAGACATTCCAGTCGCAGCTCCCGTAGTTTTGCGGCCGTCAAACGTGCCGTATGTGGTCGAGCGTTGTCCTGAAGCAGCAGTGGGCTAGATCGATTGACCAGTCTGGGTTGTTTAATGGCTAGCTTTTCCATCATCGTTTGCAATTGTTGACAATACACATCAGCCGTGATTGTTTGCCCAGATCTTAAGAAACTGTAATGGATGACACCGGCACTAGTCCACCAGACACTTACCAGTACCTTTTTCTGAGTCAACTTTCGTTTCGGGCAGAATTTGGCTGGTTCACCTGGGTTCAACCATTGTGAAGAACGTTTCCGGTTGTCGTACAAGATCCATTTTTCATCACAAGTAACGATACGATTCAAAATGCCTTCATTATTGTGCCGGTTGAGAAGTGAAACGCAACACTCGACCCGTGTTTCTTTGTTTGCGTCGCTCAATTCATGCGGTACCCATTTTTCAAGTTTTTTCACTTTTCCAATTTGTTTCAAGTGAATCAAAATGGTTTTATCACTCACACCGAAGCCTGCCGCTAACTCTGACGTGGTTTGCGATGGATCTGCTTCCACAATTGCTTTTAATTCTTCGTTATCAACTTGTGTCTCCGGCCGTCCACGAGGCTTGTTCTGTAGGTCAAAATTTCCAGAACGGAAACGTTGGAACCAATAACGTACCGTATTTTCTTTTGCAGTAGCTTCCCCATACGCATTGTTAATCCTACGAGCCGTTTCTGCAGCACTAGTGCCGAGGTGAAACTCATATTCGTAAATATAGCGATATTTTAAGTTCTCCATATTGTGAACAGAACGATGTGAAAGAAAAACAAATGACGCGATAACAAATAAATTTCGTAATTCGAACACAGAAATACATGGTCTTAAATTTGAAATAAATTTGAATTTGGAATTCCTAGCCGAACGCCACATATTTTGAATCAAAGTTGCCAGTTCGCCAAACGCCAATTTCATATGTAAGGACCTAATATTTACACACATTAGAGGAAATTACTTACGTTTCTGCATGTTAGTAATGTAGGTCGGTAACTAAATATATTAACGGTAACAAGTCGTCCGAATGTGGTACATGCAACTCGCTCTAGACAGTTTTTAACAGTCGCCTATGGTCAAGTCCCGAACAGTCAACCCCTATAGAAATAACGAATCGTTTTAGTTAGCACAACCGGTTATGACATCTGCACCATACAAAATGTATAAAATGTATAAAATGAACGATCGTTCGACAGATTATGTATGGTACAGATGTCAAATTTAACCAAGATGACTTTGATATTTACAAAATATAGGAACCGATATAAGAGAAGTGGTAGATCATAAACAAGAAGTAGACGATACATCTGTATAATTATTACTTTATTGTACCTATATTACATCTGTAATATAGGTACAATGTAGAGTGTGTTTAGAAAGCAATGCTCACAACAGTTTGTTATTGAATGTCCTGTTATACGACAAATGGCTATGGGTGAAAAATGACAATGTGCTCGATTATTATTTTATGGATAGTAATAACCTTCCGTATCAAGAGAAAAAAATCTCAGAATTTTCCGTGCCGTAGATTTCGCGTAAAAAAAAGAAATTGATTTTGCGTTATGACGATTGAAATAAAGGTGTTTCCTTGGTCCAAGTATGCAGCACTACTTCTTGAAAAAATCAATAATGTCAATAGTGTCATCACTTTTTTTCAAGAAGTAGTGCTGCATACTAAGGAAAGCTGCATACTGTATATATATACACCTTTATTTCAATCGTCATAAAGCAAAACGAATTTTATTTTTTACGCAGAATCTACGGCACGGAAACTACTGAGATTTTTTTCTCTTGATACGGCAGGTTATTCCTATCCTTAAAAAAAATCTAGCACATTGTCATTTTTCACCCATAGCCAATTGTGTACATTTATTTTGTAGTCTGAAATAAATTTGTACCTACGTGAGTTATCGTTTCATTATCTACTATTCCTGCGTTGTCTAGTACCTATCCTAAAAATCATTTTATAATCCTAGCCAGCTGTTGCCCGCGACTTCGTCCGCTTTGAAATTCATATAACTTCCTCCTTTTTAACGCCATTTACTTAGATCAGATTTCGAAATAAAAACTATCTATGTTAATTCCTATGTCCTTGTTGAACTACATATATCCATACCACATCCAAATAGGTTCAGGGGTTAACCGATTAACCATGGAGAAGTACCTAACAGCCAGTCATACTTTCGCGTTTATACATAATATTAGTACGGATTCATGTTCTAAACGTTTAGTCTAATTAATTGTAAGTCAGTAAATGATAATTTGATTACTGATTTCGATGTAATTTCGTATATAAATAGGACAAGATTGTGTTACATGGAATTGGGATAACTGAATAAGGATAAATAAATGAGTTCACAGAGCGCTATTTCAGCTAGCTTTCAGCTTTTTTTCGGTGAAGGAAAACATCGTCAGGACACCTGCACGTATCTGCGAAGTAATTCAAAGATGAAGATGAGGTGAAGTCCCCAATCCGCACTGGGCCCGCGTGGGGACTATAGCCCAAACCCTCTCATGGTGAAGGAAGGCCTGTGCCCAGCAGTGGGACGCAAATGGGCTGTAGTAGTAGTAGTATTTCAGCAAGGTTCGTCCCTAATTCACACCCCATAGTATAATAGAGCGCTTATCCACGCCGTATGGAATTTTCATTTTGTAATTATTAAGGGGCGAAAAAGGCTGTATGAAAAACGGAAAACAATTTTACGTACCCATATGTAAGAGCGCTTCCACCTTAGGTAACAAACATAAACAAAAAGAAAAGGTACCTACACCCGATTTTAGAATGGAGAGAAAAGGAGGTGTCCTTGTGGATATTTTAAAAAGTCGGATAAAAATGCGGTCCGGCGTGGTCATAGAAGTTAGTAAGGTATATAGTCTACGCACTAGATTCTCGGATGACGGAGAGTAATCGGATGACGATAGCTACATAGGTACAAATGGTATTTTCGCGAATTCGGATCGGGCGTACCTAGTGCGAAAGTGCTATAATTTAGCAAATCTCAACTTCAAGATGTTTAGATGTACCTTTCTAAATAAAGTAGGTAAAGTTGAGGTGTAATTAAATAAAACATATCGACTTTTTTGATTTCCTTCCTCGCTAAAATTAAATATAATAGATCAATGATTACAGTGGATAAATAACTTGGGACATTTCAGATGTAAAAACATGGGTACAAAAAACTGCCAGCATTTCGAAGATTACATCTGACTTTCCAAACGTACTTCCTTAAAAAGTAATCAAATGGAATAAAAGTGACCACGCTTTATATAAAATATTTATAAGTAAGTAGGTAAGTATAGCCCGAATGTCTGAGTCAAGACAACATATTTCTCTTCTATTAAGTTAACGGCCCCGACCAAGGGATGGTAGGCGACCCTTGCTCACCCACCCTTCTGAGCCTACCTTAACAAATTTTCTCTTAAGCTGCAACCATGTAGGTATATTGCATTTACCAATCCACTTGGTCCTTTGAAGTTACATGAGCTACCTGAATTGAATAAACGGCTTAATCACTTAAAACGGCATTATGTTCAATCATCCTAAGTCCTTTAAGAAAAAGAATACAACGGCAGAAGTAGTTTTTTTCCATCTTCAACAACACTAATAATCAATTCCATATCTAAGGTTATAAGCAATCTTACAACTAAAACATTTCAAACAGAAAATTAAAACGTCAAGCAAAACTCTACGCACAAAAGTAAAGAGGAAGGGAAAAAATCAATGCTTGCATTTTATGTTCTGTGCGTGTGACAGATCTGTCGTCATGGCGACCGCGACGGGGGAGCGTTTTGGCGGGAAACAATGACGTAAGTGACGTGAGGAAGCAACAAAATGGCCGCTGTTTTTCCCGCGCAAAGTCCACGCTTACGGCTGCGTTCGGAGTTACGCTGTTCTTGTGTTGTGGTTTGTAAGTGTGCGTCGGGGGAAAGAGAAGGAAGATGGGGTAAGCGTGATCGATAATACGCACTTTTGTAGCAATGAATTTGGCGCGCCGCGGTGCAAGAAAGGTTTGCACGGTGCAATCTTAATTTGAATGTAACTTAGAGAAACTTGATATCCTGAGGAATCATATCAGCGTATTTAACATAATTACGTAAGTAAAGTTTAAAGCCGTTTTTTGACTTGTTCTATTTATTTATTAAAGATTTATTTTTCCAATAGAAATGTTTGTGATTATATGGTTTTGTTAATACAAGTAATATGCGATAAGTAGTACATAATATAATCAACCAAGGCCATACGGGTGAATGACCAACGTAATTTCGCTCTAACATAACGACCAACGTAATTTCGCCCTGGAGCACCTAAACTGCACAAATTATCGATTTTAATTACAACTCTGTAGCCGCGTCCAAACAGTTCCTATAATTAATTAATGTGGTCTCAAACAGATGGCGCTGTGATGATGCCAGAAGGAGTGTCAAATGGGAACGACACGGGCCCGTGTGCGGAGAATTAGCATGACTCACCGGGACCATCCACCCTTGTCCAATTCACGCCATACAAATATGACGAATTTTAGATTGCTAGTTAGTTCACGGTTAATTGGTTCATGGGTAAAGAGAGTATACAATTTATATTGTGGGAAAGTATCAACTGGTTGAGTGTATCAAATATACCCTTCGCCCGCGGTTTAGCGAGTGGGAATGGGTGAGGAAAAATACAATTATGGCTCGTGTCCTACTCAACAATTTTCCAGTACAGGAATGTATGTATTTGTATCGGATAGGTACGTCATTTCTGAACCAATTCTACTAGTTCAGTAATTACGACGTGAAGTTATAAGAAACAACAAATTGATTTAAGTAGTTTAGAATATTATAACGAGCTATGGAGCGCAGCATTTTAGGTGTTCGGAGAACTGGTCGAATCAGAAACATCGAACTGCGCTCTAGACAAAGACCGCCAAACGGGCTGGAGACGTTTGCCTGATGCATCCAGATCAGTGGGCCAAGAGTGTTTCGGATTGGACCCCGACAGATGGCTATAGGAACCGAGGCAGACCAAAAAGAAGATGGCGGTGTGACCTTGATAAATTCGAAGCAGGCTGGAAACAGCTTGCCGAGAATCGAGAGCTATGGAGAGGGAGAGGGGAGGCCTTTGCCCAGCAGTGGGACACAATATAGGCTATAAAAAAATAGGGTTTATTTATCCATGGTATTATGTCACGAGTCAGGCTCTACCCAAATCCTCATTAAGTACTTAAGTAAATTCCACTGTTGAGCTATTGAGCGGTTATTTTTCATCATAGGATTAGGAAAATACTTGCAGTGTGCAGTTTCCACATGCAACGTAGCCCGTTGAAATCTGATACTTATATGAAATTTAGAGAGTCACATATATCTTTGGTCATACAACTATCTAGACACCGTGTGTACGTATAATTGCCCACGACATTTATCTGTAGCCCAAACCCTCTCGTGCTGAGAGGAAGTCTGTGCCCAGCAGTAGGACGCAAATAGGCTGTTATGGTACCAACAAACCAATTTGTTTCCCTTAGAACTTTGCAGTAAGTAGGTACCTACTTATTGAAAATTAATGAGTTCGAATTCTAATAGGTATTGCAAGCATACATAGATTTCTGACTTCATGGTACATGAATAGTTTTTATTCCATATTATTATTACAGTACAATTTAAGTACAATCAACCAACAGCCGTCGCGCGCTGAACGTCCAAAGACAACGAATCCGTTTTTTTTTGCCGGCAGGTGGCCGCTACCGGCCGGTAAATCCAAGCAGCTTGTCTATGCACGCTTCTACACGACACCGGTGTCTATGGCATGGGGGGCATCGGTGTTAGGATTTGTTATCAATTAAAAAGTATCGTTTTAAGATTGGAAGCACCTGGATTTAGATACAGTCGGTAGCAAAATAGATGAACTGTTGTAGTGACCATAATAAGTTGAACACTATAGGGATGACGACAACTTTTTTTCCTTAGTCTATCAGGAAGATTATTGAAAAGTATTGGACACGTATTTTTTTCTTTCTTCACGTAATCAAATTTATTCATAGATATATTGGGTTGAAATGTCGCTTGACGTCACGGTTAGGTACGATTTATACCTAACGGTGACGTAGTTAGCCCCCACTCTCCAACTTTAATGCGTTTTAACTTAGTCAATCTTTGCTAATTTGATAAAACAAAAAATATGGTCTAATATTTTTTTATTACCTGACTGACGGACTAATTAGAATTTCGATTTCTTCACCCTGTTGTCGTCATCCCTATTCTACGGGTGTTACAACAGACTACATAGCTACTAGCACAAGCAAGTACTACTTATTACTGGAGAATATGATAAAAGCATTTCGGCAATAGACCTTCTCTTACTCAACATTATAAGAATGTGATATATACATGGTGGGTCAGATCCTATAGCAAATAATTAACCCACAGCATCAGCTATCGATTCTAAGTATATTGTATAGGTTTTTAATTTTTTTAGAGTTGGTAAAAAAAAATTAGCATGGGATTCAGGCGTCGCTAACACAACCAATCCCATATGCATTTTTTTTCCAACTCTAAAAAAAATAAAAACCTATACAATATACATAGAATCGATAGCCGATGCTGTGGGTTAATTATTTGCTATAGAATCAGACCCACCATGTATATATCACATTCTTATAATGTTGAGTAAGAGAAGGACTATTGCCGAAATGCTTTTATCATATTGGGATCTGACCCACCATGTATAGTTTGTCTTAGGCCTGGTTCATATATTATCCATAAAACGTATCGTTTTGGCTATGAATGGGTTGAAATTTGAATAGAGAAACTGTGAAATTTTAAGGGCCCTCGCCCATGGCCCGCGCTACTTATATCGCTATCGTTTTTACTCTTTGGTGTAAAAAAAGGATAGCGATATGAGTAGCGCGGCAGCATCGCTACAAAAAGTCGCCGTGGGCGAGACCCCTAACCATCCGTATAGCTGAAACGAAGCAATTTGTGGATAGGAACCTGACGTTAGATTAAATTTGGAATGGAGAAGGTTCGAGCCTGGGGAAGGCCAGATATGCTACTTTTCCACGAAAAACGCATTGTTCTCGCGGAAACGCTATAATTAACCGAATTTCACGGTTACGATGTCGCTGGCAGAAGTTATTATAATACGTGATAATACCTATAATTATAACTTATAACGTCGAGTAAAATTTCAACTTTCTTGTGAGAAATGCACTCTTTGCGCCCCCAGCTCCCTGCAGATGATAAACGACACTTCCGAACCAAGGTCCGCGATCAAATTGTTCTTGACGTCTAATTTGTTCACTGGGTACTTGAAAATGTGAACTGTGTAGTTTATCTACATGCTTACAAAACTACATGAGTTTTGTACGAGAAAATCTTTTAGATTTCATTTGTTGATTTATTACTTATCTTATAGTTATCTAATTAAAATGTAAAACCTACTGTAATGGAAGAGCGGGGTCACCTGTCACAGGTATCTTTACTTACTAGGTGATCACAACCTTTTACTGTGCTAAAAGCATTGGATAACTCAATAAACTATTTTCATTTTCATTTCATTTTCATTACTTGTACTCGAATTTCCTCGTACTACTGCATTTTCTGATATCCTTGTTGCTTGAGTGAAATATTAGACTGTACGAGGGGTAGGTATGTTTTCCGAGGATAAGTATGTATACAATACAATACACTTATTGAACAACACATATTCAAGGAACAGTTAACAGTACATACATAAACATAATTACATAAAAAGTATGGCATACAGCATTATATTATCGCTAAATAGCGATCTCCAGAAATAACATATATACATTAATTGTGTATGTATAGACATTTATTTTTCTGTATAAACGGAGGGGTAGATTTTAAAGTGTGCCGTCTTAATAGTGAGAATGACACTGCACTGGTTTTATTGAAGTTTACAATTATTCACACAAGAATAGGATATTTTTTTATGAGTAGGTAATTGTATTTTAACAACTCTTGCGTATTTTCACAATTACGAGTACAAATTCCCAGTAATATGTGAAAAAACTGGTCACCGCATTAGGTACAAGTATTACGGTCGTTGAACAAGACGGTCAGGACGAATTTATTCAGGCTGAGTATTGGCCATTTACTAAAAAAGCTCTCCAACACACCCGTTTATGTCTTATACAGGTATAATAAATCGTGTCACTATTTTAGATCGAATGAAATCGAATCCTTTATGTTTTAACCTAGTAATAAGCATAGAGGATATTAACTTAATTTTGTCTTCATAAAACTGCCAAACATGTTGTTAGGTGACTAATAGATCATCGATATAATCAGCTGAAAAATAATATGAACATTGCAAAATGTAAGTTGAGTCGTTGAGTAAAATATTCCTAAGTCAGTTAGCACCGTAGGTCCATTAAAGGTAAGGCAGCCGGTGAAATTACTGGCACAGAGGCATTCCATCTTAGGCCTCAAGGTAGGCATCGCATTCGAGATCTTATGATTTCTTATCATAAGATTTCGGTGTCCATGGGCCGCAGTGACCGCCTGCCATCAGATGCCCTGCTCGTTTGCCTACCAATTACATAAAAAAAATCTCAACATTATACAGTTTTCTTGAAATCAGGTTTGTTTGGTGTTGCTGTCCTTTATCTAAGCAGTCAGAGAAGGGGCTACAGCACACCTGTGCAGAGGCTAAGTACGTGTGTCAATTAATGTTTGTCAAGTGGTCCACCTCGTGAGGGGAGCGCCCTCCTCACACCTTATCCCGCCAACCTGTCGCCAATAGTTCTCCCCTAAAACTGCTAAATGATTATATTACTAGTACGAACAATAGGTACAACCCTTTTAAGGTTATCGAAGCGGCGAGGCAGGAGTCGTGGAGTACTAGAGAACTACGCCAACCTATCACCAATACGAGTACATACATTATATCAACCATAGAGGAAGGTAGAGAGCACTTTCTTCCATTTGCTACGACTCTTAGGTACATACTTCTCTCGCTTCTTCATCTCTCATCCCGTTCCGCATAGGTTACATGCTCGCCAATAACCATCCAAAAATTGCAGAATCATTATCTGTCTATCTAATATCTATTTACAGAACTACTTGAGAAATGGCTCTAATGATTTGGACGGAACCGACTAATGGAATTAGCTAGGTCTCATATTTGAGAAAAAACATTTTAGCAATTTCATCTGAACAAGGCTCGGTCGCCCAGGTTCTATAATGCAAAGTAATAAAATGGTTTTAGGCTAGGGGAACCATGAGGTAGGAGTAACAAGGATAATTAATAATGGCTAAAGAGACACTAACCTGTCGCCAATAGCCACCCTAAAAGTGTGGAGCGATTCTATGAGTATACAACCCTTTTTAGGGTGAGAAAACAGCGAGGATTAACTAGGAACAATTACTAGAGAGGTATGTCAACTGACGTGATGGAAATAGGCGTCCTAAAATTGCAGAATGACTTCCATACAACCCTTTTAAGGATAAGGAAACCGCGAGGCAGGAGTACCGAGGAGTAGATCGATAGGACGCCGCAAAAGCTCCGAGTAAACAGATCGAACTGCTCACCGAATCGAATCCCGCCAAATGCAACGACAGCTGTGCGTAGCTCGTAGCGCGTAGCTGTGGGCCCTATTATTATTATTTGTAAACAAGCGTTGCGGCGCGGGGGTCACGTGACGCCGCGCCCGCGCCAGTCCGCCGCCGACCCGCGCCGCGTCACCACGCGCGACCCTGCGCCTCCCGCGCGCAACGCGATCGCGAACCGACTCCCTTTTTGTTTATTTTTCGCGCCGCACCGAAGCGCACCAAGAAAAAAAGGACGCGGATGGATCGAGGTAAATCTAGTGCGAGTGTCCAAGAAGCATCTGGATTTTGAGTGGGTTTTTTTTTCGAAGGCTCGACGGAGCGTGAAGTGGTGCGCTCGCGTGCTTCCGCTGGAGCTTTCGTTTGTGTGCTTTCGCGAATCGATGGCGAGCATGACGCACCGGCGGCGCTGCTGCAAGTTCCCGGCCCTTAATTGCGCGGCTAAAGTGGCGAAATCGTCAATTTTTACCGACGCGTCTGTAGACTCCCTCCACTTGAGAATAACCCCCTCCTCCTCTTGGCTGTTCCTTTTCCGCACTTCCTACTTCTCAAACCTCCAACGTGCCGTGTTTGCCGGCCTCGAACTCCCTATTTACACAACTTTATATACTTATATTATGTAGGTATGTATACCTATGTCATCTTTGTATAACAACGAAGATAACTTCCCAAACTGTGTGGCGGGAGAAACTTAGAAGTTCTGTGATACATTGTCGTTCCTTAGAACTTGTAGATATCTGAAAATGGCTATATCCATATTTCAGCTATCTTTTTCACGCTTTTAAAATGTCTGAGAATTTCATTAAGTATCGAATAATAAGCAGAGTTCAGTTCGAATATTCTCGAATATGTACCTAACATGAGCAAAAGACGATGCATTGATGTTCATCCGTTTCTGGAAAAGCCAGAAACACTGCACATTCCGGCTGCCAAACTACATTCCGAACAACAAAATAAGTACTTTAATATTCAATGATGCCTTAATGGAAGGGTCGAGAAACTTTTAAGGATTAGTTACTTTTTCTGTTGTCTCTATTTCAAGACTCCATGCATGAACGAGCTTCAACGTGCCATGCGACTACGCGCAATGTATTCCATACAACAAGTTTTGTACCTACATCTGAAATAACTTTGTTATATAAAGTATCAGGAAAGATAAATGGAGGCTTGTTTACGAGAGCGAGATACTGGCAAGGACTAAAATGTTACGAAGTTCTTAGGACAGCCTTGACTGAAGATGTAATTGAAAAAGCGATGAAGAAAAATCTAGGCGTTAAAGGAATTACTGTTTAATGAAGACGGATTCAGCGTTTAATGTCACATTTACAGTGACAAGGACATTAGGTACTTTCAGGCACTTCTCCAAACCAAGTAATATTCATAATATATTATCGGCCACTACATCTTGGTAGATGATCTTTTCCTCGTACGTCTTCTTATGTGACTTTGCAATCTAATGAAATCGTTATGAAAGGACAGTCGTTTAACGTAAAGATATTTCTGTGGTTAGTAGCTATTTGAGAAAGACCCGAAAGATGACCAATGACCATATTTTGGCCCTGGCTGAGGCGGCCGATGAGAATTTAGAAGATATCTCGTGTTTGTTGCGCAGTGGGCTGTGGTAACGCTAAAGATAAGCTAAGAAGACAATACAATCCAAATTTGCATGCCGCATCGATCGTTTCATCCGCGAAGATCCCGGTCCCACGGAATAATCGAATAAATAATACGCCTTCCTCCCGTGAATGCGATAATGGGGAGTCAAGTTCAGTGAGGCCAATGAAAACAAATAAACAAATTGGCCAATTTCGCCCGAGCTGCTGCCCGAGCGGAGCTGGATTGTGCAATGCCACATGCTTCCTTTTTAGTTGAACAAGTTATGTTTCCTCTGGCGATCTAGTTTCGGAAAAATTGTAGACTCAGGACCTGATTTCATTAGCGACTGAGTATTCTGCTATCAGTAGTGGGCTTTTTCTAGAATTGCGGATTCTCCAAACTTCCGATGGTGGAGTGAAATGTTATTACGTTGACAATAGACATAGACGCTAAATTTGAAATACGGATTATCACTTTATTTAGATTCCTCTCAAATATCGACAACTATCACTTTAAGAAGTAAACTCTCCTCCCAATTGAGGTAGACGAAGCATTTAAAATGATGTTGTATTAAAGTCTCAGCGTCTTTCATCTCACCGAATTCTCTATCACCACAAGTAATATCTTAAGCTAATTCATACTTTCTTGAAGGATAATCCGCTTCTTATTGCTCGTGAGCAAACCGGCAGCGCTTTCAGTTTTCATAACGTCCGTGGCTGCTTTTAAACCGCCGTACCTATACTTTTGCTTTCTCGTCTAGGGAAAGTTCGCGATTCTGCAGGAAAAAGTTTTGGTGGAAATGTAATTGTGGAGAATATTTTAGCGGGTGGGGGAGTCGCGCCGGTGAACGCTCGCTATCGGATCGGCTATCGGAAAACTGAGTTTAGAATGAAAGATATTTGAAATCTATTTGAAATTGAAATTTTCTCTGATGATGAAGTTTTAAGGATTGTTGTTCAGATTTATAAAATAGAAATTGGAATAGAGAATTATATCTGAGACCATTTGAAATTTTCTTTATGATTTTTTTTTCAAGCTTGTCATGCTTTTGATTCCACTTTTATTTCTGTAGTAGCAGTAGTTTAGTTGTTTCTGTTTAATAGTTCTTTTGAAATATTTGCAAGCATTAAGTGAGTTTTATCAATAGACCGAACCAAATGCTCTTTTACGCAAGCTTTCTTATAAATCAGTATTAAATTTGATATTTACGTGATTCTTAATAGAAACCAATAGGTCCTTTGGGACAAGGGAAGGTGCGACTTTTACAGTTTTCAAAGGAAACAATAGTAAATCATACAGTCGCTGTAATATGCGACTTCCTTCAAACAATTCCATCTCATAGGTGTAAGTACAAAAAACGCTCAATTTCCGATGTCGCATCCGATAGCAGAGACAGACGTGTGCACAAAAAATGTTTACAAAAGTGCGTTGCACCAAGTTCACTTTGCCACTGAACTTCGAGTTAACCTCTCTTAGTTCCTTCGGGATAAGGACGATTGTAGCTTGTTCTGGAATTGGGGGTTCGTTGGGGTACGCTTGCAATAGTTTTGAGGCATCAGAAAAAGTGGTAGTGTGGGAAAGATGGTTGTGAAAAAACGCCACATCTGCGGCGCTATTCAACCGGCCTGAATGGGAAGCGACGTAACTCTATATCGAGAGAATCGCTGCTTATCAAATTCTGGACTAACCTTAGCGCCTTTTGTTTTTATTGTTCTTCGAGTTGCATCATCATTTTTCGTTGTACCTTCAATCTGTACCTGTAGTCTGTAAGAGGTTTATGTTTGACTGTTTTTGATTTATTTGTAGGTATTTTTCCAGTCTTTGTACTCATACTCATGGGAAACTTGGAAAAAAATACTGTAACACCATTACATAGTATTTTATTCAACAGTCCTTAAACGTTACGTGTCACAAAATAACACCGTCAGGAACTGAATAGGCATAGGTAGCTGGTACATGGCAATCAGGCTGATGCGCGTATCCTGTATGATTACGTGAATATATGGTGCGATAGCGGTGAGAAAGTTGCCTTTTGTATGAAGTTTGCACGGAATACAGCGGTGATATTTATGTCGATTTAGTAGATAAAGCTGATGTGTCTGCCAGGTACCTATATTAGGACATGCAATTTCCTTCAGATACGTTTTCTTCTGCAAACCTTTTAGATGAAATCAATAGAGAAATAAGCTTGATTGGAGCGACTATAAGAACAATTATTATTATACTATAAAATGTATCTAATGAAAATTTTATAATCATGTTCAATGAATTTGCAGAGAATGAATTTTTTTTAAATTTACTGAGTAATAATGCATTTTGTGATGAGTTTTACAATGGATAAGGTAGATACAGATTTGAAACTGTTTGGCAGAGATGAAACAGCAAAAAAAGGCGATCGAAAAATCTGGTCCTGCAATGAAATGAAAATGACTGATCTGATAGACGATAGTTATATTATATATGCAGCTTTGGGCATAGATTGTGTATCTACTTTCAGCCTGACATAACAGAAGATGAGTTTGTCGAATATCTCAAGCTGAACTTATGGCATTGATGTTTCACAAAGAGTTTCAGTTGTCAATATTATGAAGTTCAAAAAAGGCTCGCAATTCACAAATGACCATACGCTATAGCGATAAAACAAGATTAAACCTTATCAATGATTATCAGCGAATCAGAAGTTACAATAATACTGGTATCCGGTGCACGGGCGGAAATGTATTGGAGATTGATCAAACAAAATGATATTACAACTTTAAAAGCACTTAAACTGAAGGATTGGTTTTAAATTTTGATGGAGCTTTTTATTCGAATCTGCCGAATAACAAAAATTTGAAGATTACGAATGAAATTAACCTAAAAACGTCTATTGCTTGTTGAGTTTTGAATTAATGGAATGATAAAGATCAAATAAAAATGATGATAAAAGATTATTTGGATCGTTCTGATCATGTTTTTCGATTTCAAATTGATCACATATATCAGAAGTGAATATTTAAAGTGTATACAGAGAAATCAAGTCACACATGTTAATGTGAGTAAGTAGGTGTAGGTACTTGATTAGTTAGAAGACCTTCCTCTAAAACTTTGAAAAATCCTTCAATATCTGTACAATTTCATAAATTCTCCAAATCAATGTAACTAAAGAATAAAACTTTCAATGATCGTAACAATTTTATTGCCACAATCCCCTCCAGTGGCGCATCGGGTCGCAACACTCGCAACGCAACAAACTAAACAATATCGATCCATGCGCCCCCGCGCATCGCCAGTAAGTATTGCAACGTTGAATGCACGCGTTAACTTACTTGTGTGTTTGTAATATGGACGACATTATCTTGTAGATTTTTGAAAAAAGAATGTTTAACTTGGGTGGTTAAAGTTGAATCCTCGAATCAGAAAACAATTGACGCGAGACACGTCCCGATTTTCTTCTCATCAAACGACCATTTGAAATTCAAATGAGACGCGTGAAATCAAGGGCGCGACTCCAAGCTCCCAAGGATTCCCGAACATCTAAACAGCGCTGCGAGCACACACAAAAAAGCGACAACATCCGACGCTAAAAATAAGCTGTATAATTACAACGCAAAGCTGAAAGCGCAATGCTTTCGCTGCAAGTTGTACGGTCGCCCTTGACAACCGAGACCCAGATACTATCGTGCTCACGCACACGCCCGCGCGCACCCACACACGCGCCGCTCAGACGAATCCTCATGCACACACGCGTGAATTCATCAAGTAAGCACACTCTCACACATGAATTTCGAGCTGCGTTCCGTTTGGTTTGGAGTGAGCTTTTAATCTTTTTTGCTCGTTCGCTCTTTGTGCGCATCTACAAAGAGTTCTGCCTTGTGATTACTAGACGGAGCATTTTGATCGCAAGTTGGCGTCGCAATCGCTCACCGAATTTTCCCTTTTTTTAATTCCGAATGACTTTCATCCGAATGAAGCTGGCAGCTTACAAGTTGCCAGTATCAGAAGTGAACTTCACTCACGCGGTGTTATTAAAAAAGATTCCCAAACAGCCAGTTATATTTCAGGTTCCTAATATTCGCCGTCAAAGTTAACACGACGACTGCTTGTCAAGTTGTCATATTTCAAAGTTAACAGACATCTTTCTCCCGGAAAATCTTGCGCGGATGGAACGGCGCAGTGCAATTTACGTTTTGGAGTAAACAAAGACATTTCTTTTGATCAGTCGCCGGGCGTCAGTAAATAACAATCTAGAACATTAAAAATGGCTAAGGACAAAAATAAATAATTGAGATTCAGATTTAGTAGACAGATTTTTAAATATTTATAGAAATAATTCCAACAATGTATTCAATGTCAACAACAGGCTACTTATCAATGAAAAAGTTCTTCGAGAAAAACGTGAATAGATCTGATTGGCTTAAAATAACCAAAGGAACTCCAATAATAGAGCATTTTAAATATAGAACGCAACAGTTTATAGAATGGCTGATTAAATTTAGAACTCAATTCAATCGGAATTTCTGAACGATCAAATTTTGTACTTCAAAAACGTTCGAGATTTAAAATAAAGAATTGGCGGGTCTGTATACAACTTCGATCATTCCAGTTTTGACTGTAATTTCAAGAATAGTTCCCTTAAAATAGTGTAGCCGAAATAGTGGTTTTACTATGGAGCTACGAGCTCTATAAATAGGTTGTTTACTCTCACTATAACCCGGCCGCGTGCAGAATCCGTGGAATGTTCGGGGCTCTGTCATGCTTCCGACTCTTGAACTCGGCGGGGTGGCTCCATACGCCGGTGGTGGATTTCATTAAAGGCCCGTGAATTTAACATAGCTGTTAATCTAGTTAGCCTTTGTTAATAAAGTGCTGTAATTGGGGGTTAAGAACAAGTTTTATTTATTTAGGTACAAAGTAGAATAGTAACAGTGTAGAAATTTGGAAGTAATGACTCGACAGCATTCACTCACGTAGACATAGTAGGCTCTAATAAATCCATATTAATATTATAAATGCGAAAGTAACTCTGTCTGTCTGTCTCTGTCTGTTACCTCTTCACGCTTCAACCGCTTGACCGATCTGGTTGTAATTTGGTACGGAGATAGTTGGAGTCCCGGGAAAGGACATAGGCTACTTTTTATCCCTGAGAAACGCATACTTCCCGCGGGAACGCGATAACTGAATTCCACGCGGGTGAAGTCGCGGGTTGAAGCTAGTTTACTACATGTATATTTTAATTTGGATACTCACTTACTTCTACTACCGTTTTCACCACCTAGAAGGATTTTTAGAGATCAAAATTGTTCTCTGCGTTTTCTAGGTTCTTGGACCATTTTCATTTCATACCGAATCGGTTTCATCTGCATTCTACTTTACCCGTATCCCTATTGGCCGTTTTACACATTGGGGTAATATGTTGGGCCAGCATTTTAGGCCAACATAATGAGATCGCTGTTCACATTGGGCCAAGGTAGGTTAGTGGGCCAGCATATTGAGAATGGTAGGTATGTTGGATTGGTAGAGCGCGCCAAGATCCTTAGATTTGTGAAGAAAATCCGACGACATTCGATTGGCGTCAACTACCAATATACCGCCAAGAAGCCCACTACACGTCGGCAAAGAATATTTAATAGTACTACGCACAGAATGGCCACGGAATCACCCGCCTGAATCTAGCCGGCGCGCAACTTGCGCCCAACTCGCCCTTACCGTCATTTGTTACATTACATCCGGAGATGGAGAGTGAATCATTGGCCCGCGTACTGGTACACACACATTTACAAGTGTACAGACGTCCTCGCACGCAAACATTGACACTTCATTCGAATTGTGTTCGAAACCGTGCTTTTATAGGCCGTGTCCGCCGTGTGACGTTGGCCCAATATGCTGGCCCACTACATTGGCCCAATGTATCAGCTCAGCGGCTTTATCAGCCATCCTGCGAGGTGCGAGCACTAATGCTCCGCCGGTACTAGATAACAGTGACGTCACGGGTAGGCCTCTACGCGTGCTAACGATTTTCCGCCTTAACGCCTTTTGCGATTACACAGGGGCGTAGTAAGGTGAAAAACCCAATTTGGGCACGTTTAAGGATACAGAACTAAAAATTAGGCCGAAAAAATACATTTGAGAATTGATGTGCTCTTCAAAAGTTGTGTAGTGCACAAGCATCGTCCGCGCACGTACCCGCCGCAACTTTTATGGCGAAAATGGTAGTTATTTACGGTTTTTGACCAAAGTAATGATTATTTTACACTATCTACAGCTCAGATTATGAAAAACTGAATAAAGTTTCATTTTCTGGACAGCCCGTGTAAAATCATGGTCTAGATATTGAGCAGTAGCGATTTAAAAGGTTGAAAATACCTTACTTGATGGGTTTTTTTTTGCAAGGACGACCTGGACTTATCGCAATTTCCGCAGCTCAGATTAAAGAGGACATATCAATTCTTCATATTTATTTTTTCGAGACCTTTATCTTGGGCCAATTTTTAGTTTTAGGCCTTTAAACGCGACTAAAATGTGGTATTTCACCTACTACGCGCCTTAACTCTTTGAAACCGTTAGTGAAGTTGCTCGAAACTGTTTTACGTCAAATCCCAATAGACAAAGACTACATCCCCCGTTTATCTTTTTGAATTTTTTGCTAGTGGTAGGGCCTGATGCTAGGTCCGTCCGGGGAGGTACCACCGCTAACCTGCCGCCAAATAGCAGTGCGAGCACTGTTTTGTTCCGGTAGGGGGTTAAGGTAGCCGGTGAAATTTCTGGCACAGAGGCATTCCATCTTAGGCAACGCATTCGAGATCTTATGGTTTCTTAATGGGGATCATAGGATTTCGTTGTCCATGGGCCGCAGTGACCACTTTCCATCAGGTGGGCTCTGCGCTCGTTTGCCTATACCATTGACATAAAAAAAAGAAATGAAAACTTTTTTTTTTTTAGTTCAGTCAATGCGTCTTTATATCGAAGCCATTGAACTCTGTGCTATACCTACCTAAGTCCCGTTTGGTTATGTTCAACCAATTATCTATACTCTAATAATAAAAAGGTTAAGAGCGACGTCCTCACTTGACCCTTTACTCCTTAGTTCCCTACATACCCACAAATCCCCACAATCCATGAAAAATATCTACAGGTCGCAGGTTTTTATACGAAATTCCGTAAAATTTAAAAAGGGTTCCCTGAACCCACCCTGATCTTTTACTTGAATATCAAAAATAGGTAGACCTATTTAAAATGCTGTGAACGTCTTTTCAAACCCGTGTTTACGCTGCTCGTCCTTCAATTGTTTTAAAAGCAAATCAGCGAAGTTCCATTTCAAATTCGGAACGGCAACTGTTTACGCATCCCTAAAGGCAATAGGAATTCACAATAACAATCGAATTTTCGGTCGTCATTCGCGCCATCGATTGCGCGCGAAAACGCGCGTGCGCCCGCCGCGCCAGTAAACATGTCCGCGGCAAGCCATAACTTGCGAATTTCCTTGCTATTCCTTTCTTATTTCAAATTTGGAACGCCTTGGAAAATAAGCCAAATGTAATTTTCGCTAGCGTTCCTTTTTTCATTCTTTTGCTACGTTTCATTGTCGAATTTATGTTAATCGATGATATATGATAATGAGGAGAATACGGAAGTAGCTGCATTAATCCTGAAAAGATTAGTTAGAAGAGCTTTGAAATTATAAAATCGAAAAGGTGTCGTATTTTTTTTTACGTCACGCTCTATGGTCGCGCACCTGCCAGTTCGAATGGACGCGTGGTACACGTAACTGGTAGCTAAGAGATCGTTTTAAAAATGTTTTCGTTCGTGTTGTCGCTGGTAACTGGCCGGTGAGAATACTAACAATCATGTTTTCTTGTTTCAGACTGGTGCAGGCCGCCCGGGTAGCGCCCACTCGCCAACAACTCCACAAACCAAAGCCTCCAGTCATATCTTTCGTTTCTAAAATCTAAATATAAGCACTATTTTTTAAACCTTTTAACGATAACCGTAAATAGTATACGCTAACTCCCACAGTACAAATTAATTTAAGTCTGAAGTGATCGGTATTTACAATAAGAAGCCTTCGAACAAGCGAAAGAAAAATCTATCAACGACCAGTATTTAAACGTTCCAAAATAATAGAAATCGTTAAACGAGTGCACAAAAATATTTTATCGATCGTTAAAAGTCGACGAGCATTTTCTAAAACAAAAGTCAGCCAAAGATTTTATAAAACCGTAGCAATAAGACTCGTGTAGCCTTTCGAGGAGTTTTTACATTGTTTATTTGTTAGTGATAAAGGATTGTGATTAGTGTAGTGTTAAACCAGTGTGCCGTATAACCATAGTCTAAGCCCAGACAGTACAAATATCAAGTTCCAGTGCAGCGAGTGTTCACGATAGACTTAGGACCTTATATTTTTGTAACGTCAGGAGTGAGAGCGAGGGGAAGATGAGGTTGCGGCCGCACCCATGAGCGAGGCGCTGCGGAGCGAGGGCGGCGCGGAGGCCACGCTGCCGCCGTTCGCCGCCTTCGGGGACATGGGGGACGAGCCGCGTCTGCTGGCCGACGCGCGCCTTCTCGACCCCACCTGGGAATACTACGACCGCGACGCCGTCTCCGTCATCGCCAGCCAGGCGCAGTACCGGCCCTGGGAGTCCATGCCGATCACCGTCGGCGCCAAGGACGCCATCCTGCGCGCCGGCTTCGCCTCCCCGCTCGACTACCAACCCGTCACGCTGCAGCCCGTCAACAAGCTGCCGTCCTTCCAGAGCCAGTTCCAGACCTTCCCAGAGACCACCGTGATTCCTGAAACGGGCTTGCCCAGTGTAACTCCGGTGCCTGTCACGACTAGTAATACGCCTAGCGCCAGCCCTAGTCACCTCACGCAGCTGACGCAGCTCACGACGCCATCGTCACCCGCGCATTTGACTACCCTAGCGCAGGTCACGCCACTCTCCACCACCCTGACCACGCTGTCACCGGTGAACGCCACCACATTCCACACGCTGACGGCGGTGAACGCGCGCAGCTACCCCATCGTGCCGGCGCCGCTGCAGGCCCGCGAGCTCGCCCCCGCCGGCCAGGCCTACATCGACGACCGCCACATCCAGCTCTACCAGCCAAACATCGCGACCATAAACGCTTTCCCCGCGCAAAACGGGATCCTTCACCAAAATGGAACGATCCTCCACCAAAACGGGAGCTTGCTGCAGAACATCCAAAGTCCCACCGTGGTGCACGTTTTAAAGAACGAACCGTTCGACATGAAGTCTTTACAGGAGAAGTACACTCCGAACGGGTTGCACCATAGTAATTTCCAGAACCCGATGTTGATAGAAAGCGGGTACGAGAAGAAGAACGGTTTCGGGAGCGGGTCTTCTCCTACGAGGTCGGACTTTAGGAAGAAAGAGAGGCGGAAAATGCGCGCGAACAGCTCGGAGTCGGACGGGTCGACGATGGAGATGGGCTCGGAGAGCAGCGGGCAGGTGGCGGCCGTGTCGTCCACGGCGGGCTTCAAGTCGCCGCTGCACGGCGCGCCGCCCGTGCACACCGGCCCGATGGAGCTCGACGACATCTCTTCTGAGAAACAGGTAAGTGCCTCATGTTGTATGCAAAGGTTTTCGACAGAATACGAAAGGAATACTATCATGTACAGTCAAATGTGATGGTTAAGATGGTTTAAGGGCTAAAAACGCTTTCACAAATCTCTTGCCTAAAGTCGAACGGGTGAACTCTCGAATAGTCTCGATACCCAAACAGAATAATGCATACCTACCTACACGATAAACTTGAGAAGTATGTATTAGGTATGTTTGACTTGTCTTTTTATTTTCCCATTAACAATAGCCGTGGACGGTATTCGGGCTTGTATTCACTCAATTTCGGGCGCCAATTCAACAATCCTTTCCTGTTCTGTCAAGGACCTATCACGTAGGTAATATAAGTATTTGCGAGTATTACTCACGAACTCTGATCGACAACTGGGAGGACGTAGATAGGTAATAATGAATTCACCCCCAGACATTAAGTGGTGGTAGTATGAAATAACAACTAGCACAAGGCGTACGCGAGGAAAAATGAGCGACAACTAAATGTCCCTTTCCCCGAATCGGCGAACAGCGTAAACAAGTCCCCGGGGAATAGCGAAAAGCCGACTGAATATTCGACGAAATATATTAGAATTCTCAGAATTTCATCCGACTACACGGCGTTGAAAGTGGATTCGAGAGATCCCGAAAAAGAGAAAGTTTCGCCGTAATTCCACCTTTTATTATTCGGGGAGCAGTTTTTATCCTCTGTTCGGAGTTCCGAAATGGCCGAACTCTCTGTCTTCGCGGCTATAAATTTAATAGTTAGCCGATTCGGCTGCTCCGCCAATAAATTAACTTCTTCTCGTTTAAAATACAAATTAAAGTAGGGCGATTTACGCGTGTCCTGCTTAGAGAATTTTATGAGTTCCATTGAGAGAGTGCAATTAGGCGGCAGTTTGAGGAGGTTTAATTACGGACGGTGCTGGAACATTCTGCGCTGCGCGGTGTCGCGGACGATGTGGGGATGGAAACGAAACTCCAACTGGGTACTTATTCCAATTTCAAACTTTTAAATTCGATTCGAAGTTTGAAATGCATTTGTTTTTCTGACCAGTAATTTCCAAAATGGAAGGGGCGTAGAAGGAACGATGACGATTAGAATTCTTAGTAAGTACATTGGTATGTGATGGTACATATACAAGAAAATCTTGTGCTGTGGCTATGGCCACAGAGGAGTTAAATTCAGTCGTTAGCAAGAATCACTTTAGAAGTCAGTAAAAATATCAAGCATGAGAAAAAACATGATGTCAATTTTTGCAACTCCACTCATATAAAAGTTTTCACGTTACAACACACAATGCTGTCAAATTAGACTACAGACACGTATATTTTAAATACTCTTTGAATCTATCAGGCAATTAACAGACATAATTAAAGATGCGGGCAGCATTTTGATCATATTTGCTCCTAGTTCTAAGTGTTGCGAGGTGGCATTCCATACAAATGTCAGCGTTTCCTAGTCCTATAAAATACACCTTGAGCCCGGTGCCGGCTGAATGGCGTTCGTTGCCATCGCCTAGCTTTTTGCTTCTCTAGTCCAGATGTTAGTTTAGTGCTCTTAGTTTAGCTAAGGGTCACTTGTTTCTATCTCAATCTACTTGCGCTCTTTATATTTTAGTCTAGAGAGAAAGAGACGTTCTGATATGGTATGACGGCTTGCCAATATTTTAACGTTGATCGGCCTTTTAATAGTGGTCGATGCAAGTGACCCTACGGACTGGCTCCATATTAAAATGAATGACCGCAGTAATCGTAATTTATTCCATTTTAATTTAATGGTTCAAGAGCAAGCGTAACATAGTCTAAACATAGACTAGCTCGCATACCTAGATCATTTACAACTAAGTATGACAATCGTGACACGGGAAGAAAATGATACAATCGATCAGTAAATTTTCAACCTTATTGTATGTGCATAAGAATGACTCGAAATGGTTAAAATAGGTCTTTCTATCCTGAAGTGAAGGGAGATAAGTCGATGGTTATAGAAATGATAGGGTCATTTTTAATTATAATGCATGTTTAATTATACGCGATGAGTTGTCAAAAGGGTAGCGGATGCAAACGCTATCTGACACCCTGATATGCAATTTTTATTACTTTAATTATTTAATTGGAACACGTATTTGATAGATTGCAATTTGAAATGACACAGCGACACTCCCCCCGTCTGTTCAAATAATCGCAGTTTGCATTTGGAACATAATTCGCTGGATAAAAAAATATTTAATACATATAATCCTACTCGGAAACTTCAATGGTCCCTAAGAGAACAGTATCATCAAATTCAAATTCAATCATTTATTCAGCAAAGTACCTACACTTTTAACACGGCGAAATTTTTTATGAATCTACCAGCGTTTGCTAGCCCATTGCAGATAAGAGAACCAAACAAACTCACCACAAAGCTCTTTAAAAAATACCGTTTCACAATAGACTTTCTTACAGAAATCACATTTTAGGGATTTAGAGTCCCTTTTATAGATATATTTATAATCACGTTCTCGAAAACGGCTCTAACGATTTCGATGAAATTTGGTTTATAGGGGTTTTCATTGATCTAGCTAGGTCTCATATATTTATCTGGGAAAATTCATTTTTAACTATTTTCACCCGAGAAAAACTCGGTTGTTGTAATGGTACTAATAATAAAAAATAAATGGTAATGATAACATCTTCATCTTTACAAACTATAAAGGCTGTTTGTCCCCCTTAGATGAATAAAAAGCTTCAGACCGGGGTTATTCACCTTTTGACTGCTTCAAAAACAACCGAATTACATATTTTGACATCCACGCCATCGGCAGCACGCAAATTCTGAAAAGTTGAATTTCTCAAAAAAAGCTTGGTCATGCAACGTAGTCAGATATAATTACTACACATTTAAAAGCTTTTAATCAAGCCAATTTGGCTTAACATGATAATTATGAGCTTTTAAAGCTTCGTGCCGACTGCGAAATGTAATCGTTAAGGAATCGGCCACGGGCTTTTTAAGCTCCCGTAAATTCATTGCGTGAGCTTTTTCCGATTGAATTTAATGGTAATTGAAACATATCTACATACCTACACTCAGCGAGAACGTCCTCATATATACTCGGTAGAAACGACCTGTTTAAAAAAAAGTGATATAAACGTTATCCTTAGCTACACAAGTATTATAAAACAAGGTCACCAAGGGCGATAAATTCAATAACTAGTAAACGGATTTTCATGCAGTTTTCACCAATATATAGTAGAGGGGTTTATGAGAAAGGTTTTGGTGTATAAATTTATAGCTCTTCTACCATTGTGAAGCAGGGGCAGGTCGAAAGTAATGACTAAATAATCAATGAAATAATAGAACAAATAAAATAGAAGATAATAATAATAATAAAAAATAACGAAATATTGAAAAATCAAATCACTAATACAGCCAACTTCGGAAAATGTCAAAATAAATATAGCAACTCGTTTCAAAGCTTATACCTACATTTTAACTAGTGTCACAGAATAAAAAATTGACACACTATCTCATCGTTAAACGTGCAGTTTAGAACTCGCTCGTATGTGAAATAGTCCACACAACCATTACTCACCAATGACTCAAATGTGGGAAATCCTTCACGATTCTTGGAAATAGAAAATGTTTCGCTTGGAAATGCTACTTTAGTGAAATGACTTAAACTTGGGTAAACCTACTAATCGAAATAAAGTATTATTAGAAATGGTGAATCAGTGTGACTATTTTTGAGTCATAGGCATAAAGAAATTGTGGATTATTTTAGAAATCGTATTTCATCATTAATGCTTTACTGAATTACTCGGGACCTAAACTTCAGTAAGTAACTTCTTGAAATTTCTTACAAAAGTTTCTTTTTTTAACACAGCTATTTTATAGCTAGTTAGAAAGTAGGAAAAAAATAAAAGGACATGTATTTTTTTGTAAGTTGTCAATTTCATACATAAAATCAAAATTATATGTAAGTAATAATATCGAAAAATATAACAGTATCAAATTCACATAGGTAATTAATCTTCATAGAATAGTCCATTTTACATCAATATTCGAAGTATCATACATAGGTAGTATAATTAATAGAATTATAACTAAGCTAGTATAATGTGGCCTTTGTTTAATGAAGGCTGTAAAAACCGCCATCTGCCGGCAGCAGTCCGCTCTAATGGATATGCCATTTGTATTAGTAGATTATCGTGCCATACGTCAAACCTGTCGGTTATACATCTTGTAATATGAACTAGGAATATACCCTAACATTCAATTTTGCTGTCAAATTACATATATTACTTACCCATGTACTCAAGGGCAAGAACATTAATATTCTGGTCAATCGTTATAGAATAGAATAGAAAAAATTTAATGTCAGATTGTGAGTAATATGAAAAGTTCTTACATCATAGCGTCCGTCACAATCTACCAGATAGCTGGCATACAACGTTTTTAAAGACATAGAAAAGCAAAGCATATTTTGGTTGAATGAACAATTTCAAATTAAAATAAATATTCGTCACTTTCGTCTCGAGTCTCGACGCTTTCTGAGATTCTGAGGGTAGTAAAATGTAAAAAAAAACTGAAAACCTGGCCACATAACACATACTTGCTGGCCAGAAGCATCGCGTTCCAAATTCTTAATTCAAATTTGAAACAAACGGCACTCCGTCAGCTGTTTGACGCCACGGTCGGCTCCCGATCGCCGCCGAAGATAGCCGAGCTTCCCGAATGAAATTGCGCCAGAAATGGCCGCACGCCTCACAGCTGTTGTGGATTTTTTTAGTTGAATTAATTTGATCATTACTTTACATGTAGGTATTATACGGAATATGTGCACAAAGTTATTTAGGCTGCTGTTTTTGCATCACCCTTCGGGTCTCATAATGATTACAACTTAAATTACTTTTATTGCAAAAACCAACAAACAGCACACCTGATAGAAAGTTGTAACCACCGCCTACACAAACATACGCCACTGGTGTAGGTAGCTACCAGAGGTCTACATTTCATAAATCTATTGAAGATACTTCCACTGTCCAAATCAAATGCATAATGTTAACAATACCTACCAAATTTTGACAAAGATAAAAGGTGTAACTATGTACATAGTAATAGTACATACTAATTTATAAACAAAAACATTTGGTGTAAACCTATAAGAATTTATAAAATGGTCGGACTTGTCGTCATGTGAGATGGATGTGTGAGCACAGATCCTGACAGCATCGTTATTGTAATTGAGAATTGTGATTGTATGAAAGATGTCGAACAGTTACTTCAGAAGTTCACCCAGCAAGTGTACGAGTAGGTACTCGAGTAGACTAGAGAGACGAAACGCGTTTGTCATATCGATGTTGAATTCATTTTTCTTATATTTAGATCTTGATAAAAAAAGTAAATTTATTTTTTCCGCTAATTTAATCCGAGGTATTTTTTTTATCCTTGTCGATCAGAGTTATTGAGTTCTTTTTTTTCTGTTTCTGTGTAGTTCTTTACCATCCGTTGATAGAGCTTTAAAACAAAGGCGCTCTCCAAATTTAAATCATATTACAGTTCTGTTTAAGTTCACATTTTGTTCACTTTTCTATTTTATGATAAAGCGCTTTTCATGTAAGGCATTCATTCCTATGAAAAGGCACGGGCCCTTTCTGCTAAGTTCAAGGCCGTAAGTAAAGTTACCTTTACTATTGCGTTGTACTATGTAGTCTGTTTTGATAAAAAATACATGGGTATAACACCGCTAGCACCATAATGAAACGATATGTCATCGAAATTTGTGCTGTGCTCAGTGCGTGAGAGTAAGAAACATAGCCGAATAACTAAGCGCCCTTGTTGTTCTAGTGCTGATTTGCACTGGATTGTAGAAATAATATTCAACACCCTTTTGACACCGTCAGTCAGTATCAACGTTTCCGTTTTTCATACAAAAATGAATCAGTTCTAGCAGGCTCGTGATGTTTGTGAAAAACTACGTCACAAAGTTGAATTTCAAATACAATGTACAAAGCTAGTCAATCAGCTCTTTTACTTATTAACGTTTAATCTCACCTACCTCCACAGACCAAGAAGAAACGCAAGCGCTGCGGCGAATGCATCGGCTGCCAGCGCAAAGACAACTGCGGCGACTGCGCGCCGTGTCGCAACGACAAGTCGCACCAGATCTGCAAGCAGAGGCGCTGCGAGAAACTCACCGAGAAGAAGGTAGGTTTTTATTTTTTAAATGTGTCTGGCTGGCCAGTGATAATACATACTCGTGTGTGCAGCCACCTAAACAGCGCTAGTGGGAGAAACTCACCGACAAGGGCTGTTTGGTGTGGCCTTTGTTTTACTTTTTAAAAACAAAAACGTGTAGCCACCTGTAAATAGCGCTGGTACAGTAACTCAAAGAAGGTCTCCAGCCGCGTGCCAGTGAGGAGCGTGAAGCGTGATGTTGCTTAGTATTTTATAGCTAATGTCGGCCTGGCCATTGGATGGACCAAAATATCAGAATAATGTAGATTAGAAATTTGGATTGTATCTAAAACCAATTATACTTGTAGTAGGAGTTGTAGGTACTTTTTCAACGTGTCGTAATTTTTTTTAACATGCGCATACGCCTTACACCAAGGTCATTTCGTTCGTGCCGTCGGTCATGTTCATGTTTCATTCAATGTAGTAGGAAATCTTGAAGTGACTGAATGACGCAGGTCGAATGACTTATTCAGTAGCGATTTGCATTTATGTCGCAAATCACGACTTTGTTGAACGGAAACATGTAGAAATAGAACTGTTTTAAAAATATCGATGCTTTAAATAAAATACTTAATATAGAACAGTTGATTCTCCGTTGATTCCTGTTATTTTTTAATGTATTTTTTAAAGATAAAGTAAAAATATTCACTTTCGATATATGTTTGCGTCTTGACTTAGTCTGTTAGCTTTGGTTGTCTTTGTTCTTAAAAATAATCTTCTTATTAATAAAACCAAAAGCTATTTTCAGTAGACTTACAAGTCTTACAACACCAATCTGCTATTGATCTCGTATAATGAGACGTATAAATTTTTACCTTATAAATATTGAAGAATAGGTGAAAAAGTTGCCAGCGTTAATAAATATGAAATCGAAATACAAAACAAAGACACTCGTTACCATAAAATCGTAATAAAAAAACATAACCGCTGAGTTAATAGCCCGTGAAAAGATCGTTCTTACTGCTCTTTCGAACCGACTCTATTATCTGTCTCCGTTTATTGTTTTGGTAGAAAATGTATATTTGGTAAATAAAATACGACGCGGGGTCACAACGACCGGCACAAAAGAATGTGACTCTTTTTTAATTTCTTTTTTTCGCAATCCGAACCCGAAACCGACCAGCATTTCGCCGTAAACTTCCACCGAAGAAAAAGCGGCGGTACTCCACTTAATTTACGATTATAACTTAACGGCTACGAAGGAAGTTTAGCAAATTAGTTTTAAAACAAGCACCGTAAAGCTCGGGGGGGCAACCCCCTTCGTAACACCTTTACTCAGCTCACCTAATTACAAATCATCTTGCGAACGGGAATTGTGTTAAGTTAATCCGAAAATGTGGAGGTAATTGATAAAGGGAGGGATTTTGAACGTGGAAAATCACAGCCATAGACAACAGAATTTCCTTTTTTTTTAAGTAACAAATTTGCGGCTGTTTTTATTACAGTCGTGGGTTTTCCTTGTGATCCTGAACAAGTAAAGGCATGTCCGCGAGGTATAAAATAAAAAAATAGACCCATTAATTCGAGTGCAAAAAATCATCTATTTATAGAAGTGATACTTTAATGAAGCCATATATAACTGAAACTCAGGTAGAATTAATTGAATAATAAACTAGTGTTCCCGCCGCGGGCGCTTCTTTCATTTCTGCCTGTGCCGACATGATCTTTGACACCTGGCGCCTTACCTTACGTTATCTGTGGTTGGTAACCATCTATCTATACTTTTTTCTAACCATTAAGGGTGTGTTGATTCAAACCGTCCGTTAAAGTTAACGTTAACGTTAAATATTTTACTATGAGACAAAACGACGTTTCTGTATGGAATGACAGCTCGGCGGCCATATTTAACGACGCGGAGTCCGTCAACTGTACTTGAATCAACTGACCCTAAATGGACACGTGCCACTTTAAAATAAAACTTTGTTTTTAATATTTCGGTAGATTTTACCATTCACAGGTCTTTGTATACGCAGTTGACATATAATTTTAACCGACCTTTTGGCATTTTGCACATTGTCGAAACCTAAGGTTAACGACAGCTGAGCTATCGTACAAGATTACAATAGACACATGCTTCGATAAAAAAACCTTTTTTCCTGACAATGTAGTTGATTACACAAAGATGTGTACACTTTTGACCCTTATTACAGGGGGATAAGGTTCAGAAGTGTAATCTTTTTTGTATTCGACTGTACTGCATGTCGCCCACACGCGCACGCGCCGCGCAGCTGCCGCGAGCTCCAATCAGAGCGCTCCGTTTGAAAATGGAACGCCTTTAGGATTTTTATCGATCAAATCGTACCTATTGTTGAGTAAAGGTGTTTTTTTTTTACATCGTAATAATATTTCATGGGTTTATTTTGTGTTGTAAAGTAAGCAGAAAATTCATTTTGTTAATACAGTTAAATTGGTATTTTATTAGTAATTTTCTGTTTCTATGTTATGATGATGATCATAAGAAGAAATTACTTAGATATTTGTACTACCTACTACTAGCCTTGACTGCCATTTTTAGGGTTCCGAACCTCAATAGGTAAAAACGGAGCCCTTATAGGATCACTCGTGTGTCTGTCCGTCCGCCTGCACGCGAGTGTATAACTGGCTTCTTGGCCGGTTTTTTTTTTCTCCACGGATCATCATAAACTTTTCCATCCTACATTTCTCCCCTTAACGGGATTTTCCGCAAAATCTTTTCTTAGTATACTAACTTCAGGCTTTCCTTACTCTAACATTCAACAAGTATCTATACTTAATAAGAGTTTAAAAAGAAATACGTGTAAGACTGTAAGTGGACTAAAGACTAAAGTGGATAAAGAATAGAGCGACAAATCTCTCGCTCTCAGATACTACTACTACTACTACTACAGCCTATTTGCGTCCCACTGCTGGGCACGGGCCTCCACTCATCACGAGAGGGTTTGGTATAGTCCCCACGCGGGCCCAGTGCGGATTGGGGACTTCACACACATCTTTATATTACTTCGCAGATACGTGCAGGATTCCTCACGATGTTTTCCTTCACCGAAAAGCTCAGTGGTAAATTCAAATTGAATTTCGCACATAAGTAAACTTAGAGGTGCGAGCCGAAATCGAACCCCAGACCCTCAGCTGCATGAGAGGCGGTAGGTCGAACCACTAGGCCACCACGGCTCACAGATACATTCAACCAAAATCTTCATTTACGTAGGCAAGGCACACGTGAAATAGCCGAGGAAACCTTTTAGCGCTAAAGGCACTTGTAACTAAAAGGGGGGGGGGGGGGGCATTCCTGGAAAATTAGCTGTAGAGGCTTTGGCAAGGCCTGCCAAATAGTTGGAAGAATAACAAACAGCATGCTCACCGAATGTTTCGTTCTTGGCCAGGTTTCAGAAGGACACTTTCTATTCTATGCTTAACTAGCCGTCTCCCGCTGTTTAAGCAGCGTAGGTCCCATTTTTTCCCGTTCAGGTAGGAATTTCGGGCAATTCTCTCTTAGTGCTCCCCTGCACTCCCTAAGGAATCTAAGTAGGTACATGCCAAATTTCAGCTTTCTACGACCAGTAGTATCGGCTCTGCGTTGTCTGACAGTCAGTCAGACAATCAGTCAATATATTGATAACATATTATGCTTTCGTTGGCTCATCGAACAAATTTTCCATCTTAAAAGAAATTCCTGTCAAATAAAGATCGTCTATTGTACAATTACTAAAATATTTAGTAGCCAATATCACCCGCAAGTCCCGCAACGAAAGGTCTTTGGAGCCCTTACGGTGCAAGTTGGTACAAGAAGGACAGACCTCGTCAAATCATCCATGAAGTTCTCTCTCGCCAAATGTACATGCCCTAATAGGGAGAAATGGAGAAATCTCGCGAAGTCCGGACTTTCCATCAGACGATCCATAACCACGGCCACTCGTTTAACCTGTAACAGTAGCGCGTATCGACTACATGTTAAGATACAAAGACAAGCAAAAGTGTAAACCTTATTTTTTCATGGCGATAATTGTCACAAGACGAAATTAAAGCTCGAGAGTAAAGCAGCGCTGCCAAAAAATGTCTCCCGAAGAAGAAATGCCTTCCTCCGCCGTGCAAACATCTAGCCATAAACATTACTAACAAACTTTCGCATAAATCTCACTTTATCGCCCATTTTAATTGCTTTTTTTGTTTTCTCGAATATCCCGAAATCCCGAAAAAAGAATGTCGATTAAATTGTAGGTAGGAACCTACAATTTAATCGACATTCTTTTTTCGGCGCCGATTTATGACACAGAAATATGTCGCCATCTTGAAATTAAAGAAAATTTATCGTTGTGATTGCAATTTGATTATGGTTTACGACTTTTATTATTCCATTTTCGACCTTGTAATTTTATTTCGGCGATTCTCGGGAGCATTTTTTGCGCTTATTTATAGTTGACATTTAATTTTGTACAACCTTTATGTACCTAACGTTATTTTATCATTTTATTTCTTACTTGCCCATCCGATAAACCAAATATACGGCAGGTTGCTGCATAAAACATCCATCGCTAATGAAATCGGTTTCCAAATTCAAATTGGCGGTCGAGGTTCTTATTTGAAACATTTGGAAAACGGACTGGCCGGTTGACCGATATATCACTGTCAGCTCGCAAAAAAAATTCGAACGTGGAACCACGTGAGTCCAGCCAGTGGGTCGGGCGCGGGCGATTATAACGGTCGACGGGAGTTTACACTTTTGATTTTTTCTTTTCCCCGCACGTGCCGACCGGTGATTCAGTAGGCAGATGTTGCCAGTTTTTGTGATATCAGCTGATGTAACGTAACGGGTATCGGCTATAATGATGCATCTTGCATGCATGACTGCCGACTATTACTTACACTCAACAGGAATTTTGTAATTGATTTTTTATGCCGTTTTTGAGGCCGTTGTACGCGGCTTCTTTTACATTTGCGTGTGTATGATGATAATTGATTAATGATGCAACTTTACTCTTCTTCTTAAAAAAGGGGTAGATACAGCGGAAATGTGAGATATTTTTAGTCGTTAATTCACCGGTGATATTTTATACATACTTACCTAATATAAATAGTCAAATTTTTTTCTAAAAAATGATTTAATGTTTATGCTTCAAACAAAAATGTTGGATAACTGCACTTCACTACAACAATGCTTTGTGGCACCGTTAGGTATATTTTTATTACTGGCTGAATTAGGTTTTAGCAGACATTATCTGTGCTTCATTTTACCGCGCGCTTGTTTAGTTTTAGTTAGCATAAAAATGCTTTTAGTTTTCAACGAGTCTAGTTTATGGTTGGGGCTAAAATTGTATGGATTAAAATGTTGTAGGTACTTGCATAAAATTTACAATTGCAATTTTAATTAACGACACCAGTTTTTAATTCAAATTCAAGTTGTACCTATCCTATTTCAATATTGTTTTCTACTGCACATTTTGCAATCCACATATTAATACAGAAAGTTAAACAACTGAAATAAATTTAGGTACTAGTTCTGAAGCAAGTATTCCGAGACGTAAAGCTCAGAAATAACACTTAGTTGAACTTTTTCCGCACCGGATTAGGAGAGCAGCTGCAAAGACCTTTTTTCCTTTCCTCGTTTTTTCAAACGTACTCAAACTAAAAAACGTAATAAGAATGATAATTAACAAAACAAATGTAAAAAAAAAAACAACGCTCAAGATAAATATGGCATTCCAGTTTTGAAAGCAAGCTACCGCTACCACAGTATGGCCTGCATAAAAGGACCATTGTCAGTTAAAAAATGAAAATTTAAATAGAGAATCAAAGCAGTATTCGTTAAAAGACCGTTGATGAAGACCGGTTCAGCGTCTGCATTAATTCCAATTCCTATTACGAACGGCGTAACTTTATAAAAATGGGTGAATATTCATCTTGCCAGCCAGTTGCAAACTCGGAGCGGCGACGTACAAATCAATACTTTTTCCTAGCAAAGACTACCCCAATGCACGCAACTAATTCATACAGGCTAGAAGCATGATATAAATAACTCTATAACACACATTTACCGACCTCTTTTCTACGGCGATACGCACACACGCGCCGCGGCTCGACCAATGACGGCACAGTTTCGCAGTGCATGTGAAGAACTTGTGCAAGTGTGCGTAAGTGCGTAAGGGGTGCGTTGATGCACCCCTAGCATGACGACACGGAATCGAAGGCGATGCATTTTATTTTCTAGTTTTCGCGCCCACGATTTTACTATATTATTTTTCTCCCCTTAGTCTTGGAATAATTTATGGTTTGCTATAAAATCGTTGAGAATGCGATATACCTACCAATTTACTGTGAGTAGAAAAACTAATTCTTTAGATTTATAGACTCTTACTCGATGGTTTGCTATACAATATTAAGCTTTTGCGTATCTTGTATATAGATATAATTTACTACAATTAAAAAAGTGCCTTATTTGCCACTAGCTTCTGCCCATCAATTCGTTCGGGTGGAATTCGGGAATAGCGTTCCCGCGAAAACTATGCGTTTTTCCGGGATAAAAAGTAGCGTATATGTTGACTAGTGTTATAAACTACCCCCATACCAAATTTTGTTGCAATCCGTCCAGTAGTTTTTGAGTTAAATGTGGAATTTACATACATACATATACATATAGTCCCCACGACTGGATGGCTTCTTTTTCAAGTTCAAGTTCCAGACGGGACTTCTTCTACAAACTTATTATTAGTATAGATAATATTGTTAAAGGTACACTTGATACTTTGATCTAGCTATCAGACCACACTTAAAAAAACGTTAACAATATCCATTCTAAATTCAAATGGCGCATAGGTATAAATCCTCTCGGTACATACTTAGTAGTAGTAGTGTGCGTGAGTTAGGGGTGCGTTCGGGAGCAATGCGGCGGTAAAATCGCGCGTGCCCACGCATTCACCGCGCCCGCGGCTTAACGCATCTCTAATTACTGCCTTCAAGAGGTTTTAACACATTTTTTTATAAAACTCCGTTTTTCTACGCTGCCAGTCTCAATTTGTTTTTTTTCTTCTATATGTTTATGATTCGTTTGGTCGTGTAATGGACAGTGATTTAAAATCAATGATTGAAGGTTTAGGGGTAGACATGTTAACATTTTAAAACATATTGGCACTTTAAATTATTCTAATGTTGCCTTCATATAGAGTTACTATTTGAACATAAAACACGTCCCTAAATTGATAATATAATTTACAATGCAAACGTAATTAAGTTAATGTCAGTACAGTTCACATTACGTCGTGTAATCATTACTTTTACAGCTCCCCTGACGGTTCCCCACTTTTCGGCTTTTCCCCGGCGAGGCGGATCGATTTGCGAAATGAAAGTGACAGGTGTCACTTCGAGGATTCACACAAATTATTTTGCAAATCTTTGTGTGTTCTGAATCAGATGAACTTGTGTTTTAAATAATTAAGGACTACCCGGAGCCTGCTAGACATTCAAAAAAAACCTTTTCGTGTAAATGCGAGGCTTTGGAATTATGAGTGGTTGCTAAAACTAGTCAAGCATATTTATCATAATAGTTACATTTATCTTCTTCTAAAATACATCAGGAGTTTTACGCGAAATAATTTGACTTTACCTATGACATTTTCCCTTATAAAAGGTCTGCATTTTAAGCTCGAAGATTACTACAGAGATAGACCTTTTAAAAGGAACTTTATACAAATACTAGAGCCTGATTGATGTAACTGTCACCAGCTTTAGGCGCCATAGTTTTGTGTTCAAGGTTACTAGAGTGAAAAAGTCTGGCACTTTATCACTTTATATTGAAGAAAAGGCCGAGTAATTTTTCAACATCAATCACTTCGGTCTTTTAGTTGTGCACTTCAACTATAGAATTACCTTTTTTTTTTTCAAATTGACCTCCTTGTTGTTTCACGTCACTAGTTTGGTTGGCTTCCCCTTCGGTTGGAGTTGAAACCAAACTAAATGGGTTTCAGAAGTAAATCGCCTAGAATGAGCACTAGCCTATAAATGGACGTGCCCACGCAACTAGTGCCACGCCTCATTAGCCGTGCCGGCGCAGCAGCGTGCGATCCAGTTTGCACGTCCGAGCATGTTAGCCCTTCACGGTTGTCACTGGCCACATTTTCTTAGGTGGCTGAAAGGTCGTTTCGATATTTGAATTTTTGCGATTGTTCGATGCTGGTCATACTTTGTAACTGGCTGGAAAATGTATTTAAATTTTAGTGAGCCTGTCGTAGTTTTTTTTTAATTATTGAGAGAAAACGTAACTAAACTTTCTGATATCATGGAGCTGAATTAAAATTACGCTCTTCATTGCTTTTTTCGCTTTTCTTACAATTTTTTATAGATCAAAGATGAAACGCCGAATGATTTTTCACAGTCATAATCATATTCAGTTGCAATCACCAAGTACCTAACTACTTCACAGACGTCTTCTCTAACCATCATTAAAAAAAAACATTCTCTCTCTCTTGCTAGTTAGATATCAAAGAAAAAGGTAAAACAAAACCAACGCACGTCTCCCAACATGAAAACCTTATGTCCCTCACCTTATTTACCTAGCTCAATTAGCACGCACAGCTATGTGCTCGGCCCTAGTGCGGCTTGAGGGCCCTGCAGGGAGGCACGCGTAACCTACAAATCTGCTCTAGGCCATTGTGTGCGACCTGCTTTATTAAAAAAATAGAAATGAGTCTATGGTTAACGATGTTCCATTTTCAAAGATATCAATCTGCTGATGAAGTTTGCCAGCCAGTTGTAAGAGGTTCGTTTAATAACAGAGTACGATTTTTATTTTCAATTCGTCCCGCGATTGTTTTAAAAGAGGAAGCAATGTCATTCTTTGAATTGAATAAATAGCATAGGATGTTTTAAATAACTTTGAGCTTAACGTGAATAATGACTCTTCGTTTTTTTCGTATTTGTATTTATCTATATATATAAAACAGGAAACTGACTGACTGGCTGATCGATCAACGCAGAACCGAAACTACTGGTCGCAGAGAGCTGAAACTTGGCATGCAGGTTCCTGAGAGAACGTAGGCACTAAGAGAGGATTTCCCAAACCACGGGACCGGAAAAAAGAACGGGATTATTCACTTTAATATTTCTACGCATACGAAGTTGTGGGGAAAAGCTAGTTCAAAACAAAAGTTATTTTAATACAAATTCTTCATTTTATTCTAGCTGAAATCCAATTTTCAAAGGGTGTTTTGTCAACTTTCCACAAGCCATAGGGGTTTTTTTAGAATATCACGATAATATATATTATCTGTAAGCATCTCCTTACGAAATATACACTAAACGCATTGCCATATAGTTTGTAAATTGTGAACCGCTACTAACATCTCAGTTTCCCTAGTATTTCATGCAGTTAGTGTTGCCATCTCCTAAAATGAAAAAGCCGGCCTTTGCCCAGAAAAAAGCCGGACATTTTACCCTAAAAGCCTGACATCACCACAACTAAAACCCAAACATAACTTCCTTATACCTATGTAGCTGAATGAAATGAATCCCTTTTGCATCCGGAATGACGCTCCTTCCTTGGAATTGCAAAATAATATTCGGCCACGTAATTTCAGTAATTCGTAATTAAATTCTACATTAGAAAGTGATTTGAAAAGTTTCGTTTGCGTCCGTCCTCGTAGCCATAGATTTCGGCAAGTCTTTGCTTCGCTTGTTGCGCTAACAAAAACCCAAACAAAAGCCGGACGGACCGGACATATAAATATTTGGCCGTACACAGCTCGAAAAAGCCAAACATGTCCGGCTAAATACAAACAGATGGCAACCCTACATGCAGTGAGTTTGCCTCATCGAACAATCAGCGGCAACGACCCGGCAAGCCTCCCTCCCGCCAGCCTTACCAGATCTCCGGCGCTGAGATTTTTTTTTATAGACAAACCGACACGTCACGGTTTCCATTCGAAATTTAAAATTCTGTTCCAAATTTCAAACTTCAATCACACACATTATCTTACATTCCGAACACAGATTAAGTCTGGGTTTATTCAAGTACAGTTGACGGACTCCTGGTCGTTAAATATGGCCGCCGAGCTGTCATTCTATGGAATGGCAGTTCTATATGTAGAAACGTACGTAACTTTAACGTTAAATATTTTACTATGGGACAAAATGACGTTACTCTATGGAATGACAGCTCATATTTAACGACCAGGAGTCGGTCAACTATGCATACTCACCCTAAGTATTAAAAAATGTGGAAGTTGAATTTGATAAAAGTTTAAAAGTTCGGAAGTTCCGTGATAGTTAATGTAGAAACTGTGGATTGTTTTCACCAATTGTCAAAACTTACTTGCTGTTACATATTTGAGTTTTAGCTTTATCTTGGGCAGGTTCTGCTATGTATTTTCTTCTAAATAGGTCAGTTTGCTTCCTGTGTGAACGCCCCCCCCCCCCCCCCAGGGAGGGATCAGGCTAAGCTGGAGAGGGTCTCCAAGTTGGTTATTGTGTGACCCAAGCTGATGGGAAAATTGCAGTTTTTTATGCACCGATGTAGGGTAAGAGGGAGATACGCAAACGAGGTAAATAGAGGTGCGTAGCGCGCAATTATACGGCGAATGGGGTTTAATCGTGATATAGAAATTACTCGGATCAGTAACCTTTCGAGTGGCACTTTTGTATAGCGAATGACCTATCGTGAAAGTTACAACTTTTCATGCCACGATGCGATTGGAAATGTGTAGACTTTCAGAGGCCCATTGAATCAAGACAAAGAGAAAATTTTAAGAATTTTGTCCCTTGACGGCATAGACGTAAATAATATAGACCCGGTCTAACGTACACGTAATATGTCCCCACTTCCACGGTGTCCAATCCAAAGTTCTGTCACCGAGCGTGCGTGACAATAAGCGTTTTTAAAAAAACTTTTTTCGAAACTGTTTCTCGGTATCTAAAAACTCGTCTCGTTGTTGAAAAAATGTGACCCAGCTTTAGTGTCACGATATAAGTTTAACTTTGGATTGGACACCAATGAAGTGGGGAAACATGACATGTTAGATACATAGGTTAGGCCGGGTCCATACGAAGTATTATTTTTGCCTATGCTTGACGGGATAAATTTAGAAGCTGAGTAGGTACCTATACAATAAAACAATTTATCTTTAAAACCTCATTCGGTCGTTTACCAGCCAGCAACTTATCGAAAAAGAAACATAAATCAAATAAAGGTGTATCCGTATTCGACGACGGAAGCCCGAACGGTGTCGAACCGTAAATTATGATTTACCGTTCCCGCGGGCTTGCGTTACGCAGTTGTCACTTAATTACGATTACTGTGGGAATATCGAATGATTTGAACTTGGAACACGTGATGTGGCTGGCTGGTTTGTGTTATCAGGGATTTAAAAAAAGTTATGTGTCTATGACCAAGTTTGAAATTTAAATTTCGAATATCTTAATATACCTAATTACTAACCGTAGAGTAGAGGTCCATATGTGTGCGTTTACGTTAGCTTTGCATGTTAATCATGCAAATAACATGATTTAAAATGGTAAGAAAACTAGCATGATTCATACTACTCGTAACAAATAGGGGCGGAGTACCTACATGTGCGCTACAAAATGTCTTCGTTGGTTAAAATAAAATTTTGACTATACGCTATCAGTATTATTTAGCTGAAAGCAATTTAAAAAGTAAATGTTTTGTAGAAATGGTAGTTTTTTTTTTAATACCGTGAAAATTACAAAAACAAAGGGTGAATATTCAACTAACTTTATTAATTTATTGACATCAATAGTTCGTCAAATTACCTTATTATATTAATTTGATTTTAATTTATTACAATGTACCAACATATTTTCTTATAAATTTAAAATTCCGATAATTATTTTTGTTTACATACCTACAATGAATAATGTACCCAAAAATCGAAATGCTTACAACAACTACATCAATTCAGGTTATTATGACATCTAGTAATTCGACACACACATGCCGTTGTCTGCGCGTCATCTGCGCCAGCGCCGGCTCAGCTGCCGACAAACGGCTGCGACTGAGCAGTCGCGCGTCGGGCACTGTTTCAAATGTTATCAATTTGCGCATATGTCCTAGGATGCTTAGAAATTTTACTAGGTATGTCATATTGTAAATGGGATGTTGTTTGTTACAATACGCCCTAAAACGCATTAAAAAAAACCACTACTATATAAAAACTTATCCTAATATTAATACTATTCTATAGCCTAGTAATTAATGGCTAAGATAGAACGCTATGGTAGAAGATTAATGGATAAGTTAGAGCCGTGGTGGCCTAGTGGTTTGACCTACCGCCTCTCATGCAGAGGGTCGTGGATTCAAAGCCGGCTCGCACCTTTAAAAAATATTAATGTGCGAAATTCAATTTGAATTTACCACTGAGCTTTTCGGTGAAGGAAAACATTGTGAGGAAACCTGCACGCATCTGCGAAGTAATTCAAGGATGTGTGTGAAGTCCCCAATCCGCACTGGGCCCGCCTGGGGACTATAGCCCAACCCTCTCGTGATGAGAGGAGGCCTGTGACCAGCAGTGGGCCGTTAATAGGCTGTTGTAGTATTGGCTAAGATATTAATGGATACTTGATTAATACTCCTGATCCCGCAGTAAAACTGTTCTCCAGTTTTGTGGGACAATTTTTTTTAATTCAATTGTATTGGTAAATACAAATAAATAAATAATAATAATATAAATAAATAATAATAAATAACTGCATGGCTTATAAATAAATACAATGTCAGGGGTACAAAAATGGCATTTAGTCCAGAAACAATGTAAGGAGGTAAAATATATTTAAAAAACTTACCAATTTAGATTTTTATGTCATAGGTAGGAACATCATTAAAATAGGTATAATTATATCTGAGAATATGTCTGTAATGTGTTTTAAATTATTCACACAGAACCAGAAAATTATAAACTAGCTTCTGCCCGCAACTTCGTCCGCGTGGGATTCGGTGATAGCGTTCCCGCGGGAATTGAGCGTTAAACTATTACAAATGATACTAAAACCTTTCTTATGAATTACTCTATCTATTAAAAAAACCGCATCAAAATCCGTTGCGTAGTTTTAAAGATCTAAGCATACATAGGGACAAACAGCGGAAAGCGACTTTGTTTTATACTATGTAGTGATAGTGATAAACCGACACATTACGGTTTCAGTTCGAAATTTCAAAAAATCTGTTTGAAATTTCAAAACTTCAGTAACACACGGCTCACATTCCAAAGTCAGATTATCTAAATTTTGAATTTGTTTAGTTGAATTTGTTAAAACTTGAATTTTCGTAAGTTCTTTCATAGTGAACTTAGAAACTGTGGGTTTTCAACAATTTGCTATGGGTGAAAAATGACAAAGTGCTTGATTCTTTTTTTATGGATAGGAATAACCTTCCGTAATAAGAGAAAAAAATCCGAGAATTTTCCGTGGCGTAGATTTTGCGTAAAAAATAAAATTGGTTTTGCGTTACTACATCTTGCAGTCGAATTTAAAAAATAATCAAGTCTCACCACTGTATAAAATAATCATATATACCAATTTATTTTAACTGGTGATTTTTTTGATATTAATCAAATTGAATATGATTTACGACCAGCATACAAAACGAGCCGCCAGGTAAATCGGTTTCAATGCACGATCCATCAAGCGGTGTGCATTTATTAATTTTTGACATTAAAATGTCGGCCATTTTGAATTGGAGCAGCTGTTGGGGTCGTTGACCTGTTTTTTATGGCACGCTCAGGTACTACTCTCTATGGCGACCATAGAATTGATACGTTTTCGTTATGCGTTGTTTCTGTAATAATAATTTCTGATATAAAACGAAGTTTGATCCATAAATAAGTCAAATAAACAGAAATTTGTAATTTATTTGTTTGTCTGTTGCCGATAAACATAAGGTTGATTTTTATTTTCAATCATAAATGTATTTACTTGTGTAGAGTGCTTACAAATCACCGATTTCCTTTTACTTTATTTTTGTGTTCTATCACAGTAATTAAGTAAATAGGATTAAATAAACAAAGTAATAACACCAACACCAGTCACCAGACTTGCTGAAAATAGTTCTTTCTCGAAACTATTAACATTACCACGTAATTAGTTAGTTGTAGAACACGTAAAAACACATCGTGTGCACATACTTGGAAAAAAAATCGCTCATGCCTGCATTTCATGGCCAATATATATTTCTTTTTTAACAAGCATCCAGTTGGCAGCACAGCAACACATTAGCGACACGTGTCTATGGGCGGGCTGACCACTTACCGTTACGAGGAGGGGAGCGTCTTAAAAAAACAAAACGAATCGATGACGTTGTCGCTGAAGCTGGCGTTTAGTTTTGCAAGTTGATTATTGCTGGCCAGTTACTTGTTATTTGCCGTTGTTTTTTTTTGGAGTAAGTACTTATACCTGGCGGGATGATCTAGATTCCTATTTAAAGGACTGGTCAGATGACGCTCAAGATCGAGAACGGTGGAAAAAGTGGGGGAGGCCTTTGCCCAGCAGTGGGACACAGCAGGCTCTTAATAATAATAATGAATAAAAATGAATAAAACGTTTATGCAAAATTTCATTATAGTCGATTTAGTGAATAATTATGCAACAAACTTACTTTTATTCAAAAAGTTTTCTAGCAACTAGAAACCATTTTTGAAAATATTGAGATTGGCTACCTATTTTTAACATGAAACTGGCGAATGGAAGCTGCTCGATCGTTCAATAAGAAGTATCTAATTTGACGAATATCTAGTCCAGTCTGACGAATTAAAGCTGCGCTTTGACGTTCATTAGGAAGTATCTGATTTGACTTCTTAGTCCAATAGCAAGTTAAGACCAGTATTCAATTCAAATTCAATTATTTATTCAGCAATTTGGCCACATAGGGGCACTTTTACACGCAGAAAAAGAATTTACCAGCGATTCCTAGACCCATTGCTTGAGAAGAAGCGCCGCAACAAACTCAAGCAGAAGGCCTTTTTTTCAATATTTCCACATAGTTACAAAATTTACATTACATGTATAAATTATACATATAGGTACGTACTAAAGTTACATTGAAGGGATGTATAGTCCCTAACTTAAACTTAAATCTAAGATCTTAGAGATGTATATAGTCTCCAAGAGTCCAGAAAAAAATATATTATGGAGATGGCCTTAATTGTCAAATAAATATAAATTCCATAGATGTCGACAGTCTCAAAAATACATTGTCTCAAACTTTCGCGATACACACCATCAACGGGACTTAAACACGTAAAAACTATTTATATTTAAAAAAAAATGTAAAATATAAATATTGTTTACGCGATTAAGTCCCGTTGATGGTGTGAGTCTCAAAAATGTCTCAAAATGTCATTGCTTGCGTTGTTCCTCCACTGACGACGACCATGCCGCGCTTGGAGCTTACAGCGGTGTCGTCGTTTGACCTTACCTAACACGCCGCGGCTTTTATCGGACAGCTGCCGGTCGGGACAGCTGCGGACGGATTTACGGCGTTGTTCCATTATACCGAAAGTACCAGATTAATGACGTCACGCGAGCTACGAAAATATGGCGTTCTTAATCTCGACTCGCATGTCGGATACTTAGTGAATAATCTTACGCAATGACTCGTTTATTTATACATTTGTATAAATAAATGTTTCATCAATCAAGTGGAATCATTCGATAAGCCGTGGTGGCCTAGTGGTTCGACCTACCGCCTCTCATGCAGAGGGTCGGGGGTTCGATTCCGGCTCGCACCTCTTTTACTTATGTGCGAAATTCAATTTGAATTTACCACTGAGCTTTTCGGTGAAGGAAAACATCGTGAGGAAACCTGCACGCATCTGCGAAGTAATTCAAAGATGTGTGTGAAGTCCCCAATCCACACTGGGCCCGCGTGGGGACTATAGCCCAAACCCTCTTATGATGAGAGGAGGCCTGTGCCCAGCAGTGGGCTGTAAATAGGCTGGTGTAGTAGTAGTATTCGATACCTATTTGTTGATTTCAATCTCCGTATCATAATGAACTGATCATATAAAATCTATTATGCCTAAGGCTTCATTTGGTGCATACAAAATAAACTAATAGAAGTGTTAGTGACTTTGTAGATAATGCATGGGACGGACTGAAATTGTATACTATATTATATTGATATTTTTTGTAAAATTCCTCCCCAAGGGAGTGAAAAGTCGGTTGAAATTGTGTACTTATGCTCTAACTGAATTCCACACGAAGTCGCGCGGAGAAGCTAGTCTATTTATACATATAATTTTATTGTATATATATTTTTATAATAAGTATATTCTCTTTGTTCCAGGTAAGTGTTGAGTCATTTCAGAAACAACAGACTTGCGGGATGGCGACCACGAGAGAGGTAACATAGCTAGAAAAAACAGATTAGTTCCGTTTCTTTTGATTTGCACTTCAATTAGAAATTTTGTTTAAAAAAGATCGCGACTACACTGACAAAAATAAAATGAAAAATCTTATTCTCAAAGTAAAATTTACTGTGAGTCGGTTGGATACAATTCAAATTTGCGTGGAACGAAACCTAAGTAGACGTTAAAAGGCCGAATGAGTCATCGCGCAAAGAAAATCGAGGGTGAAAATGCGATGTTGCATTTTCCACCCGCTCTAATTCGAACCCTACGCTGAAACGTTCAAGGTTGCGTTTAGTTCGTTATTTAAATATTGCCGTTTTACGTACTTACCTATAAACTGTATAAGATTATAAAATGAACGTTTTCGATTCCTTGGTAGTAATTTTAATATTTTAAAACTTGGCACGGGATTTTCTTTTAATTTAAATGAGTTTTTTATTTAAATAACGCCATTCTCAATGTTCTTACAGAACTTAGTTAAGAAATCATCGAATAAAGTCAGTATCATCGTAACTTGACCGCGGTCCCATCGCCAGGTGCGATCTTCGTAAATTAGCAAATAATTTATCAGGCATTGTGCGTACGCGCATCGAAATCGCACCTTTTGTTGCGCAAATCTCAATGCGTTCCGTTCCGCACAGAACTCTTACCTGAACCTTTTGTATTTTTTGCAAACTGTTGTCATTCTAAAGAGGCTTATCTCTCTTATGACAATACAAGCATTTTAAACTTTGATTGCAATAAAATAAAGCCTGCTCTTGATTTATCCCGAGAATAGACTTAAGTCGTTAAGTTTTATTTTTCCGCCGCTACCTGGATGCCGTCAAATGTCATTCTGATTTAAACAATAAAGACGTTTATTCTTAAAGGAATTAAGTGTGTTTTTGTGTTCGATTGCTATTAATCTTGGATAGGCAATGGCCCAGATAAGAATTATTACTTAGAGCGAAGCTGGGAATTTATCGTGGAGAATAATAATAAAATTACTTACAGAGCTTTGACGTAAATGCTAAAGAAATTACAATTTGAATTATATCTTACTGCAAGGAAATTAAGAGCGTTTAGATTTACATAGTATTTGGATAAAAATCTGATAAACAATAGTGGGTAACTAATTTACAAATGACGACGATCGTATAGGTTAGGCAGTAAGACTTCACAGTCCCAACATGATCATAATGAAATTCTTAAAATCAACTGTCAATACCAGACATAAACATTTTCAATTTAAAACCATCATCTGATTACCTTTTACATATTATTAATCATCATCCATATAATCATTGATCAGCATTCTATAGTCAATAATACCCCCCTTCCTTGCAACAGTGTTTAATCCGATCTGACATACCTATTACAAATAAGTAGAAGAGTTTAAATCAACAAGTTACCTCCAATATGTATTGGCGAAATACAATCTTCTAAGTTTTAGAATTTTGTTCCGTGCCTGTCCCTGCGTATGTGTTCTCAAATTATCCTTGATGCATCGTCAACACTGTATCGGCATCTTCTAGATCATAACTTTCCATCAGGTGTGACGGTAGCGCCAAACGCCAGCCCATTCATAATGAAAAAAAAAACTTACCCAATGCATTAGGCTCAAATAGTTTCCAACTTGGATTGCCACGGTTTTACCATTTCGCATTCCTGGACGCCTGACCATTCCAGCCTTCAAGCGTGTCGACAAAACGATCAAGAACGCGTCTCAATATCGAGCGCAGAACAAAGCGGGCGGATCAAAGATGGCGGCGTCCGCTTCCGCGCCACATCCGCCGACACCCGACGCCCGCGCAGCCTGCGCCTGCGCGCGGCGCTGGACACGAGCTGACATTTATTTAAGTAACAAGTCCATGAACTTAACAATAAAGTACCCCGGCGAACGAGCTTTTTGCGGGTGAAAAGAGCTAGCTAAAAATGTGTTTTCCAATAATTATAAGAGAACTAGCTAGATCGTTTTTTCGCATCCGTAAACACCTATATTGCAAATTTCGTCCAAATCGTTAGCAGCTGTGTCTGAGATCGTTTGATACAAGATTAGCGCGTTTAAAGTATAAGAGAGGTACATGCAAAATTGAGTTGCTATACATTTTTTGGGTAAAATATTCTTCATCTTCTAGTGCCATCTCCTAACGGAGGTCGGCAATCATTAAGGCTATTTTGACTTTGGAGACTGCCGCTCGGAACAAAGATTTTGTGCTCATTTTGAACCAGTCTCTCTAATTTTTAAGCCAGGATATAGGTAAAATATTATAAACCTAAAAAAAACATACTTAGAATCGATAGCTGATTCTGTGGGTAAAATATCGTCACGACGTTTCGCTTGATCCGTATATTGTGTACTCGTATAAAAATAGAAAAAAAAAATAGATTAATTAAATATTATAATAAAGTTTAATCATATGATTAAACTTAGTACTTTACCTTCGAATAGAGATCTTCTACTATCTAAAGTCCCGCGCCTTCACATTTCAAAACGCTTCAGTTTTTTTTCATTATTTAAAAAGCACCACCAACACTCCCAACGCATAGTTGATGGCTGTCTCAGCACGCACGCATGTGTTGAGAGTGTTGGTAGTGCTTTTTAAATACATTGAAGCGTTTTGAAATGTGAAAGCGCGGGACTTTAGATAGTAGAAGATCTCTATCACCGGAAGAGCGGTACGTCTTAACACAGGTATTTACATACCTAAAAAGAGGTTCCCACCACTGTAAACCAAAATATACTCTGAGTTACTCATTAAATAATTCTTTAATTCTTTAAAAATAACCACCAAACAATTTGATTTTTTTTTGACAAAAAGAAACAGCTTGTAATGCCATGTTCTTAATAAATGAATCAGTTATTTATAGTTTCCTCCTAATGATCAGTTAGGTATACGAAAATTAGGTAAATAAATTCACTCCAACTATGCCACAGGACTTCAAAACATGTAGAAATTATTCAATGCTGAATTCAAACCCAATTCCACGAAACAACGGAGGCTCGAGCAGCTTTCTGGCTTCTTGTTTTAATGAAAGGAAAATAACTATCGTTTAAAAATGGCAATCACGTAATTGTAGGTATTTTTCGATGTGTAATTAAAAAAATATAGTAATATTGTTTAATTACGTGATTATTAATATCTGAACACGAACTTATTCTCAAGAAAATAGAGGCATGTTCAGATTTATATGATAAACCTTGTTACTCACATATATTTGATTGCCACTGTACTTATTAGTCGTTTGTGTGTGACAATATAGGAATAGGCTATGTCATAAATTACTATTAATCGATATTAGCTGTCCCCGATATTAACTATTCCGATATTACTCCCCAATCCACACTGGGCCCGCGTGGGGATTATAGCCCAAACCCTCTCGTGATGAGAAGAGGCCTGTGCCCAGTAGTGGGACGCAAATAGGCTGTAGTAGTAGTAGTAGTAGATATTAGCTATGATGAAGAAAGAATTCGTGGCTGCGAATCATTCGCGAGTGGACCGGGGGTTCATCCATCGAGCAGCTGCTTCGTGTCGCGATGGATCGAGAGACATACAAGAAGCTAGCGGCCAACCTTCAGGACTGAAGAGGTACGCAGTATTGTAAAAAGTAAAGTAAAAAACATTTATTCGGCTAATTAACCTTACATTACTTAATAACTAGGTAAAATAAAATTACAACTAGCCGAAAGGGTTCTAGCTCAGCTCTATGCTGGGCAGGGCCTCAGCGCTGATTTTCAGCTGGAACCCGAAGATACAGGTTGGTGCCAACAAAACTCCGTTCTTTTTTAACTTCACTAAAAAATAAAGAACAATTGTCCAGGCGATGATAATTAAGTATAACAATAATTGTTCAATCTTAAATAAACATATACTCAAAAAACATAAAATAAAATAATTGCAACTCAAGCTATAACTCACTGTGGCGCAATAAAGTAAATACTTAGAGAAACTAAAAATATCCTCTCCGACAATTCATTACCTATCACCTTATTTCCCTATTAAATACTTCATATAATTTTCCAGTAAACTTAAAGAAAAACGATTTATTGGTTCGGTACGTATTGAAAATTCATTTCTTAATCGAGCCGAATAGCCGAATAACCTTAAGTCAGTCAACCCCGTCTATTAAAAATGAATCAATCCGCGTCACAGATAAGCCGTTTTCATAATTTTCAATTCAACACTGGCTGGATTTAAAACTCTTAAGTCAGAAAAAGTATTCGGCCCGCGTGCCATTCAGTCGATAGTGGAAAGCAGGACGGACGATACCCTCTCGCTCTCGTGACACTTCCGAGAATCGTCTGCGCTTCCAGTCCCCACACACAGCACCGTTACTTTACAACTTGGTTTCAGTTTTTTTTCTTTTTGTTATTATACTACCCCTCCTTATTGTCCATGCGAATTACGGAAAAAAACCTTTAAGCTATCTTGTTGAATAGCCATGAATAGATAATTCAGATTTCTCAATGGACGGCTTCAATCTAAAAGATATAAACTTGAATAGAGTAGAGTCATTATTTAAGAACTGTTAGTTGTATTGTTATTCTTTTTTCGGTTTTAAAGTGAAGAATGTTCGCATACTGGCAACGTTGGTTAACTATATTAAAACCAAAACGAATCACGGGTGCCAACATTAAAAATGAAAATGTCGGCTTCGGAGCTCACTAGCGTGCACCCCCTTTCAAATGTCGACGGACGGGGAGGTGCGACGTTGCCAAAACGGAAAGTGAAATTTCGTCACACTCTCCCTCTCATTCACTCACACCAGTACACGCGCAGGATAGTTCATTGTGCGTCCGTCGTGTCTGTGTGGACGTTTTCGGCAGACACTTTTCGGGAGTGTGGGTTTGTTTTGATGGAAATGCGTCTGTGTGGGTGCGCTGCAATGTATAGGTACGTTTGCTTCCGCGTTCGATCGAGTTCGCAGACGCGGCCGTCGCGGCGGACAATTAAAGTTATTAAGCGTTCTTTCCGAGATATCGAACTACTCTGAACTCGGGCGAAACGAACGGAAGATAAATGCTCTCAAGATTCTTTGAGGCAGATTGAAACGTCTGTCTTGCAATTCTCTCGTTTGAATTAATTCACAAGTTCATAACTTTTGTAATTACGCACTTTCAGTTTTGAAGATATCAGCCACCGTCAGTTAAGGTTACCATCCAGTTCTGACAGCATTTAACATCTATTACCCCTTGGGGTGAGTGTTTCAAGATAATGACAAATTCGTAGACGATTTTTACTGGCAACCATCAGCTATATTTTATACTAGTAACACCAAACCGTCATATTGCGTAGTTTTGAAACATCGTTCCGAGCTGGAAAAACTCTCATTGAATAAAGCTCGTAAAAGACTTCCCCGCACCATAAAGCAATATTATTGCAGCTTTTTGGTTTTCTAGGAGATAAAAAACCGAAAAATGTCTCGGGGAAATGTCCAAAGTAGTCAATATGTTGAAGTAATAAAGACTTCAAGGTAAGTGCCTATTTAATAATTGGCCTAAGTTGGTATCGTAATATACACGGTCCCACTGCTGGGCACTTGTCTCGTCTCATGAGAAGATAAGATAACTGCAGGTTACGTATATACTTAAGTAAAGACATCTATACGACTCAAAAGATCTCAACATACAACTCTAATTCACTATCATTCTAAAAATTTTGGTAAAGATTTTAGCTAAGCTGTGTCATCATTTCAGCCGAAAGACGTCCACTGTTGGACTTAGGTCTCCTCCAAGAAATATATATATAAGAAATATGCATAAGTACTAACAACTCAGTAGTATTATTTATTAAAGCCCTTATACAAAACTGCGCAAATAATTGTATCGCAACGTAAAAAACAACCATATCATCCACGTATACAAATGCTAAGAATCCAAGAAAAAAGTTGGCTAGTTGCCATATCTTTGTAGTATCAGTAGTCCAGCTAATGCTAAAACGCCTACCGTCACACCTCACCTTTTCTATATTCAAAATACAATTTCTCGCAAGCAAATACTCGATTATAGGCTAGACGCGCGCAATTTGTCGACTCCCCGTAATTTGGGCGGGAAATTGATTTTTTATGCCATTAAAGGAGGTGCGAGCGAGACGGAACACGCTCGGGGCTGGAGATTGCAATTTTGAAACGTAGTATGGAATTTGTAGTTTCTTATACGAATCCAATACGATATCATTGTAGTAGGTATGACTGATATGGCTATGTCGATCAATATTTGAGAAATTGGAAAAATACACCACAATCTCTAACTCACATGAGCTTATTACAATGTATCGCTGGAAATAAATCTAGAAAAATCAAAAATATCAGAGCTTCCAGTTCATAAATTTAAACACATCGTTAGGAATGCTTTCTATTTAACGTTGAATTCAAAACCAGTCAATTTTCAACCAAAACAAATTCATATTTGGAAGTAGACAATCTCCCTGTTTCAGTTAAGACGGCAAACAATCTCCAAATTATCAAACCCAAATGAAATGAAATAAAACGCAAACGCAGTGGTACCACAACAACGGAACAAAATTCCAGTTAGATTCTCGCAGCCCTAATCAACCGATACAGAGCACTGGCTGCATGTCCGCGTGACCTTGGCGCGAGGGTGAAAGTCCCCCCTCCGACACGTGCCTTCCGCTATTCGGAGGTCTTGCCCGCCATTTCGATTTCACTGTCTATGCGCATTCGAAATTTGAAAATACGATGCTGGCTGGTTACGATTTTGCGTAGATGCAAGACATATATGAGATGTTTTTTGATTGCAAAGTAATAAATTGGGAATGCAGAGACGGATTTAAGCATGCGTTCTGAAATTAACTTGTGTCATACAAAATTAGTAGTTCTGTTATAGTATACTTACTATGTAATGTAAAATGACAATAGTTTAAATGGACGTAATCACGTGGATCATTGACAAATTTTATTTACTGATATTGTTACACGCTATTGCTTCTTTCATACAATTTATGGCTGCCTCGTAACATGGGTACTACTTACATGAGTTCATTAATAACACGCAAGTCATATGACATATTTCCAGACGAATTTAAAACAATTTAAACCTACTTTAGGAAAACACCTGCCAAAAGTTTTAGAATTGTAAATGTTCCACCCACACTAAGTTGTTCGTCATTACAAATAGCACGTATTTTTTGTCAGTATTTTGTGGAACTTTCCCTACATACGCCCTTATGTAGTTGCCGAGGCTACGATCGATAAGCGCTACGCCGTAGCTCGTAGCTGCGCGCTACGCGCTCTATGACTCATCTATGTGTCTACGCAGGTATTTCTAATAATTACACACTTCTCTCTCGAGGCATTTATTCTATTTAATTTTGATTTTCTTTCTGAAATCAAATACGCGACTGTGATAAGGATAACATAGATTGTGCACTAAATGTCATAAGGTGACGAATCAAAGCATATTTAATTTTAATAAAGACTTTTGAACATAAACATGTACAAACGTACAATATAATAATGTACCCTATGCTATATTTATCTCACTAAACAGTCATAGGTATACTTGTACTAATAAACTTCGGAATGGCCTATCATTAGTTTCCATTTCAGCAAAATAGCGTGCGTGTTTAAAAAAAAAAGAAAAAAAAACCGGTTGTCTATAAAGTCGGTTTATGGACGTTAATTTTGCGTGATAACGTCATAAGAAAACATTGATGAAATATGTTACGTAGGACATACATCGCCTCTACGTTATCACGACAAAATACGACTGTTATTTTTAGAAACATCGGGAGCTTCATTATACGTACACAATGAGACGTACTTTTATATTTCGTGTTAAGATTTCAGAGTAAAAAAGCCGTAAGGTAAATCTCTTATCCTGAAATGAAAATGCAAGAAACTCATCGATGCTAATTAAATAGTGAATTTATTTTAAAGGAACTTGCGCCTACAAGACATTTTTAATTTTGCACAGAATGGCTACGTTAACTTCACTATGTAAGTTTTTAATGTTTAAACCTTCACGCACTGGCTGAAACAAACGACATCCAACTGCCATAAAACGAAAAAGTACAGATACGATAAACACTGGCCAGTGGCAAAAAAAAACAAAAACCAAAATTCAAATTCGGAACACCGCTTGACCTTGTGCCGGTACAATACACGGGCACAGATAAGGCATTAATCTCGATAACCGGCAGACGCGCGCCAGACGTCCCCTTGGATCAGACCCGGGGGGACGCCACGGAGGGTCGGGGAAACCTTGCTTGGAAATTCGTATAAACAAAACGCATGAAAATTTCCGCTCTTAAGGCCGAAACACGGTACCTGTCACTATCAACTATCAGGAAACTGCCAAAATTTCTGGAAATGTTAACAAGAATCCTGCAATTTTGATATTGAAAAAAATCTAAATTTTGTAATCCAGATGAATTTGGAAGATACTCCAATAGTCATCTGTAGATTAAACTTGAACTCGTACATCTACAATCATGAACTTAAACGAAAAGGAGATAAAATTAAATGTATAAAAACTACTTTCATAAGTTTAATAATAATTGAATATTACAAGTAAAATAGGGGGTGCTTTTTTTCTCGTTCCTATTTTAAAGTCTCAGCTTGAATAAATCCTTTTCCCCGTTATAAATAGACAAAAACTTCACGAGTCGCTAAAGTGTGCACCTGACGTTGCAACCGTCGGGACATCTGAAATGTCCATGAAAAAGTACAAGTAGATCAGAGCCCAGACAATAGTACATTTTGATGCAAGTGCGAAAAGTTTCTCATTTTATCACGATAGTTCCTAGTTGTGTTGACGCGAGCGAAAGCGAGCGTTGACACTAGGGACGAGTGAAAATGATAATTTCGCACGTGTAATTTTTAATACATTTGCGAAAAAAGAGAATAAAGAAATAAATGAACAAGTGAAGCTCAAAAAACTTTCCGCACTAGTTCGTAAAAAAGAACTTTAGGCACGCTCACTAGTTGTCAAAAAACAAAAAGCGCTCGTTCGGAAATGACAAACTTGTGGCACGTTAAACAGGTATCGAAATGTTTACTTTTTGTGCAACTCTATTAAAAAAGATATTATTCGCATTCTTCAAAACATACATTTCTTTCTACATTTGACTTTGGTTTCTTGTCTATAGGTACGTCATCAATTCATCATCATAATCATTTCAGCCAAAAAACGTCCACCGATCGGACATAGGCCTCCCCCATTGCTCGCCACGCAGACCGGTCCTGTGCTACTCGCTTCCACCGGATTTGTCGCGACCATCACGAGATCGTCGCTCCCTCTTGTTGCTTTCTATAGGGACCTACTCTACTTAGCACTCAAATTGAGTTCAGTTTATCACCATCTGAAATAATGGAAATGATTTTTTTAGCTATTTTAGCTGTATATTGGACTAACTAGGTAAACAAAATAAATGTAGTCTTTTATTGAACTATATTTGATGTAAATATACATATAACCATCAATGTATGACATAGCTATTATTCCACAGAAAAATGACATATTACGTTAGACGTGTGCCGCTATTTGCTTTTTCTCTCGCACCAACCATTTAGTTTTCTCCTTGACCCAATGGTCGACTGGTAGAGAATGTCTTATGGAATTAAGTTCGCCATTTGTACTATAATTTTATGTGCAATAAAGCTTAAATAAATAAATAATATTCGAGTTGCAGTGAAAATTGAACATACCTAATTTGCTAACATTCGATTTCAACCCACGCGGCGTCCTACCAGACCTAAACTTGACCTTCGATGTGAATGGAAATGGCCAGTTTCCCGGGTGACCCGCGCCCGGACCCGGGTAGCTATTTGGGCACTCGTCTGCCCGCCGTCTACCCGGATTACGATCCGGTCAGGCCAAACTGCCGGGACGGCACCCCGTCGGACCCTTACTTATAAGTAAGTATCACAATGTACAGTGAATAGATTTTCAATTATCTTAGGTAATCTTACATTCGCCCTGACTCTGAGTAACCTTTTTTTTATACCTAAAGTTGACAAACGACCATGCGGCCACCTGATGTTAAGTAGTCACCGCAGCCCATGGACACCAGCAGCTCAAGCTTTGCCGACCTTGCAATTCACGGTACACATGCCTCTTAAAGGCACCTAAGTCGTATCTCGCTGGAAAAACCCCAGCGAGATACGACTCCACTGCGAGTCCATTCCAGATTTTGCACGTACGTGGTAAAAACGATCGCGTAAATCGCACAGTTGAGGACCGCCGCCATCAAGATGGTGTTGATGGATTCTAGAATTCAGATGGGTTGATCTGTGGTGGAACTTTGCTGCAGGGATAAGATCAAAGAGTTCCTCAGAGCACTCTCCATTGTAGATCCTGTAAAATGCGCACAAGCAGCTAACGTCCCTGCGAAGAGCCAGGGGATCCAATTTCACAGAGAGAACAGAATCGTTGATGATTTGAAACTTATGCAGGAAATCGTCGGCAAAACTATTGAAAATATATGTATGTTCCTAATCCACACTGGGCCTGCGTGGGCTATAGTCTAAACCCAACAGTGGGACGAATATATGCTGTTATGGTGGAGGTGGTGGAAAGATTTGCTCAATGATACATCGGATCTTTGATTTAGTGTATGTGGTGGTTATACACGCACGACGCTCGCAAACATAATATTGTTCCTCAGACAAAGCTTAGTGTATAAATACTCGTAGCCATGTGTGTTGTGAGTAGGGTTGCCATCTGTTTGTATTTAGCAGGACATGTTTGGCTTTTTCGAGTTGTGTCCGGCTAAATTTTCATATGTCCGGCCTGTCCGGCTTTTGTTTGGCTTTTTGTTAGCGCTTCAAGCGAAGCAATCACAATCATCATCACTACTGTCAGTCATGTCAGTACTGATCGAAGGAAGCAGAAATTTGGCAAGTAAGTTCCTTGAGGAGTGTAGGGGAACTCTAGGAGAGGACTCCCCGAAATTATCACGGGAACGGGAAAAAATGGGGTTTAACATTAAAAAAAAGCTATGCCCGGTTTTATAACTTTGTCTTTGGCTTTTGGTTGTGGACTTTGTGTATTATGACAGGCTTTTAGGTTAAAAAGTCCGGCTTTTTTCTGGGCTGAGTCCGGTTTTTCACTCTAGGAGATGGCAACCCTAGTTGTGAGTGTATACATTTTACACTACCTCAAATTATTAACTGTGTTGTTTCAAACCGACTGTAATCGCGACATAAGTACATTTTCACTGTAATAAATATGTTTCAATATTTATTTTACCTAAATCGTCAGTAGGACAATCAGTCCGCTACTTGGGAACATTTTAATATCCAAGCACCCAGAAATACACATAAGAATAATTAGAAAAGGACAATATATTAACTATCTCGCTCCTACCTATAACAATGCCTTTGTTGAAAACCTTTATTGGAAACGCTTTTTAGCAATAGTGAAGTCTGCGTGGCTTTGAGATTTACTTGACAGGTTTTATATAATCTATCGTTTAAATTTCGTCACTATCCATCCATCGCTTTTCCTAGGGGTCAACAGGAGTGAAAGGTACCGCGAAGGGACGAAAGCCTTAATTGGTGAGTCGTTCGTTGGACTGACTTCGGGTAACGTCGCCCGTAGTCACTTACCTTGAACTATTTAGTCTTCAATCTAATTGAAATCTATTTGTGTTGTGAAGTTTAATTCTTTCTTAGTAAACGTGGTCCGCCTGTTGTCACCCTCTTCTTTGTACTTTGTATTTACTTGTTTAATTGTTTAATTGTATGTCCAGAAGCGGACGTCTTTCGGCTGAAATTATGATGATGATGATATTCATTAGGCACTATAAACACAAATAACTTTAAAGCTAAACATAAACAAAATCCCATTACCTTTAGGCTATACCACGACTTAAAAACCTCAGTGTTTCCAAAACAAAGCGAAAACAAATGAGAATCGCGGCGGAGTGCAAAAAAATAACTATGATCGCGCTCTGGACCCTCTCTCATTCCACGGAGAGCTTTTCAACTACTCCCACTATTCTTCTGGAAACTTCCAGAATATTCGGGCTTACAACATAGCGGTTTAATCACGGAGTTTCGGTGATTACAGCGAAAATATTGCAACGACTCTTTGTTTCGAACACATGCAATATGAAATTGCTGGCGAAGTTTGCACATGTTTCACGCACCGAGAACGAGATGGCGCTAGTAGATGTTTCTCGAAAATTGTGCTCACATTCACATTGCAATGGTAACCCCGCGCAGATGGCGAGGCGACATGATGGCAGTTGTTAGTCTGTACAAACAACAAAGCTCTTCATTTCCTGAAATACTTAAGTTTAATTTTTTTAATTTTTAAGTGATTATTACGATTTGATAACTATATGCATATGGTTTAATTATGAATTCTGGTGCATAGGGTACTTAATAGTCTGTAGTAAGACCAGTTGATTTTTTTTTAGATCTTATTACAGGAGTAAATAATAATTTGTCATGTTTACTATAGCAAATGGCAATAGAATGCTAGTACCTACAAAGACCTTAGTTACCTATGATGAATCTTAATATGAAAAAAAAGCTTTTACGTCACCCTTGGCCATAAAGTGGGATTTTCTGCCCGCTACGCGGAGAGAAAATCTCACTTCTTGGCCAAGGCAAGACGTAAAACTTTTGACAAACCACGGGTGGTAATTCGTAAAGCCCCAGATCGCATATTTATGAAACAGAAACCTACGATCTGGGACATTTACGAATTCACCACCCTAGGTCTGTAATGTACTATAAATCTATTATCATCATGAGAAAACAGGTAACGAATTAATATTTTATTGGTAACTGTCACATTGTACCGGAGTGTGGAATCTTGTGAACCAGAGTGAACAAAACTGTCAGTACAGGATCCATTTATGTAAATCCGATCCTTTGGCCGTGAAACCTTCGAGGGACGGGTCAGGCCTTGAACTTGCCTGTTTCAACCCGAACCCGTGTGGGTTATTTACACTGTGTTTACATTGTCTATGACTCTTTTTGCGAATTTTATAAAATTAGTAGGTAGTCTACATATGGTTGACTATACGTTGTCTAAACTACTAGTTAGGTGTTCGTAAGACCAAACATTAGGTTCAATTCGTATTATTATCTGAAAAGTTAAATTTAGAAAAGAGCACAATGAAGCAGTTCCAAGCTTTAGATCCTCTGACATATAATTGACACTGCAGTTTCGTTCATTGTTCCTTAATAACGCCAGTAATTTTATTGTGCAGCGCCATCACAATGTAATCCAAATTAAAATCGAACACCGATCAAGTAATCGCATTCCCAACCTTATCTCTTATAATTACGGCTTACATTTGAAAGAAACGGAAACACATGAAACGAGCTCGCGGAAGCAACCAGTCGATAAAGGATTTTGTCTCACGAATCGCGAAAATCAAAAAGGCGTAAGTCAATTTGATTTTTCTTACACATACGCCATTTTTGGCAGCCATTAAAATGTGACTCAGCGCTGAAGTTAGGACAATGACTGACTCACCCAATCAGCTTTTCACACGAATTCCAAATTTAAATAATTCGAACGCCGAGATTGATATTGCTTTGTGCGTTAAGAACATGTTCTTTTTATTTCGCAAATGGCAATGGATTCAGCCAGTGTATTATTACACGTTACGTTTGATCAATATGTCGCTTCCTTCCACGAGATTGTGTATAATAGCTTTGTCATTTGCTGTAAAATTCCTGAGTCAATTTTTAAATATTTTCGACATGTTGTGAATTATGTACGTTGCACGTATTTGCCGTAATTGTGAGTGCGTCACGGCGTATCCGGGCGCGGCGGATGGCGGCCAATTTGTCGAGTTAGCTGCACGGATTCACTGCACTGAAAACGCGCCGTGAATGGACGGCCGCGTGACGTATCAATGACAGTTTCATTCACGATAAGCGTTCTCTATACGAAATACGAAACTTTCAGCTATATGGTTGGTGGAATATGTGCTGGTAAGGATCGCAATCTTATATGGCGAAATAGTTGAAAAAGTGTTCAGCGGATTATATTATTTTGCAAGATACTTGCCTAACCCCACCCACACCCCGGTTGCGTCACCAATCGCCTTAGCAGTGCCATCTGCAGGCGCTACTGCAGACTAGCCGCCTAGGTGGCTTGACACTTGACATAATTTTACAGTTGCGACCACAGCGGCGCCATTAAATTATTTAGATTCGGTGACACTTTTCGAAGTATAAAGATGTCGCTCCTTTATCTCAACCCTCCATAAGTACTTTCAGCTACAGATTACACTACCCTACCAACTAGGTCTTGTGTGACGCAATTGTCTAATTTTATCGTTCGGAAATAATAGTACATTACAGACCTAGGGTGGTGAATTCGTAAATGTCCCAGATCTGGGGCTTTACGAATTACCGCCCGTGGTTTGTCAAAAGTTTTACGTCTTGCCTTGGCCAAGAAGTGAGATTTTCTCTCCGCGCAGCGGGCAGAAAATCCCACTTTACGGCCAAGGGTGATGTAAAAACATTTTGTTACTTGCATAAAGGAACTTTATTGTAAGTTGCGTTAAAACACGAACGATTTTTCATAATTTTACTCTTTATAAGAAGCGAATATTAATTGTCGATAACACCTTGACACACTGAACTTTGATAGCTTCTGAAATGTCACCAGCGTAATAACACACTTTTCTACCTACTTAAAGTCATTTTGTTGGCAAAAAGCTATAACACTCAATACGACAGAAAAACATCTATTAATTATGTACTATATAGTTACAAAAAAGGTTCGAAGAACCAACAAGATGGAGCGACGACCTCGTGAAGCTCGTGGGAAACCGGTGGAAGCTGGTGAAGTGGAGGCCTATGTCCAGCAGTGGACGTCTTTCGGCTGAAATGATGATGATGATGATTCGAAGAATAAATTTTCTCTAGCGTTTGAAAATGCTCCTCTGAAATAAGTACCTAATATTAATGAAAAAAGCGTACAGGACTGTTATTCAATATTTCGTACGTATCTCCTCTCTTGTGTTGCGTTCGTCGTCTTCCACAATCGAAATTATTAGAAGTTTCGGCGTCAGCTCAAAGTGAACTCTAAACTGATTTGTAGCATTAAAATCACATCAGGGCTAAAATTGGCAATCACGTCAAAATTATCTTGCTTTATCGATCAGGTTACCAAGAGATCACCCCCAAGGGTGGAAAAAATAATTATCAAGGGTCAACTAATGGAATTGGGAGCCTAAGTAGTGGTTCTACCTGCCGCTTCTCATGCAAAGAGGTGAAATTCATGCTGGGAATACCACTTTCGGCCAAGAAAAACAGAGAGACCTGCATGGGGCTTCCAAGACGCATTTGAAGTCCCCAATCCGCATCCACTTGGTGACTATAGCCGAAGCCGACTATAGCGTGTTAGTGGTAGGACCTGGTGCTGGGTCCGTCCGGGGTGGTACCACCGTCTTTCCCCGCTAACCTGCCGCCAAATAGCAGTGCTCGCACTGTTGTGTTCCGGTAGGGGGTTAAGGCAGCCGGTGTATTTTCTGGCACAGAGGCATTCCATCTTAGGCCTCAGGGTAGGCAAGGCAACGCATTCGAGATCTTATGGTTTCTTAATGAAGATCATAGGATTTCGGTGTCCATGGGCCGCAATGACCACTTACCGTCAGGTGGGCTCGTTTGCCTATACCATTGGTATAAAAAAAACCTCTCAATGTAAGAGGATGCCTGTATCAAGCAGGGACAGGTAAATTTCGAGGTATGGTAGGTTTGTACCTTATTTTAATTCTTAAGCTAACAACTTGAGCGTCATTAATAGTAATTTTACCTTATTTCACTCGGCTGATCATTTCATTTTGTCGTCAAGTGGATATTTCTTGTCTAATAAAAAAAACCTTTTTAAACGCATGTACTTACTCAATGCTTGCTCTACGTGTCAACAACTCTACTACACTACTGATTTTTATCGTTTCGAATCTCGAATCCCAATTGACTGGCCAATCAGATCGAACGAAAGCCGGCTCTATTGTTTAATGCGAGGACAGTTTTTATCCTGTTGTTGCGACGGAAGAGCAATTCAGCGCAATCACGGCGAGCGCCCGTGGCGCCCCTGGCGGCGAGTAGTGGGACTAACTTTGGTGGAGCGTCGTCGGTGGAAGTTCTATGGGTAACTTTGTTTTCTCAATCTTTTAGCAAAAGATCCGTCGTAAATCGTAATAGTAGGTTTTTCCTAATCAACTGCAATTGTTGATGTTGACAATGATGATATCACAATTATTAAGTAGTATTTACTCATTAGAGCCCAAAATTCTGAAATACCACTTTCAAAATGAAACAAAACGAAATGAAGTCAACTATAATAACAATATCTTAACAAAAGATATTTGCAAGAAACGTTGAAATTTCGAACATTCCTGGCGAATGTTCTTAAAAGTTAGCGAAGCTTTTATTCTGTTCGGAAAGTTGCAGAGGAGTTCATCTTGTAAGTACAATATCTACAATATCCACTTTCTCGGCGTTGAGTTCGCCTATAAATTACCTTCTTGGGCTCTCATTTCGCGACTGGATACACCTAGGGCCGGTTCCTATATCCACGTAACGCCTCGTTTTGCCTACGGACGGTTAAAATTTGACAGATTCTCTATGGAACAAATGTCAAAAATCAACCGTCCGTAGGCAAAACGAGGCGTTTCGTGGATATAGGAACCGGGCCTTAATCAAGGAGGTTGATGACGTGGTAAAAACAATTGCAACTTCTTTGAAATGAAATGACTTAAAAAGTAATAAGTACTACCTACTACTACTCACTTGCAAACAATGATTTTTGTATTGTCAATGATGATGCTGATGATGATGATGACATTTCACTTTTTTTTTAAACTCCAATTTGTAAACTATAGGTACTTAACTACCAGGTATTTTTATATTATAAATGGGCTTGCGTTTGCCGCTAATCACACCTGATGGAAATTGATGATGGAACACCCATAATGATCCCCAAGCACTCTAGATATGAATACACCAAACTTCTACATGGCATAAATTACAAACAGTACACATAAATCATGCGAGTTCAGATTTATACTTCAAACATTAACTCTTAAAAGCATAGGTAAATGAGAATTCTCTACGCTGTTAAATTTTCCCATCCAGTAGCAAATAAAACTGTATTACACATTTTCTTATAGCAGCTTTCTAGATAATGATCTTTTAACCCGTATTTAAGTAAACTGTTCAAGGCACAGGCTTAAGGCTCTTGGACGTCAATATTACATGCAAATAATGCTTCAAGTAATGTACTTTACGGCCGTAACACGATTTACTATTAGAAATCCATTCGTAGTCACTATCACATCGTAATATTTCGTCTGGCAACCCGCAGTGCGAAACGAGACGACAAATCGCGTTTCTGACGCTCGCGCGGTATCGGCAACGCGATCACTCACGAGTGACTTCACCCCCTACAGCTTACTCAATTGATATTTCACTACTTCTCAGCATTCACTTTGATACTTCAAAGCACAAAATGTTATCAAGATCTAATTTGGAGCAAATGGTTCCTGATGAAGTTAAAAAAGTGTTTTGAAGTTTGACGTATTATTAGTCCTCTAATAAAACGCAATCACAATTAAGTATACTTTTAACATGTAATTACGAACGGTACCACGAAATTACAACAAACTATCACAACGCAACCGTAGTTCCGCAAATTATTCCACACGCCATCTGTCGCGGAGTAGCGGCACTGCAATTTATCAACGGCAAAAACTCCGCGCTCAAACAAAACACCAATTAACCTCGTTATTTTCACTGTGCAGATTAACGGTCGAGATTATCTTTCGTTTATCAGGCACCTGCCGCAACCGATTTTTAACTGCTGTTTCATCCGTCAAATTTCCGCACGCGGCATGTTAGCTGTCGTACATTAAATGTAGATGGCGCTCATTAAAACGTCATTATTTATTGCGAAGAAACATTTATATTTAAATTATTACATAGTTACTCGTACTACCTCGATTTAAGTACGTAATACAAAACAATTGTATAAAGATAATGGCTTTACATTCCATTTACAATATTAAAAACATAAATAATTAACATATATTGAAATATTCGCATAAAGGGAAAAGGGCAAAATTAATACTTAACTTATACTTATTTCATTTTATATGTATGCAATTCACGATACTTTTATCTTAATAAACTACGATAATGTGTTCAAAGTCATCCTCGTAATTGTCAATAGAGATCGTTTTCAGCTATGTTTAACTGTCGCAAAAACCGTGTGGCATTTTTATAAAACAATGGCGGTGATAATGACCTTATGCGATGTAAGAACGCACTCTATGCTGAAGATGCAGTACACGACGTGTGGCGATCTAACACCTGCTCTACATCTGAAATGAAATGTTTCTACTTAGTGCAGCTTGAGTAACAAAAAAATATTGACATGTCGCACTTTTGCTGAAAAAGGCTCCCCTACAGAAGCGATCGAAAAAACATTTCCAATGTTAAAATACAACTGCTTTAAAGTTTATATGTTGATCGCCGGGAACTTACGTGCAATGTGTGGAACGAATTTCGTGCTTCGGTTTCCCAGCGAGATACGACTTGGGCGCCTCTAAAGCTTATCGTGGATTGCACGCACGTACAGTGTACACTAGGTTTGCACGGAAACGCACTAGGTTGACCATTGCTATCCATGTCCATAGACTGCGGTGATTACTTGACGATTGACATCAGGTTGCTCGTTGGTCAGCTTATAGACATAAGAAATTGTTTGTTTACCGCTACCTACTGGTACCATTATGTCAGTATCAAGCTTCAATCAATAGCTCATACATGACTTTACTAATAATAATATATATAATGTAATAAATATAATAAATAATAGAGTGAAATACATGACTTTACTACAATTTATAAATTAACTTAGAGGTGCGAGTCAGAATCGAACCCCCGACCCTCTGCATGAGAGGCGGTAGGTCGAACCACTATGCTACCACAGCAAATAAAAAAAGCAAAAATCAAAATCAAATCAGCAAGCAAAATGCTTATGTGCGAAATTCAATTTGAATTTACCACTGAGCTTTTCGGTGAAGGAAAACATCGTGAGGAAACCTGCACTCATCTGCGAAGTAATTCAAAGATGTGTGTGAAGTCCCCAATCCGCACTGGACCCGCGTGGGGACTATAGCCCAACCCTCTCGTGATGAGAGGAGGCCTGTGCCCAGCAGTGGGACGCAAATAGGCTGAAGTAGTTACTACAATTTATAATGCAAACATCACGTCTTAATGCGGTCGTTTACCAGAAGCCGCAGCGATTAACCTCAAGGCGTGGAATGGCGTTCCCGACCTGCCCCAAGCGCCCACGCGCGTCACATCGCGTCACATCGCGTCGTGTGGTACAATAATTGCTCGTAAAACTACTTGACTGTAACAAGAGCTCCTTTATTGATAGGTAGAGAGACCGATTGGTCATAAAACTCACGATACTTACAGCATTCGACTGTTACATGTTTATACGTCTTAATCGCTAGGTAGAATAGATGGAACTTGTTATGTTTTTAGCATGATGAAAATGTTAGTAATAACAGTTATGTTAGTTATTTCTTGTTTAATGCTACCATTAACAAGAAATAAATACACAGTAGATTCGCTTAAATATCAAATGCTTCGTTGTAATCTTGTATGATGCCATCGTTGTTATAAAGTCGTGGGACTACCCAACCCAAGTAGGTGCCGTTTTTTTTCCGTTCCCGTAGGAATTTTGGGAAATCCTTTCTTAGTACTCCCCTACAGTCCTCAGATAATCTACATGTCTAATTTCAGCTTTCTATGACCAGTACATTCGGATGTGCGTTGTTGATCGATTAGTCAGTCAATACTCATCGGTCAGTCCTTGTTTTATAGATAGATATCATTGACAAAAGACAACTTCATTTTTCATACTATGTTGATTTCGATAAACATATATACTATTTCATATTTTAATTATTTACACCTTTTCTGTTCACAGAATCTCACGTATTCGTCTTAGATTTACTTTGACAAGTACCTATTCCATGATCTAATAATAAAATTAAATTCGTACCAAAACGCACCTATTATTTTGGTTTCAAGTTACTTGGGTACACGAAACTTTTAATTAAATACACTAACGAAGTATGCCCAAAGTTTGTCTACAACATAATTAAGAACAACCAACTTGTTTAAGTTTTACTAAACTTCAGTAGATACACTTGATTATTTAGAATCATGTATGTAGCTTTTAATATGTACACAGATACAGGAACTTCTTCGCACATAATTTTATCAACTCAAAAGGATATTAGGTCATTTTGGAATATATTTATTTGATTCAACTTTGCTACCTTGATAGAGAAATTTAAGAGCTTTGAAATTTACGTAAAGATGAGCGTGCAAAAAGTTTTTTTTAATACTAAGCGTTATGAGTAACTTAATTTTAAGGGATCAATAACGTTTAATATTATAATTACTTACAATATGATATTATGATCGTAAAACTGGGTCAAAAATATCTGTCATGCCCTGTGAATTCATTATAGAGTCTAGTCACACATTTTTGACCTTTTTCCGAGCAAATCCGAATCCGAATTTTGAATTTTGATTGAATTTGAATTGAATTGAATTGAATTTTTGAATTTTGTTATTTCTTCTTAAATAGGTAATTCAGTTGCATTTTAAACCAACATGACAATTCCAAATCCGTCGCGTACTTACAATACCAACTTGATATTATATTTAACGTATACATATTCAACGTCTATCATGCTTGGCCATTGTAATTACAAAACTTGCGATTTAAATATGAATGGGCAGACAAAGACGGCCTATAGTTAGAAAGGGACGGATAGAGAACAAATGTCGGGTCTAACACAAAAACGGGAACAGGCGCCAGGTGTGCCTGCCATGTGCCGTAACAGAAACTATATTTATTTCTATACATCTCTCCAATTTAATTAGTGGCTAGGAAATGCTCGTTAGGTTGCTGAACTGCGCATGACAGCTGTCAATGCAATTGACAGTTGACTAAAGTGTTGCATTTTTGGCTAACGTCTCAAAATATAAAACTCTCCAAAGGTGTTTACCATAAAACAACACACTCATACTTATAAATAATGTAGTACTGTTAAATAATGAAATAAATGAATAAACCGATTTAAAACGAACATAAAATAAATATACAATGAAATTAATGAAACATGTCCAACGACTTTGTTAAGACCTAAAGATGTAACGTTTGCAATGAATTATTTTTCAATTTCATCGACAACGTATAACTATGTTCGAGTACGCTAGCGCCATCTAGGTTTTATGTCGTATCGCGCCACCTAGTGAAGAGTAGCGGAACTGCTGAGCTAGCAACGATAAGCGCACGTCACACCGTTCTACGTTCAACATCGTAACGTCACAGTTCCACGCGTTTCGCACAGATGGCGCTAAACGCTGTGCCGTTTATAAAAATAGGTTAGGAACTTAAAATCTCTCTTCAGTACTAAAAAACTAATCTGTCGCCATCTAACCCTTACCCATTGCATGTTGTCTGTTCATTTCTTTTTTGTGTTTACTTTATTTTGCTTTATGTTAAGTCCGTGGTGTTGTTTTAGCTTATTTTGGGGCCGGACGGGACTCTGCAGACGGTCAAGAGCGAGTCGCGCCGAGGACGCGGTCGAGGTCGCGCCGTCACGACGCCCGTGAGTAGACACCTTTATTTTTCTTTTTCTTTTCCTGTCATTTCATTTCATGCCATGTGACTAATTTTTTATTACTAATTGCTTAACATTTTTTTTAACCATACCTAAAAAACGTGTAGGTAAGTACTTACCTACGTCGTAAAAAATATCCGGGGTTAGAGTCCAGGTCCAAAGTTTTAAAATTTGTTTTATTTTATATTTTATTGCACATCGGTAAAAACGAATACAAAAGGTGAACTTAAGCTTAATGTCAAATGTGTTAAGGAATTACTTAATTCATTCCACATAAGAAACCATTTAAGTATCTACGCATTATTATGGAAAATAGAGTATGTGTAGGTCATTTGAACAGTCGACTGTAATCACTTTTGCTGACTCTATACACACACACACACATTACACACACACACACACACGCACACACACATATTTTTACGGCTAAATACGTATCAATCAATGAGCACACGTCTATCCAAACGTAGCCAGCAGGAAACGGGCTTATTTCGTCGAAATCCGCTTGTTTACCTTTTATTTACCATCGAACGCGCCCGTGGGCGTAAATGGACAAATCGGCCACTCTCGCTTTTGTTTGGGAGGGTCATCGGCTTCGCTAATACGATTTGATGTCAATCGGATACATTTTCATCGCGAAATCTAGTTATTTTAGTATACTGGTGGTCTAGGCTTCGATCTACCGCCTCTCATGCAGAGGGTCGGGCGTTCGATTCCAGCTCGCACCTCTAAGTTTACTTATGTGCGAAATTCAATTTGAATTTACCACTGAGCTTTTCGGTGAAGGAAAACATCGTGAAGAAACCTGCACGCATCTGCGAATTAATTTAAAGATGTGTGTGAAGTCCCCAATCCGCACTGGGCCCGCGTGGGGACTATAGCCTAAACCCTCTCGTGATGAAAGGAGGCCTGTGCCCAGCAGTGGGACGCAAATAGGCTGTTGTAGTAGTATACAGTTATTACAAGTATTGATTTTATGAACATCACACTTGACAGATCAAAAGCAAATTGAGGTTATTGATCAATAAGATGTTTCCTGTGATCATGTTGGGTGTTACAAAAATAGATCTTAAAGTGTTTAGCATGTTTGGCGAGCTTTATATAGATTTATACATGTAATAAAAATGTTATTTGTAACTATGTGGAAATAAAAAAAAGCCCTTCTGCTGAGTTTGTTGCGGCGCTTCTTCTCAAGCATAGGGTCTAGGAAGCGCTGGTAAATTCTTTTTCTGACGTTTAAAAGTGCCCCTATGTGGCCAATTTGCTGAATATTTATTCAGCAAATTAAAACATAAAAAATAATGAGTATGTGTATTTACACATACTCATTATTTTTTATGTTTTATAGGTATATGAATGTTAAGTCCTTAAAAAAATCTTAGAAAATAATAGTATCTTAAAGGCTTGTTATAAACCTATTCACTACCGAATTGAAAGGCATAGAAACCTAGCCAAACTAGAATCTAGGTTCTACGAAACTCAAACGTACTGGCTAATTGGCAATTCTGCTACGGCGTAGCTCGTAGCGCCGTGACCATTTCGTAGCGGTTCACTACGGCCGGCAGACCGTTGACCATTTAATTTTAGCGGTTATTCTTCCTAATAGTCAAAACAGGTTTTTGAAAGTGGAATAATAATGCGTATGGAATAAAGAATAAATGATAAAGTGTTCCTTTTTTGAATTCAGGACATCAGTAGTTTGAAAACTATATAAGATTAAGAACACATTTCGAATAGGCGTTTTCAAATTCTAATTGATATGCGAATATTCGAATTAAGAACTTTGAAATGTATTGATTGCCAACAATGTTTTAGTGGTTGATATGTTCATTAAAGTTATAGAGTTATGTTTTATTTAATTAAAAACCGTCCAAGAAGCAAGTTAAACTCGCGTGGAGAGGGTTCCGACCCTTGATTATTTTCAGACACGTCATTTTCAAACCGTTTCACAGGATAAGCTCTTTTATATGAATAGATTTCAAATACCATGGGCTTCTTAATAATTTTCCTGTAATCTATATGTCAATAACTATCCTCCGTATTTTTCAAAATTTTAGGTCCTCTAGTTTCGGAGATAAGAGGGGGATGGTAATTTTTCGCCTATTTTCTTAAATAACTCGAAAAGTATTGACCAAAAAAGAAATAAAAAAAATATGTTACAGATCCTCATAAGAAGTACTTTCATTTGATATGTCACACGATATAGTTTGAAAAACATCATTAATATTTTTTTCAAATTTAGCCCCCAAAAATAGGGTCTATAATTAAAATTCATTTATTTTCGTTACACGTCCGCCTTTGGGTCACAAACTTACATATACGTACCAAATTTCAACTTAATCGGTCCAGTAGTTTCGGAGAAAATCGTCTGTGACAGACGGACGGACAGACACACGAGTGATCCTATAGTTCAAGTTAAGGTATATTTCTTGTTTATGAAAAGGGACAAGAGCCTATTTGCGTCCCACTGCTGGGCACAGGCCTCCTCTCGTCACGAGAGGGCTTGGGCTATAGTCCCCTCGCGGGCCCAGTGCGGATTGGGAACTTCACACACATCTTTGAATTACTTCGCAGATGCGTGCAGGTTTCCTCGCGATGTAACACATACCAACAACATATACCTATGTAATTTTAAATATTCTACTTGAAAGTTTAAATTAAAAATTGAAAATACCTTTGCTATTTAAAAAAAAAGATTTCGAGTATAAAAACCAATTAGCACGCAATAAAAACTAACAACCCCGTTACCCATTAGACTCAAATATCTCCAGGCTATTTCAGCCCGCAAGGCCTTTACAATAAGTTCTGTAATATGTTGGCTAGTAACTTGATTACATATGTGTAACCTTTAGTATGTCCGTCTGGCGCACAAAGGGAAGCTGTAACGAGCAAATGCAGCGGTTTAAAGCTTGAAAAATCGGACTTTTAGGGACATTTGGTTCTTGGAAGTCGCTTATTCAATTCGACTTTGGTCAACCAACATTCATCATCATCATCATTTCAGCCGAAAGACGTCCACTGCTGGACATAGGCCACCCCCAAAGGCTCGCCACTCAGACCGGTCCTGTGCTACTTGCTTCCACCGGTTTCCAGCGAGGTCGTCGCTCCAACCAACATTGAATAACTCTACCATAATTGAGTAAACGTCATACGTACGAATCCAGCCGTGATGGCCTAGTGGTTCGACCTCCGCCTCGCATTTAGAGGGTCGGGGTCTAACCCCGACCCTCATCCGGCTCGCACGTCTGAGACGGCCTACATCGGAATTAGCCAGGGAGCTTAAAATTTTCATACTTCGCCTGTAAGTAAGTAAAGTTTATTTGCATAATACTGCGTACAATCGTAGTTGTCAATTTTATATATAAGGAACAGTTTTAACAGTATTTTACCTTCATATTAAACACACCACCAACGGGACTTAATCACGTAAAAAAAAATATTTAAAAGTAATCGCGTAAAATATAAATAGTTTTTACGCGATTAAGTCCCGTTGGTGGTGTGTTTAATATGAGTGTGTATCGCGAAAGTTTGAGACAATGTAGTATTTTACCTTATAATGTAGGCATGTACAGCGCCATCTAGATGTAGCTCATGGAGTTCAAATTTGTATGCAGGCTACCTAGGCAGCGACATCTATTATCGCATTTAACACTTATTTCGGGCGTACGCTGATTTGTTTGAAGGTTGTCATTCTAAGTTTTCCTTGCTTCTTCTATGCCTGTAGGAATTTTTGAAATTCACGAGGCTTTAGGATGTGGTCCTTCTGACCTTTATAGTGGAACTGGAGCCATGTGAGCCTCAAACTTGGAACACCAACACGGTTCTTGGAATTTAATATATTCGTAGGTGCATCCGCCATATGCTGCTGTAATTAATTAGTGTTTCAAAGGTCGTTGGCTGTTATTATGCATTATTATTATTTGTTGGTACATTTTCATGTCACGGGCCCATGGGGACCCGGTCATTTGCATTCATGGGGCCGAAGCCAACATGAAGAGGCTTTTGGTACCTTTTACTAGAAATGTGAGATGGCCGCAACTGTGGAGATCTGTCCTCCCAATACAACATGAGGCTGTACTGGCGGACAGCCCTCCCCAGTTGCCAAACTATTGCCGAGGAAGGAAGAGACTTGGAGTGGGCTATATGGATGGGAGGTGTGGACTGGAAAATCGGGCTATGGAGTGAGATAACGGACATCTGCCTGATCAATATCTCACAAATCGAAAGTAAGGCAGACGGTGACTCGCCGCTTACGCACTAACCAAGAGGCTAGCCTTCGTGGGCCCCCTATACAGGCCACCGCACGGGCGGCGAGGGAGCAACACTGATGTAAGCAGCTAAGGGTGTGGAGAGGTGTGCACCGGTTTCACCATCGCGGGTCGCGCCTCGTGCGCACCCGGAGCGGGTTTCCCCATTATTACGCAGATTGAGCACTTCCACCCTTTCAAGCATATAGCTCCTGCGCTCCACTCTGGGCGGCCAACTAAGACAATCCAGAGGCGGGGGAGGTGTGTAGCTGTGTGTATGTGTGTGTATGGCGCATGTGTGTGTGTGCCCCCAGGAGGTCTCGGGTGCGAGGTGTCGCCGCTCACCATCGGCCCGCCACAGGCCGCCCTACGCTGACTGACTGCACCGGTGGTACAACACCAGGTGGGCGATGGGGTCGTCACATCCCTACGCCTTTATTATTATTATTATTATTGTAGACATATAACAGGCAGACGGCCCATCTGATAGAAAGAGGTTACCGCCGCCTATAGACATTTGGAACACCAGCGGCGTCACCGATGCGTTGCCGGTCCCGAAGATATTTAATGACACCCCTTTTAAGACATCCCATTCCATTTTCCATTCTATTTTTGCTCAGTGCATTCTTAGGTACGTGATAGAATGGATTAAAAGGGTTACATACTTAGTGAAAATTAGAGTTTATCTGTGTATGTGTGTGTGTTACCCTTTCACGGCCTATTACTGTACAGATTTGGATAGATTGTTTTTTTTATACCTTATGGTATAGGCAAACGAGCGCACAGCCCACCTGATGGAAAGTGGTCACTGAGGCCCATGGACACCGAAATCCTATAATCCCCCATTAAGAAACCATAAGATCTCGAATGCGTTGCCTACCCTGAGGCCTAAGATGGAATGCCTCTGTGCCAGAAATTTCACCGGCTGCCTTAACCCCCTACCGGAACACAACAGTGCGAGCACTGCTATTTGGTGGCAGGTTAGTGGGGAAAGACGGTGGTACCACCCCGGACGGACCTAGCACCAGGCCCACCACTAACAAATTATGGATTGTGTTATGGATATAAAAGTTACCTGGTAAATATGATACATACATAAGATGCTACTATATAATTAAGTTAGGTATTGATCGGATGTTTATAACGAACATAAATTACTTAGTTATTTGGTGCCTTTGGGTCTTTGGTGGAGTTTTAGATCGACATTTTATCTCCAAATCAGATTTATCCCGATTCTATTGGCTATATAACTTGAAGTGCAAGTTAATTTTCAATGCAGATTCAAGCGAATCGCCGAGCCGGAACATATTCCGAACTATCTAATTCTAGTTTGGGCCGTAAATTGAAGGCTGGCATAATGAAGACGCATAAAGCTGCAGACGGCCGCCATCTTGCGGTCGCCATGGCAACCGCCTGACCCCCCCCCCCCCCTCCCTGCCCCCTCGATGCACTTCCGAGGCGCTGCACTGATTAGTAGTTTCGGAACATGCAAGTTTAAACTAGATTTTCGAGCTGATCGCAAAAATAAAGTAGGGTTATAGGTATTTTGATATTCATCGAGGTAAAGTTATACAGGTGCGATGATTTGTTGTTGTGTTGATGTCAAATGTTCAGTTAATTGTGACTTATTGCAATTTAGGTTCGTTTGGAATTACGTTCTTTATAACGTTCGTAAAGTTTATAACGCCCAATCTAAAGCATAAGCACCTACAAATCGCGTCGTAAAGAAATAAACGTTACATTGAACGCGCAGACTATTAAACCTCATTGATATTTATCCGCGTCGCAAGTAACGAGCATAAAAACGGCGAAAATTTCTCAAATGGCGCTAACTTAAATTTATTTTCTAACATGCCCGCCGCGCACGCCATTCTCGCCAAAACGGCGCTCCAAATTAAACCGACTGGGGCGAAATTTGCTCAGCGCACTTTGTAATTGCAAATTTTCCCAATTCGCGCATGCGCCCCTTTGCGATCAATACCGACTTTATTATTGTTTTTTAAACACTTTGCGCGCGAAAATACGAACGAAAAATTCACGGTGTGCAATTAAAAGTTTTCTTTGCAGTTGAAAGGAATCGTTGGAATTTCATTTCATTTCGGAAAGGGGTGGGGGCGGTCGCCCGCCGCGCCGCTATTGGACCAGCCGGAAACTATTGCACGGAACTTACATTAATATATTATACTGCTCCGTGCATTCCCAGTTCCCGAAATTCAAACTTTGTATAGTTCCTACATTTAATATCTTGGTAACGACTGTTTTATTAAAATTTCACGCAAGTACGCAAGGAAGTACGTAAGGAGATTTGAGGATTTCACAACTTTTCAGTGTTACAAGCGCCGTTAATATTTAATACGCATGGAGATGCGAGCGAATTGCTTTTTAGAACCAAACGGGCCTTCAATTGTCTCTCTAAATACGTAATCTCTATATACGTCTTCGACGCCACAAGATTACATAAAAAAATATTTCCTCATTAGTTACATTGTAATCAATAGTTTATTCTAAATCTACTCGTACTACTACTACTACAGCCTATTTGCGTCCCACTGCTGGGCACAGGCCTTCTCTCATCACGGGAGGGTTTGAGCTATAGTCCCCACGCGGGCCCAGTGCGTATTGGGGGACTTCACACACATCTTTGCTTTGAATTACTTTGAAGATGCGTGCAGGTTTCCTCACGATGTTTTCCTTCACTGAAAAGCTCAATCAAATTGAAAATCAATTCAAATTGAATCTAAAACTGACATTTAAAATTATAAACTCCTACATTATTATCTTCCCTGTTCCTAAAACCTTATACAACGACTTTGCAACATATTTAAAAGCAAATGCAGAAATAAAAATTATCTAGGAATACTTTTTTGTTAAGTCAAGGAGCTTTATTAAATGAAAAAAAGGCTTAGAGGCGGAAGGGAAACTTTCTAAAGTCCCCTTAACTCAGGCTGCCAATAGAGAAGACTCAAAAAAGTACTTCTCAACAATAGTCTATTGTAGTGACTGTCTGCACTCACACAAATGCACACCCACCTGACACACATGCATATGCTTGCATGCATTCCACCATTTCCAACTAACGACCCAATGTTGGAGCCACAGACAACATGTAAAGCCCTTTAAAAAGGAAATGTCCGATCTGTTCTATCGTTCCAATTTCAAAAGGAATTTGTTTTCCAATCGTCTGAGATTGCCAATTTTAGAACGCGATTCGAACAGTGCGGTGATTTTCTTTTTAATTATCGTCACATGGCCAGTACCAATTAATAATAATAATATAATAATAATAATAAAAATCGTTTATTTAGAAAGTATCATTAAGCTAAAACACTTACTTAATTTAACATGTATCAACAGGTATTTATTATACCTATGCGACTTATTGATACTTAACTAATACAAATAAAAAATTGCAATACAAATAAAATTATAACGTAAGGTAGGTAAGTATAACTGATGTATTATTTACTGGTACCTGGAATGGTAGTAGTGAACAATAAGAGTGTAAGTTCGCGGATGTGGTCAGAAATGTTAGAATAGAATTACTAGATAATTGGACATTTTGGATTTGCATCTCATATCATATCTATGATTCCGAGAAACTATTTAGATTAAATTGGATGAAAATGTTCCCTAAATGACTCTTTAATATAACGTGCTATTACAAATTCCCACTTGACGTATGTAAACACTTCTAATTCAATTAATAAGTACTTCTATTGCTTTTAATGACAAGGGAAGCCTTAGAAATAACAAAATGAATAGAATTCACTGAACGCTCCAGGAGCGAGTGGTATGCTAATACGCTTCGTCTGAATTTCATATGAGTATCAATTTATTGCGAATAAAGTTGAAATGTTATATTTTTACGGTTATGACAGTAATTGCAGTATTAGATAAAATTTAAAATCACATATAGCATTAAATAATAGTTTCTAATGAATGACGACGTCAGCACAATTATATGTATTCAAAATATGTGTACTTGCATAATAACGCAAATTAGGTGTACTCCTCTTATTAATGAAAAAATATCTATCAGCTGAATACAATCTCATTATGTTAGTACTATGTCGAAGAGTACAAGACTAAAACTGCGTTGTCACTTATCAAACTCATTCAACACTGAATGGAGCACTGAAAGTAGGTACCCACTAGCCCGTTTATGTTCTATATTCAAAAGTAAAATGTCGATTTATTTTTCGAAAAAAGCAAAAGTGCCAGCAAAACTTAAAAATAAATCGCGGCCGGCGACAAATAGCAGCAACAAGTGCCCACACATTGGTCACACTCGATGGCGAGACTACGCTGGTGTATTCTGTCTGTGCCGAGACGCAGCGGGGGGCTATTCATGTAGCCGCCGCGGCTTTTATAATGTGTGACACCTTTTTGAAAGTTGTCTGTTATCCTAAGTTTGAACAAGTGATCTTGTTTGATTAAACAGGTGGATAGAATAATACTTAAAAAGCTTTTTTATATCACAAAAACCAATTTACCACGCTATTGATACTCTTTAGTTATGTTGAAGAACAATAACAAATCAAGCCTTCTTTCAAAATCATACAAAAGACAGCCTAACGTAGCGTAGTAGTAAAACGTCTAAATGACATGGAATATCCATGCAAACGCAACATATTTACTTTGCTCACATTTAAATTTTAAACTTCAAACTTCAGGAGACAAAAATTATAGTTTTTTTTTCTTGACACTGAAGCTATGAAGAAATAATAAATGGATATTCCAGTTCTATTCATCCATTTACAATGTTTCAGGCATTCCATTTTCAAACTTTTTTTTTTTTGCAGTGGCCTATCTTTTTCATTTGTGTCTGGCCAGCACGTGTCGAGTGTCACGCGACACGCGGTTCAGCCGATTGACAAATACTTTGTTTACAGTGCGCGGTGTGAAAAATAGAATCGCCTTTTTGTCGGATGATTTCATTATTTTCGACACGTAGGTACTATCGGATACACACGATGTTGGGAACGCACGAATGCTAAAGGGTAGATAGACGACGAACATAGAACTTCTGTTCGCGAAGCTTGTTATAAAATATTTTTGGACAAATATTTTCAGTTTCATGTATAAACTAACATACTTACTCATACATTCACTTTAAATTATACAACAACCAGCTTCTCGATGAAAGAAAAAAATCGTTAGAAAACCGAGGATCAAATCTTTAACAACGGATTAAAAAAACAACGTATTTATACGATGCATAAAAGATGGCGCATAAAACGGTTATGCCTGCACATTGTAGGGCGGCATGAATAATGCAAGCCAATGTCAATTTCGAGAAACTTTTACGGGCCACATTTACATGTTATCTAGTGGGCTACGACAAAAAACTTCTTAGTAGTACTAGTATTGTATAAAATTTTAGTAGCTACTTACCTAATCTCTGGTCCAAAAATATGCCTGTAACTACAGGCATAATTTTGGACCTGTTGAATTCGTTACGAATTCACAAACGGTGTTAAGTCAAATCTTGAAGGCAATTATGAACTTCAGTTCTTCGTATAATAGCACAAAAACCGACAAGTTTCAATCATCCGTCGGCATAGGCGCGACGTAACACGTAAGATAAAAATTAGTTACAAGTATTATACAAGTTTACATGCATTCCATAAGATTTAAAGGCGAACAAAATTGTCAGCAAGTAGGCAAGAGGTAGAGCATCTCTACTAGCAAGAATAAATCAAGAATATTCTTATTCTTACCCTTTCTTCCTCGTTGCCAACACAGAGACCTAAAGATTCCGCTAATTGCTACCCTATTATGTCCCATAACACAACGTGTACGAAGGTTTCAGGGGCTTAGCAGTCGACTTTTAATATATCCAGGATTACCCGCTTCCAAATCTGTTTTATAGCCGGATTACTTCCTTGTACCGTAAAACCCGGTTTTATTGCTACTCCAATATTTATGTTTCCAAATTGCGCTGAAATATAGCAAGACACAGGCTTTATGTCTTTACAATGGAAATATCTGCATGCATGTGTCTTGGAGTTACGCCTTTTGTTCTTAAATGGTCCAATTCGTTTTCTTTATAAGCAATCATTTTTTCAGTAAGTTGATGGGCGGAATGGATAGTAATTCCGACCTCTAATATCTTCGACTCTTTAAGACTGTCTTCAGTCAAATAGACTCCAGATAAGTCAAATTTCAATAGGTAGTTGAACCGCCACTGTGTACACAATATCTTATTGGTCCAATTAAAATTGCTGAGTGGAAGCTTTTTCTATAAAACAATTCTGGTTGTTGTTTCTTTGTGTTTTCATTATGTATTATTATCATCATCATCATCATTTCAGCCGATAGACGTCCACTGCTGGACATAGGTTTCCCCCAAGGCGCGCCACTCAGACCGGTCCTGTGCCACTCGCACCACCGCGTTCCCGCGACCTTTACAAGGTCGTCACTCCATCTTGTTGGAGGCCTACCGACAGCTCGTCTACCGGTTCGCGGACGCCACTCCAGGACTATCTTGCCCCATCGGCCATTATTTAATTAAATCATAATTTAATTCATTAATCTTTCTTTAAAGCAGCACGGCACTAAATCCTACGCTATTTTATATCTACGTTTACATCAAAATTCAATGTTTGTCTTCTAGCTTCTATGTCGTTCTAATTCTTCTCTTTATAAGAAAGCGAACGCCTTGCTCTACGCGCTTTAACTTTTTCCGGGTGAACGGTAAATTTAATTTTCTTTGGAAATTGGCATCGCGGGGCACGTCGATGCTGCAATGAATTGAGTTTAGCTGATAAAACTCAGTTAAGTACCTATTTGCTCGGAGGAAATGTTAATAGGATACCCGGAGAAGCTTTTATAACTTGTTTTTCAATACCTAGGTATAAATATAGAGGTGTTCTTGGAACTACTTTCTTCTACTTAATAATTCGTTGCGAACAAACTCAAAGCCAAATCAGCACATTATTATTTATCCTGCGACTTATTATTTTGAATGGAATTCCACACAATCTTGTGATTAAATTATGCCCCACTTTGCATTTTTCAACTAAGCGAATCACTGTAATCACACTTTCATCCATTCATGGGTATATTTTTATCAAATCTCTGTTTTGGGCTCTCAGTTTTTCTAAATAAATACTTGCCCGTTTTTGTTGTTTAGTCATTTTGGCTGTACCTATCATTGTTCATTAGTCAGCAATGCCAGCATCTTCTTTCATACGAGTATACTTACTCACTTTATATGTTTATTGTTTAGCTTGATTAACACAACCAATATGTTTAGCTTTAATAGATTAGGATATCATATTGGAAAGCAATATTTACTACCTTCTGCATAATTAACCATTTGTTAATAACCAAAGTTGATCCATTCCAAACTTAGGGTTCGATGAACCGGACCCTTCTTACTACAACAATGTCAACGTAAACAAACTCCGCAAGTCTTCATAAATCAACGCTATCGAACAAACATTAATAAATTACCCTTGAATGCCATTATCGACTCTAAATCACTGAAAGATATTTTAATTAAACATCCTCAATATATCAGGGAGATAGCGCGAAATTAATTTTAACTCGATCGTTTATCACCGTGATAGTAGAATTCTGCCGCCATTTGCATTCTTCAACGAACTTCACCATAGACAATGTTATCCTTACTAGTTTTTTTGGGTGTTTTATAAGGAAATTTTGTCAGTAAAAATATAAAATGTTGCTGAGACCTATTTCAAAATGCGTTTGTGTCCAAATGGGCCTGTAAATTAATCAAGAGGCGGCGTCCATTGTGCAATTTGTGCAATGTGGCGGGCTATCTACAAGGCTAATGCACGCAGCCTAGATATTTCAGGTCTCGGCTAGATTGCACCCCGGTGGGGGCGTCTACCCCCCTACCTCCCTCGCGCAGCGCTTAATTTCCGCATACCATCATTAATGTGTAAGACGATATTTGGCAGGTTTAGTTTATAATATTGTGTGCATGAATATCAAACGATCATGCGATTTAGGTTTTAAGTGGATTTTTTAAATGGAATTAGTTCTAATTGGCGGTTGAAAAAACGACAATTTATTGACCAGGCGAAACCCTTTTTTAAGCTTGCCATTTTCTTTTAATACCTAACATAAAGTGATTCTACTACTACTACTACAGCCTATTTGCGTCCCACTGCTGGGCATAGGCCTCCTCTCATCACGAGAGGGTTTGGGCTATAGTCCCCACTCGGGCCCAGTGCGGATTGGGGACTTCACACACATCTTTGAATTACTTCGCAGTTGCGTGCAGGTTTCCTCACGATGTTTTCCTTCACCGAAAAGCACAGTGGTTAATTCAAATTGAATTTCGCACATAAGTAAACTTAGAGGTGCGAGCCGGAATCGAACCCCCGACCCTCGGCATGAGAGGCGGTAGGTCGAACCACTAGGCCACCACGGCTTCGTGTTCGTGAAGTGATTTAATACAATTAAACTACTACTACTACTACTACAGCTTATTTGCGTCCCACTGCTGGGCACAGGCCTCCTCTCGTCACGAGAGGGCTTGGGCTATAGTCCCCACGCGGGCCCAGTGCGGATTGGGAACTTCACACACATCTTTGAATTACTTCGCAGATGCGTGCAGGTTTCCTCACGATGTTTTCCTTCACCGAAAAGCTCAGTGGTGAATTCAATGAATTTCGCAAATAAGTAAACTAAGAGGTGCGAGCCGGAATCGAACCCCCGACCCTCTGCATGAGAGGCGGTAGGTCGAACCACTAGGCCACCACGGCTTATTAAACTAATACTAAATATTATTTCAATTTCTTGGGTCCTTCGAACCGGATCTTTGTAAACAACTTGAATATTTATAGAAAATCAAAGCGAACATCTGGTTTGAACTAGTACTAGAACAGTAGCGGAACTAGATATTTGCATGCTTCAAGGAGATGATTGGTGATTGGACGGCGTCTTACTCAATTTACCAGAACTTTGTTCCATTATTGAACTTATTGATTTATTTAGTATGCAGTTTAGAACTGAACTGACTAAGATTTTAATACTCTTTTTCTCAAACATGCAATGAAATATTGATATTATGTTCTTCTTATTAGCCTGAGAAGAATCACGTTTCAGGCGCGGCTAGACTATTGGTATATAATGAAATTTCATACGAAATTTGCAGGCCTAGGCCGGCAACTCACTTTTTTTAATTTCCATATGATATATTTATAACATCTTGGCATTCCGCCATTTAAAAAAAATTAAGCATCTTACAGTCCGAAATGTACCTATGTGTTTTATTCTTTTTAAGTATAATACCGATAGCTTAGATTTATAAACCCATCTAATCTAACTACCGATCACAAACAGATGGTATTCATTATCATAAAAATTTCGTTTGATTGAAAAGAGGTTATTTTGATTGTCAATAATGAATGACACAAAGATGACACAGGTCTATGCTAAGGATTCGTTCAGAAACATGTTTACGCAATGTTCGAATCGTATGATACGTGTTAATTTTTTTTTATTTACCTATAATTTCACATGTAATATTTTTTTTATTTACAGATTTTATTTATTTATTTCATTGCATGTTTGAGAAAAAATTCTAAATTCAATTCTAAAACTGCAAAGATCCTAGTGCAGTAAGTAGACGCTGTGCAAGAAACCAATTTCAAAAATATTCTGGAATTTCAGACTAAAGACGCCAGTGCAGTAGACGGTGCAAGAAACCGGGAAGTTTCGAGCCCTTTGGCGCCAACTTTTAATTACAACCATTGTGAGAAAAAGCCGGCGACAAAGAACTTTTTCTAATGAAACTTCAGCGCTACTTGGCGGGAAAGCTGTAAATTCTCTGGCCTATAATTACATAAGCGCTAAGCCGGCATGGCGGTTTGAATTCGTTGATAATCGTAATTGGTTTTTTTTTTTTATTATTTAATATTTTGATCGAGATGAGATCACGATAAATAATCGTTCAGGCTAAATACATCATTGAGAAACAAAATCTTATTCACTTAGAATACCTTTCGAATACAATTTTTTTTTTTAAATCACAACTCATATCTTAGTACGTATCTTGAAGTTCTAAAATACATGGTAATGTCCCACGGCGCGCTGTTTACACTGAACACTGAGTGAGACGCCACCCTGCATAAATTGCAGAGCTCCATAATTAAAAACCAACATTTACTTTCAATTCGATCCCATCCAGACACAGCACATTATCTTTATATGTTGGTCTTCAATCATAAGCGTAACTGGGAAAGCGATAAACTCATTGCTGAATTTTGTAAAGAGGTAAGTAGGTACTCGAGCTAATGATTTATGTCTGGAATGGGACTCAAATATAGTCAGCTACCAAACTCGAGATGAGTTCCGATAATTCAAAAGAATAGCACTTCACAAAAATGTGTGTACTTATCGCCCACGACTACGATATTATGCAGAATTTATTATAATGACAGTAATTGCCGTAATAACACCGATTTTCTGCGTTGAAAGTTATTGAGCTTTGTCTGTTGATATGTTTTTCTTTTTATTTTTTCTCCGCCGCGGTCAAGGCTGCATCCAGCCAGCCGGCGAGAGTGACTGTTCCATTATTAATATCGAATAGAAAAGCATACGGCATTTCAATTTTGAATTGCAAATGTCGTCGACATGGTTTCGTTTGTCAGTTGATTTAATTTATTATCAAAGCCGTTGCACCGATTTCACACGACTCAAAAAAAGAAATGTAGCTTAACACTTTCCAAGAACAAACATTATTTCCAAGCGATAAAGTACAAAAGTTCTAACTTCAACAAATCTATTTCAAGTAAAAGAAACTAACAAAGCAATAAAAGCGAAATAATAGTTATGGAAATAGTCTTTCATTTTCCACGAAAGAAAACTCCGCGAAACTACCGACAATATGAATGAAACTATAATATTAGAAAAGTTTCGCCCGGGGAAATGAGAAAACGTTGTACGAACTCGTTCTTCTAATACACGTAGTTATAAACTTGTTCAATAAATATCGAGTGGTGGAAGACGGCTGTCTCGCTCGCGCGCGCTGAAACTGCCCTCGTTTAATTGCATATTCAGCTGTATAATGTAGCCTCGTCTGCCCGGCCGTCTGCCACATAACGGCACACACGACTCATAATATGCCGATGCAGCGGGCACCGGCAGACGCCATGCCCTTGAAACGGAAATAAACAAGACTGGCCACTTGGTTCAAAGAAAAAGTCCAGAAATCAAAATTAAAAAAAGAACGTTTGGAGCGTTCGGATAGTAGGTACTCCCCCGCGGGCCGCGCATCGCGCCGTCTCCGCTCGATGCATCGAGCCGTCCGTCAGTTGCACAATCGATACAAGAGTCGATCTATTTGCCTAATATACGGGCCGGACTCGTCAAATTGGAATCTTCGGACGGACTGCAACGGAATAATCTATTACTCTGACGGGATGGGATTCATTGTGTAGGTAACGCTTATGTATTTACGTAAGTAGTTCAGCGCTGCATGTGCTACATACTGCGGGTTTAGTAGATACATAAGCGATTGTTATGATAATATGGGCTGCAATAGACGCAGAAGCGATGAAATATTGGCCTCTTTTGCATAAGTACGATCTCGTAGCGTCGTTGCGGAACTCGCGGCAACTTAATTGCTCATTAGCGGAAACGGTAAAGAAAACAAACTTACTCTGGGGAGCCAAAGATTAAATTAAAATGGATGTAAGTAATTTTGTACTCGTTGTGATTTCAGACTCATAATTGTACTGTTAGTGAAGTTAGGATAGTTAATCTCTTAAGCTTTTTGACACGAAGGTAGATCTCTTCTCTAACTGTACGTACCTATATCATTTTGAACGGAACGCTTTATTAAGGCCCTTCCCTGACCCAGCATCGTCAAATTGCTCATTTAAGATCATACTTTTCTAAGAAATGTTAAAAGTTAAAAATTATGAAAAAAAACATATGTTATATTTGATTATATCATCCTTACATTGACAGCTTTCGATACACGTTTCACGAAACTTCGCTCGATACAATTTAATTCCAAAGTAACCTCTAACTCGAACCGCTAATCCAACTTTACTCCAGTTTATTATATCAAACAGTGTAAAACTAATTATAACACAAAAAATATCCATATTATATGCATACATCGACAGCTTTATAAATGCCATTTTTTTAGACGGTATTTTTATAGAAATTAAAACGTGTTAAAAAGTAACTAAATCGGGCGTTCTGTGCGTAGCGCTTTCTCTTTCACTCGTCCCACGAGTAGGGAATGCAATAACCGGAGAATTTCCATAACCGGTTATAACCGCGGTTACGGGCCGAAAATAACCGATTAACCGGTTATAACCGGTTATATAATCATTCATTCCAAATCACTAAAATAACGGGGTTTAAAAAAAATAAAGGTTTAAACGAGTGTGATTCGATTCGGTATATAATACAAGAATGTTTATTTTGATATTGTTTTACAAAATTCGTCACTGGAAATTTTAATCAGGTATAATGTATTCACATTCACAATGATCCTTATGTATGGTGTTTAGCGATTTAGGTGTACCCACTTTTTTTAAAAAGATGCACTAGCAAGATGAACTGAATTAACGAATACTCGAAAAGTGTTTTAAGTTGATTGCCCACGTTGAAATTAAGTAATAAGTAATGCAGCTTCCAATTTCGACCTCTTCGCTGGTCCACCTTGTTCTAATTTCCTCTTTATCTATTTTTCTTAACGTGCTTCAACAAGGCAAGGCATCCAAGCTCGTGGCGTGGAATTACCTTTTAAACCAACGTGTCATTTGAACCACCTGAGCACGCGAGTACTTTGTAAATGTGGTGGTGTTAATGTCCTAAATTCTTACATCTTTATTTTCTTATTAATAAGAAAATTTTCTTATTAATAAGAAAATTTTCTTATTAATAAGAAAATTTTCTAAAAAAGGCAGAGACCGGTAATTACCGGTCTCTGCCTTTTTTAGAAAATTACTATAACTGACTATTTCATTATTTCAAGGTAGGCAAATGCATCATGGTTACTTTACCGTATTCATTAATTTCTATGTTAAATAGTTTATTGAGTTTAGAAGTTATAGAGTTGAGCAGTTTATTTAATGTTTGTAAAACGGGTATTTGTTTCATTAAATTTATACAAATAATAACAGCCATGCCATCCCTTCTAGTTGGTTGTAAGTAATATACATACATCAATTTAGTAGGTACTTTATATAGATTTTGAAAATAAGATAAATCTTGTATCAACAACTGGTCAACCACTAGACCAGAGACACTCGCACTCAATAAAACAACAACGTAATATAATAAAACATTAAAACCGCTTTCAAACTCCGAGAGATTGCGAATTGCGATGTCACTATATGATTGTCATTATTATTCTTTGGGTCGGTTCATTTGACACCGATTTCGCAGTCTGTCGGAGTTTGAAGGCGGTTTAATTTTTTTTATAAATAATTTGTTTCGCCTAAAGTTTCCAAACATCATAAGGAAAAGACATAAGAAGAAAGACATAAGTTGCTTTGTTGTCTTCCAAATTGACACTAAAATCTAACCTAGCAAATTTTGAAGAGTTCCCTTATTTTCTCATGGACACCATCATCACATTAATACCACAGATTAACACCAAAATAATATGGGTCCAACTTGGAAGTACCACCTTTCGAACAAAAAAAGAATCATCGAATTCGGTTCACGTTTAATATTTATTTTCGGTGAACATACTACATAAAAAATAAATAAAAAAGAGTCCGACGAATTGAGGTCCTCCTCCTTTTTTTTTGAAATCGGTTTAAAATAATATCAATCAACGTGTTTTAATCGGAAAACATAAAATGTACTGATTTAGAAAGACAGAGTTCGCTAAAATCCAAGGGTAATATATAACCGAAAATAACCGAACCCGGTTATTCGTATTTCCAATAACCGGTTATGTCGTACTCAGGCTTTAGCCGGTTATAACCGGTTATTTCGGTTTCGGTTAAAACCGGTTTGCATTCCCTACCCACGAGTGACAGTGACGGCTGAGCTGGGTCTATGAACCGCCTTAATTGCGATACTTAGTAAAATTATCGATGTCTGTAGAATTGTCATAGATGAAAAATAATCTTTTCAAAGTTCTTCCGCTGCGCTGAGATGATGGAAAATGGAACTCACACTCAAATATATTTTTTTAATGACGTTTGTCATCATAGACCACAGTACCTACCATAGTAATTTAATGTGACTAACTATTTATTAGTTCATAACTGAGCCTTTACTGCAAGGTTAGTATTAGTTTGTAAAATGAACGCGAATAATTTAAGTGTCTAACATATCAGGCTTTGGTATCGGTTGGCGTGCCGCTTACCTAGTTTCTATTAATTTTCTAACGACGTTGAATTTGTATAATGCCTCATATATACCTACTTAGGCGCTCCATAGGAATCCATTAAGAATGCAATTATTTTTCAACTTGGTAATTTTAAGTTTCTAGAAGTCTAACGTCGCCTGGTACGGCTGGGCTCAAACATGGCTGCTGTTTCAATGTTTTGTCGCATTCATCAAAATTTATGAAGTATTTTAAAATAAAGTAGTCGATAAGTTCTTAATTGTACACGTAATAATAATAATAATTAGTAGTATGACTACTATAGGTACCTATTTTTTCATGTATATTTATAATACGCAAACGAGCACACAGGGCACCTGATGACCAGCGCTCACTGCGACCGGTCGATTAAGATCTTGAATGCATTGCCTACTCTGAGGCCTAAGCTGGAATTGCCTCTGCTCTATGCCAATAATTTCACCGGCTGCCTCAACCCCTTACTACCGGAACGCAACAGTGCTGCAGGGTGAGCAGTGCTATTCGGCGGCAGGTAAGCGGGTAAGACGGTGGCACCAACGCAACCTTATGGTTTAGATAAAAAAATATAACATCGACAAATTCCGTAGAAGCGACTATGAAATTTGTGATGCAATAAGTATAAGTGTGTCCCGGGATACAGTGCACAAACGAATAGGGATGAAACGTGGTGATATCATACTCGTAGACATAAATAATACTTCGTATGGACCCGGCCTAACGTAGATACATGTCATGTTTCCCCACTTCATTGGTGTCCAATCCAAAGTTAAACTTATATCGTGACACTAAAGCTGGGTCACATTTTTTCAACAACGAGACGAGTTTTTAGATAGACTGAGAAACAGTTTCGAAAAAAGTTTTTTTTAAAACGCTTATTGTCACGCACGCTCGGTGACAGAACTTTGGATTGGACACCGTGGAAGTGGGGACATATTACGTGTACGTTAGACCGGGTCTATATTATTTACGTCTATGGGTGATATATTATTGGTGAAAAAAATTTAATTGTTTTATTTTATAAACACAAAGCCATGTCATGTTACCTAGATAAAAAAAAATGCAGAAACGTTGTTTGTTACTGTCGCGAATCAATGTTTTTCCTCTTCTTCGAAAATAAGTCCAAATTCCAAAAAAGTGGCTTTTTTAACAAAAAAAACTTGTTTTTTTTTATATCCTGGATTTACTGAAAATAAACAAATGTAATGATTTTTTTTTTTAAATGCATTTTTTTTCATCGATAAAGTATCATCACGTTTCATTCTCAATTCGTTAGTACACTTTATCCAGGGACACTGTATTTGTAGATTATGAGTAGGTATCCATCCGTATGAGACCTTCATCTCATCCTCCAGCAGCATTACTTCTCTCCGTATGGCGTACGGCCGAAGAGATTTAACAACTTTTTTTAATCACAACATAAAATTTAATCACGGTTTCTTTCAAAAGCTATATTAAAAAACTTCACTGAAACAATATTAAAAAGTGCACGGTGTTTATGCTACAAAAGACGTAGAAAAACCTATAAAAGCTCTCACGGTAGCTCTCAAATTTGAAATTTTGTTTATCAAGCGTGTATGGAGGCGCGGGGGCGGGGAACGGCGCCGCGCGGCAGTCTCCAGTCACGTGCGGCGCCGGCACCACGCGCTTACGTAATCGATCCCACTGCAATCGATCGCTCGATATAAATCGCCAGTCGGTTTGCCGCGCAAACTTCTTTTTAAAAGTTTCCGAACGCGTGTGCTGTGTTTTGTGCCAGTATTAAAACCCTTGGATTTCTCTTGAAGGTTTGTTTTTTTTTCACGTGAAACCTGTTTGGTGCTAAATCGCATCTAGACAAAAGGTCAATACTCCGCGAGGCACGCGATAGAATCGATGGATGTAGAGCGATGCACGTGTTGCAGTTGACTGCGCTTGCAACTCGGGAATTAAAAAAGTTTCATTTTCAATTTGGCTGGTTGAATGCGGCCGCTGCTGCCTCCGAAAGCGGTTTTAAAATTTCAAACTAAAACAAGTTACTTACTAGGCTTAATTAAATTGTTTCGTCATCTTTATGCATCGTTGTTAAGTAAACAGGTACTTTAAGATAAGGATTTCATAATGTTTGAATTTAAAGTGTTGATGAATTAAAACCCTCGAAATGTCACAATTCTTTCTGCCGATCACTGTTGGTCTTGCTTGACTCAAAGATCACCGCTTCGATCGGTCTTGATCCACCCGCATATTCTGGACACCCGCAACATTCGTGAAAACGAAACAGTTGTAGTCGCATCTTCGATAGGCTTTATGTAATAATGCTTAATAAAACATAAAAAGACATTTTGTAAAAAAGAATCTTGCTATCCTTACGTCCCTAATAGGTATTTTGCAGATTTCGCCGTTCCTGCTATGAGTATTAATGGCACCTACCTACCTAGGTATACTGAGAGGGTTTGTTTGATCCTTAGTTCCCACCCGGGCCCAGTTGGGGACTTCACATACATACCTACTTGAATTACTTCGCAGATGCGTTCAGGTTTCCTCACGATGTTCTCCTTCAACGGAAGTGATTGGTAATTTCAATCTCTCTTCAAACTTCAAACCACTTGGCTGCCACGTCTCCCAGCTTGGAATCCGTTTAAAAAAAAAAACTTCAATAATCTAAATTCTAAACTTAAAAACATTCCATTTCTGAATCATTCCTCTTCGTTATCGCCTGCAAGTTTACACAGATACGACCGTCCACAGATAAGCTTATCTGACGTTCTCGTTTTAAATTCGATTCTTTTTAAGAACGTTACGTTCTTAAATTTGAACGGTAACCTTCGAAGTCAGCTATTACTATGAGGCCTTCAATGTGTTTACTGTATAATGAGGAAACGGTTTTGATGGTTTTTCTGCTAATTTAGTTTCCTTGTCTGGGTTATTAAAAGTGCCTAAGTACTTAAATGATATTATAGTAGGTACTGCGCTGAAAAAAGAGCTTGAAAATAAATCCTGATTTACAAGGTAAAAAATTCAATTTTATTCTAAGATAATTTGTTACGTCTTGCAACACTGGCCCTAAAAATTAAAAGTAAAACCTTTTGCTTAGAAACACTGGCAACCTATAAAAACACTACGTTCCAAAATTAAAATAGAAACCGTATGGGGCATTCGCTTATCGCCGGCCAGTGCGGCCAGTTGGCAACGTGTGCGTAAAAATGTAGGTCACGCCGATTCATTGAGCGATGCGTTACGTAGCTGATAGTAGTGTAAATAAAAACACGTGGTGTGCAACAGGGACTAGGTAATTTACCTTTCACTATACTACCTATGTATTCAAACTCGCACACGAGTCTCAAAATTTACCTGCCAGTCTGCCAGTACGTGAGGCGTCCTCCGTTCTAAAATATGTTTGACGCATTGACGCGCGCATAATCGTAAACATGAACTTTAAATTACATACTACTACAGCCTATTTGCGTCCCACTGCTGGGCACAGGCCTCCCCTCATCATGAGAGGGTCGAATAAATTACATAATATCACATAATTACACGCTCTGGAAATGTGATGCTGGAGAAGGATGCTCAGCATATCATGGACCGAATCTAGGACTAACGAGTCGAGTCCATCATTCAAGAACTCCGCATCACGCGGCGTCTGTCTTCCATCGTCCAAGCTCGTATTCTTACTTTCTTCGGCCACATCTATCGCCAAGAATCAGGGGAAAGGAAGGCACATGACCACGCGGCAGATCACCAATGCGATGGACCGACCAAGTCAATGCTGTTCTTAATGGACCTATTTATGAATGCACCAGAAAGGCAACTGTTAGCGAAGAATGGCAACGGATAGTAAAGCGCGCCACTAACCCTCAAGAGAAGGCCCTCAGAGGGCTATGGAGAGAGCTATGTTGCGTATTTTCCTCCGCGATCACATTCGCAATACAGATATCCGCAGAAAAACAAAACTCACCGACATAGCTAAGATTATAGCCCAAAGGAAGTGGAAGTGGGCTGGCCATGGCCACATATGCCGCAGATCTGACAGACGATGTTGGTTAAAAGTTCTGGAATGGAGACCACGGAGTGGGCGCAGAAACGTACGAAGACAGTCCAGAAGATGGACCGATACCTTGTTCAAATGGCGGGGAAAGACTGGATGCGGAAAGCTCAAGATCGCATCGCTTGGAGAAGGATGGAAGAGACCCTTACTCAGCATTGGGTAGAAAAGGGCTGAAGGAAGGGAAGGGAAGGAAGGAAAAGGTTACAATTTGTGTGTATGCTGTCATCCTACTGATTAGATTCGCCTTTGGTCTTTTATCCTTTAGAATATCCCACAGAAGATTTTATCTCTTCACAGTCACTTCAATTTTACATAAACGTGCGCCGTGTTCAGATTATTCGACCGTTGATTCAAATGTCTCATGAACGTCATGATACTATACAACCAGCCTTAAGTGCACGGAAATCTTGTTACAGTATTTTTACGAGCCCTCCAATCCAGGAATGTTCACAAAAAAACAATCTGTTTTACGATGTAATTGCGTTTCCAGCAAAACGTTTATGCCCAAGGCCGACGCACGCCGGCAAAAGTTTTGTCAAAATACTCCCAAATTATGTTAGGTTAACCTCGTAAAACTTAACGAGATCGAGGCCATGCCTACCTCGGCCGCACATTAGATACCCCCAGATGGCAACGCGTAAAGAAAACCCATAATTCTCTTTGGAGGAAAGTCGAACGGACCTTCTGTCTAATACTTCTATTGTGCCTCGACGTTTCGATTGTTTGCCATCCCTGTCGCACCCGCGTCTCCAGCTATGTCCGCCTCACGTGCATTAATATGGTCTCCGTTGTATGCAGTTAGAGAGATTGCTCCTCCTTTTCCTTCGAAAGTTGAATATTGCAAACGAGCTTCTCGTTCAGTTCTGTTACATGGCTAAAGATGGATAAATCTCTTTAATAACGTTCTGGACAGCTTTTTGACTTCAAAATCCTGCTAAAAATGTTCTGTGACCTTCTAAAGCAATATGTATACCTACCCATTTCCACTTACCATTTTCCAAAGTGGAAATAGCCATGATGATCGCCAAACTTCGATAGAAGATGGCACCAACAAGAAGAAGAAGAAGTATACCTATATCCGAGTAAATTTCTTTGACATTACTTCAGAAATTCTGTGAAAAAAAGACAACAAAAATCTACCCAAAGCAAGCACTTACCTACAACATTTCGTTTTGAACAGAATTTAAAGTCCACCTTCAAACGTTATTGCTGTTGGCTGCAAGGGTCGGCCATGAAAACTCTCGTCGGAATTTTTAATGTAGCTCCAATAAAGGCAAACATGGAATCAATACAACACCCGCTCCGCGTAATTGGAAAATGTGCGATGAGAGCCATAAATTTTCACTTTCTGCATTTTCCGCATGCACAAATACAACGTATTTTGTTAAGCGATTTATGAACGCTGATTGCTGTAGGAGCGTCGCTCTGGTGGTTCCGTGTGATGACACGGCAACATTGGTTCAATGCCAAAGGGTCACACATCGGATTTACCTATCGGACACTGGCAGCACACATTTGGTAGCCGTTTGTTCCTGTAATTCACATTCGCGTTATTAATTTGCCTGATCAATGTCGTATTTAGGTAGGTCTGTGAACTGTGAAGTTCAATCAGTGTGCTGAGTGATTGCAGTCCTATCTTACTGTAAATTCGTGCTTCTTATCTGATTTTGCAATGCAAGTATTTGGTTGCTTACCGTCCAAATGTTACGTTACCGTATAAATGTAGACAAACTGATACTAGCAGATTAGAACTTTATCTTCAGCAGTGGCTGTCTTCCTGATGACTATTTTAGGAAGAACGTGCATCCTGAATTTCGATCCTGGTCAATCGAGGCCTTTTCTTAAAGAACAGTCAACAGAGCCCATTTGAAACCCCAGAAACATTGATGAGTCCTCTTTAAGAGATCTTCTAGTCGTTGTACTTTCAGCTAAACAAAATTTGTATTGCATAGGTATTTCTTCTTTGCTTTCCAAGAAAAGTGTTTTTCGACATTTGCAATAGCGTTGTATTACGTATCTTCCGCTAACCGTTTAGTTACTTTATACATTATTTTATAAGAGAAGTTGATTTGTAATTCGAGATCACCGTTGACAAATGGTGTTTACATTGAGACTGTTAAATTAGCGTCAAAAGTGACTGACATAATTCCAGCACAGCCGTTTCGCGAGACCTTAATTGACAGAACGAGTTCATTTCATATCACCTCGAATTAGCTGGTCTATTAGTTCAGTCGTGTTTGTTGAAAAAAAATTCTGGTGCTTGTGGTTTTAGTTGGCAATTTGATGGATGTTCCCGAATACTAAGGATGCACCAGATCCAAATCTCATAGCTAAGTATTTTGCAAACTGCCAGTGCTCACTTTTCAAAGTGCATTCTCCGCAGCTTTTTTTTTCGTTATAACGACAAATAAGTTGGAGTAAATGGAGCCATAAATCACGTCGTTTCCGAAGCCATCTATCATGGTGCGGCACATAAGGTTATGTATGTAGGTCAGAGACCCGCACTTTCGCCGCTTTCTAATAAGTCACGTTGAAGTTTCGAAGACGGTGTCCTATTTACTGTTACTACACGATATTCCATTTATTTTGTTGACTAAGTTTTGAAGTAAGTATCTATTTTTGACGAAGCTCGAAGAACGAAAATTAAAAAAGTTCTTTGATATGAGTATCACACAGATCACCCTAATAGAGAGTCCAGTATATTATCTCTTAGCCGTGATTCATCATGTGGCGCATGCAATTAATGTACTTATTGTACATAACAATAAATCGTAATCAACCTTTGTTGACATTGATTTCAACGATGTCATCAACATACATCCGATGCATTTTACGTCGTCGTTTTTTTGTCGTCACAGCAGCGTAGAGGTAGTTTTTGCTACCTCTCTCACTTCTGTCCGCCATCAGTTTACAAGGCAACTTTACCAAAATCACATTTTCTTCAGTTCAACAGTATGCTGTGCAATTGTGCATATTGTCAGAGAATACGCAATTGTGTTCGAGAGGATTTTCATTGATAGTAAACAAATCCGCACGTGCAATCGGAATGTGCTTAGTGTGAATGGGCGTCGCAGACGGCTCGCAGTCTGTCCGTCGCACTGCGTGTCACGCCGACGCGGGGCGAATGAAATCTCTGATCCATGATAGATGTTAAACAGGGTTTCCACTCATTAGAAACACTTACTTTTCAGGACTTGTGTAATCGAGTTTATATCCCAAAAGCGGATCACGTCGCACCAGTGGCATCACGCCATGTCGCACCAGTAGCATGCACTCCGTTCAGGCATTTTGTTGTCTACTCTGTCCAAAAACACTGTGCACGCCACTGCGTCGCACTCCGTTTATGGCATCCAAGGAAGTGATCGTAAATAGAATTTTGTCACGTGTTAGATGCAGTACTTACGGAGGTCTGCTCCGTTCGCGGTGGAATATCGGTTTTAGGGTGATGTGATAGACTTCGGGAAAGATGATTGACATTTACGCCTCGCATTATGTAGTATTATAGTAAGCAGCCTTTTCTTATAGTATGTCTTCGTTTATTTCAAATGCTTTAGATAGTGAAGACAATGTGATTTATTTTAAGACTATTCTTTTTCTGAGTGATATTTTTTCTTGTCTACTAAGTAAATTTTAACACCCGTAAACCTTACCTTAATAATGTTACAGTTAGGTAATATAATACATAGCGGATTTGATATATACGGTTACGACTACGAGCTTGCTGGTGAGCGCTTATAAGGCTTCTTTAGAATTTAATGTTGAACTTCCACCAAACCTATTTTAATAAAGAAATTATAACTCCCACTTTAGAAAACAAAGTTTGATTTGTTTGAGCTTGTTTTTCACGGTTGTTTTTAACTTTGCATTTATATGGCTTTGCGCTAAAGATTGTGTATGATGCCGTTCGAGCAATATTTTGCAATACATAACAATAGGTCGGTGAGCCGAGCTTTGCTCGGGTGAAAATAGCTAAAGCCGAGTTTTCTCAAATAAGAGACGTAGTTAGATCGATTTGTCGCCCCCGTAAGCCCCTATATTCCAAATTTTGTCAAAATCGTTAGACCGTAATTCGTAAATAAATAAACAGAGAAATATACAATACAAGTTTAGCGCGTTTAAAGTATAAGATTAAGGATTGAAATAAACATTTATTTACTCGTACCATTCCTTGAGAATGATGACACCCTCAGTGCTTTTGCGGCAAGATTTATGCTACACGTGTTAAATTTTGACTTACCTACGTAAAGATCTTCTACTATCTAAAGTCCCGCGCCTTCACATTTCAAAACGCTTCAATTTTTTTATTGTTATTTAAAAAGCACCACCAACACTCTCAACGCATAGTTGATGGCTGTCTCAGCACGCACACATGTGTTGAGAGTGTTGGTGGTGCTTTTTAAATACATTGAATCGTTTTGAAATGTGAAGGCGCGGGACTTTAGATAACTGATGATCTCTACTTACTACATATTTTTGTATAAGAATTAAGGATACTGTTGCTGTATGACTATTAGTAACATGCGATAGTCTATGCTACACTGTGCAAAATCGGACGAATGGAGGGTTGAAGTAAAGGAGCGCAATATTTATAGTTCCAAAAGTGGACACCAAATCGAGTAGATTGGGGGCGCTGCGGTCGTCACTCCAGCCAAGCCACCTAGGCGGATAGTCTGCAGTAGCGCCTTCAGATGGCGCTGCTGAGGCGAAAACGCAGCGAAAACGGTTGTGGGGAGAGTGTGTTTTGTTTTGTTGCTTATCAAATCCGCTGGACACGTTTTCAACTGTTTCGCCTTACCTATAACATTGCACTCCTTATCAAGACACATTCCACTCTACACTCCATAATAATCGGACGCTTGTGTACAGAATGACAGTGACGTGCAACAGCTTTCGTTCGAATTTGATCGAAGCCACTCTAAAAAAGTATCGTCAAACACAAATTTATTTCATTTACAACACTTTCCCGGTCTACGATCGTTAACGTAAGTTTATCGCGTTCGGAAATTGAATCAGGCAAGGCAAATCAACCGTCAACGGGGCGTTGATCCCGTTGTTTACAGGCGCCATTCATATTTCCCGGGAATCCCGGGAGGAAGATGTTCCGCCCTTGAACCCTGTCAGGGGACTGTACTTAATCAATCCCTTTGCGAATCCCGTTTGAAAATAGAACGATCTGGAAGCGCCGATCGAGTTTCCAACGTTTGTTTTTGGAGTACTCTCGAGTTTGTTGAAAATTGAGTGCAATTATGAATTCTTGGAAATTTAAAGGTGAAGAGCCACATACATAAACTGAGATGCAACATTAATACCTATTGCGAGTTGAATGAAGCTGTTTAAAAAAAATACGTAGGTGATTTTAAAACAATTACCTACAGGCTGTTCATGTTGATATGCGTTAATTTTAAGGGAACATTCTTCAGGCCTAATTAAGTGAATTTCTCCAAGAAACCAAGGTGCTTGCTAACACCGTTCTTAAAGTATTCAAGATTTTCAATTTAATCACTTATGTACTTTAAACCAATATAAAATCCATCTAAATATTTGCTTTTTATTTCCTTAAACATCATGTACATCATACAAATAGTACGTACTAATAATACAAAAAGTACGTTCTGCCCATCCTGGCCTAACCTAAAAAGCAACAGGCGTGAGAGCAGATAAGTAATGCATTTTCTTACGTTAGGAAGATTGGCCGGATAAATTCTCTATGAAAAGGCAGAGACATGAGAGCCCACGGACTGTCACCTGTGGTGTAAACTAGTGCCGCGTCCCGGGGGGCGTGTCGGTTACGTTCCGTTCGTATTTTAAATCGGGACTTTCTCTGGCACGTCCGCGCGTGCCAGCCAGATACACGCGTGCCTGTAGGGTTGGCGATAATAACGATATACTATGACAAACTTTTTTCTTTGTATAACATATCGGAACAACTAAACTAGTAATTCATCAAGAAAACTACAGATATTTTTTTTTACATCAATACTGTAAAACTCAACCGAAGAAGACTCCAAACCTAAAATAATCCAGAACCAAAAAAAAATAAGACGTAGCTTAAAGGACTCGCATCCAGGCCATAAATCATGAAAAAGTACCTATCTCGCCGTTGAAATTTTGCATCACTGGCAACCCTACTCTAGACAGGGACCAGACAGCCCTTGAACTGGCCACTTGCGTGCTACGCCCGAGACCCGACCACAGATTATACGACTTACGTGTTGCACGCAGAGGTTTGCCAACCCGGTTGTATCTGTCAGTACTTTATCTTGGCATGCTGTTTTGAATACTGGCCAGTGACAGTTATTCTAGCAGAGATAATCTATGAAGGGTTGAAGTAAAGGAGCGCAATCTCTATACTTCCACAAGTGGACACCAAATCGGGTAGGTTGGGGGCGCTGCGGTCGCCACAAGTGTCAAGCCACCTAGGCGCATAGTCTGCAGTAGCGCCTTCAGATGGCGCTACTGAGGCAAAATCGCAGCGAAAACGGTTGTGAGGAGAGTGTGTTTTGTTTTGTTGCTTATCAAATCCGCTGGACACGTTTTCAACTGTTTCGTCCTTACCAAGACACATTGCACATTCCATAATAAGACAATCTACTATAGGAAGTCCCGCGCCTCCACAATTCAAAACGCTTCAAGTATTTAAAAAGCACCACCAACACTCTCAACACATGTTTGATAAATACTTTCCAAAATATATTGAAGCATTTTGAATTGTGGAAGCGCGTGACTGCCTACAGTAGATTATCTGTAACATGATTGAAAAAAAAAGCGTTTTGGTCCCATCTTTCTTCTTTTCTTATCTTCCATTAAGTGCCTAAAACAGAGGTAAAAGTTAATTGCATCAATTAAATTTTCCTTGGGAATTTTTTCAATGTTCAAAATTCAAAAAACGTTTAAAACGGAGTCAATGGAATATCTTACAAACTGCTTCGCTGAACGCCGGATATTCTTACAAATGCAGCTTTCCCTCCGCGAAAGCTCTTGTAAGCTCAAAATCTCCCGATAGTGCCCGGCGTAGCGGCTTTCCCGCAGCTTACACCAACGTTATGAAGGCATTTTATTAAAGCCCCAGGACGCTATGCATATAGCCTGAATTGCTTTTACGTTTTATCGGAAGTGATTTCACATACGCGTGCGTGTGTAACTAATTAAGTTAAATCTAATATACATATAATATTCTCGAGTCACAGTGCTCGTAACCAAACTCCTCCGAAACGGCTCGACCGATTCTTATGAAATTTGAAGTGTATGTTCAGTAAGTAGGTCTGAGAATAGGACGTAAGCAATTTTTCATACCAAAAAATACCTATTCTAAGGCGGTACAAAGTCCGCGGGGTCAGCTAGTCTTCTAATATATAAAATTCTCGTGCTACAGTGTTTGTAACCAAACTCCTCCGAAACGGCTCGACCGATTCTTATGAAATTTGAAGTGTATGTTCAGTAAGTAGGTCTGAGAATAGGACGTAAGCTATTTTTCATACCCAAGAAAAAATTCTAAGAGGGTACGAAGTCCGCAGGGTCAGCTAGTTAATTTTATTTTATATAATACAATCGATTGTTGTTAAAACTACTAAGTATGTAACTTATATACGCTAGATTATGATGTTTCTCATATATTAACGAAAATTATACCGAAATAATTATGTTTATTTTAATAATTGAAAACATTAAACAAGTTGTAATCACTTTTATTATATTTCGTCGCTTCATTCTCGATATAATATTTTAACCAGGTAGTTTCTTTAACTTGCTAGGCAACATTGCACGTTTTTTAGAGAAAAATAAATTGATTTTGTTTTTATAAGTATTTTCATTGACTTTGACCGCACCCTACCAGGCATCGTCCGCCATATTTAAACCTCATTCCTTTTTCGTGCAAGGCAACGAGCACACGTTCCTAAGTTAATTTAGCTCCGATTTAAAATGCCGCGTACTAACCGTGAACGAATTGAACATTACAAAAGGAAACTTCAAGATTTAGTGAGAATTGAGGAAACTCAAAACAAACGCCGCCGCCGCAGGCTCGTAATATCTTCAGACGAGTCTCGTGATGAACAAGGTAAGATTCCAACGAAATTTGAAACATCTTAATCTAACGTATTAAGTATACGTAAAGGTATGTACATAGTAAGTAATATATTCAACATTATGTTTCGTAAGTAATTATTACTTTCTTCCGTATAAGGAGGATCTACCCTACATTTAATGATGTTTATGATCGCGTTGACCGCGAGTCAACCGCGATTGCGCATTCGATTCTAAATTTGAATTCTGTAAATGTTTTATGCTGGATTCTATTAAACATTTTAAATAAAGCTAGGTATCTATGTCGGGGTTAACTGCGAGTTAACAACGACAATGGGTTCAACTGCGAGTTGATCTCAATATATGAGTAAAATAACTATAAAAGAATCTGTGTCATTTAACACATTAAAACGAGTTGATTTTATTATCTAAATGTACATCGATTTTGAGATTAACTGCGAGTTAACCTCATCTCCATAATAACTTCGGGTTTGGTTTTCGAGTAAGTACTCGGTCATCAACTGAGAGTTGACGCCCGTAACGACTACAACTATGAGTTGTAGTTGTCAAACACTATACGTACGTAAGTACGTAACTGCCACGAATCTTCTAAAGATTCCTTGTACATTTCAGATGATCACTCAAATCAATGTGGCACTTCGGGCGAAATGGATATCGATCTATCACAAGAGGATGAGATCTCACCGGACCCTGTTGTCG